>CANTUR010000469.1:600000-1014734 GCA_947683625.1 Mallotus nudiflorus | reverse complement strand
AGTAGACTACAAACCAAACGATCAATACAATGCCTCCATGTGTTATAACTATAACCAGTCAGGACGAGAAACAAAAAGAAAAAATAAAAAGAGAACAAATTTTGATTCATCAAGTTTGGAGCTCAACAAACCACACCAGTTACAAAATGTTAAACCTAGGTAGGAGATAGAGCTCAAGTAATTCACTTGTGGACAAAACTAGGCAACTCTCAAACGTAATGTCAAATGAACTCTGTTGTTTATGGACATGATAATTCATCCAACATACATTAATAATCCAAAGCATATAGTGAATTGTCCTGTAGCCATGAATCACGTACACAGCTAAGTATCAGAATAAGAAACAGGCCATGTTTCCAAGAGAAACACATTCTTAAGCCTCTCAATGGCCAAAAGTCTATGCAAACAGAGGTAGATCAACAGTAAAGGTTTCACAAATTTTATTCTTAAGACTGGTACAAGTGCGAATAAACACACTAGAACAAACATTTTGGACAACACTATCGAACAAGAATGCCAAGAGCAAAGTGTAAAATAATACAAGTCTCACTATGACCATATCTTCATTATTGAAAATGTTAATTCACCCGAGATCCCATCATTCATAATAAACATCAAACGTATAGTAAATTCAACTGTCCAATACACATATATCATTTCTTCAATTGGACAAGCGTATGATTTTCTATCTCTTCTTGAACAAATGTTTTTGATGCTTGATTGGATCACGACCCAGAATTTCTTTCAAAAGAGACTAGGAAACTAATAACAGTGAGCCTTAACACAACATCAATTGGAAGCCATTTGAAGTTAGGTAAGGAAGACAGACACTGAACTAATAGTGCATAAAAGCATAATATAACATGAACATAGAGATACCATCCCATAGTGATAAAGAACTGAACACCCATCAATCAATTCAATGCTTTTACTATAAATAAAAATACCAAACAAATTATTATATATCAATAATGCTACATGTTATAGCCAATCGAGCGAGAAAATTGGACACCAAAATTCAAGATTAATATAGTTTAGAGCTCAAAAGATTCATCAGTTAAAAATAATAGTAACACCTAACAACAGATTTAAAATATAAATTGGCAGAAAAAAAAAACTCAATAAAATAAACCTCAAAAGTATCTCTTTTTCACTTGTATTCAAAATTAGGCACCGGAGGAGCATCAAAACTCTCCAAAATCTCTGTTTTGCTACCGCTACTCGCTGCTGATTCCTGCTTCTTCCCTCCACCAAACCAACCCCCAAACCACGAACCCGACTCCGACCCACTAGCCGCCTCTTGCACAGACTGACCTGCTTGAGGTTGAGGCTGGCCAGGAAGACCACCCATAGGGAAACCTGGCCCACCAGCCAGTGCAGGCGCTGAATCATCAATTATAACAGGCATATTCTGCTGAGCACTCATGACCTTATTAAGCATAATACCAGCTCCTTCAATTAACCCTAACAGAATCCCGCCAAAAAGAGCAGCCCTAGCCGATGCGCCTAACCCTTGCCTCATAGAAAGAAACCCACCAGTGGCGGCGCCGGCGAAGATCGAGTTCCAGGGGTCTTCCTTCTGCCGAACGTACACCATCGTGCAATCAAAAGCAGAAAATAAACCACCCCAAACAGCGAAACTTCCTCCAACTCGCGGCGCGTTCATACGCACGGCTTGTGTGCCACCGATTAAACGCGCTCCGACTGGAGAGTTATAGGTGCCTTTAATGAAGTGGAAAGCCGAACCGCCTACAGCTCCCATGCCAAACGCGCCACCGATGTCGTCGAGGATGCGGTCGGGACACGGTTCGCGGGAGGTTTCCGGCGTACCCATTACTGATGTTTTTACCTATTCACTTTTGGGCGAGGCGAGACGATTTTTAGAGAGAGAAGACTTCCAATACAGGTTAGCGAAGTTGCCAAAGGGTTAAGCTGCCTCTTTTTATCACATTACCCAAAGTACCCTTTTTTTAAAGACAAAATATGATATTTAGTGACGCTGATATAGCTGTCGCTCATAATAACGTCGTCTAAAGACCATAAGGATGTTTACAAAAATGTCCAAAATATTTGTGCCATTAGCATTAAATGTCTTATGTTTCTAAAATATTATGCGTGTCTTTATTTTATTTTATTTTTCACATGTACTTTTTTTCTTGTCTACATCGTCTTTTTTTTTAATCTACATTTTTTTCTCCTTCACAAACTTTTTCTCTTTTTTTTTTCTTCTTCTATTGGATTGTCTTTCATTTGATTTTTTATCATAATCCACTAAAAGCTTTTAACAAGGCTTTACCTATTTCACCTTTCTTATAATTGTTTAGTATTATGTCAAAATTTTTCAACAACTCAAACCTTCAAAACACTTTCTTTACTTAGAAAATTTATGATTTTTGGTTTTCCTAGGGAAATTCACGTTCTTGAAGGCAAAATTAAGATTCTTCATGCTTTGAGTGGAGATAGATCCTTGCAAGAGTTGAATGATTCCTCTATATCAATTGAGTTGGTATCCATTTACAGTGAGAGCCAATTTAATCGAGTTATAGCTAAGACACAATTGTAATATCCCGTGTTTTTAAAAATATTTTTACACTGTACCGGGATATGCAGTGTCAATAATTTCTGTATATTATATGATATTTTTACGAGTTAATATGTATTTAAAACCTATTTTTAATACTATGTTTTATCTACAGTACTTTACATAAAATTTTCCCGGGACTTGCATTTTCGGGGAAATTTTCACGTAAATATTTTAATATTAATTATTTTAAATATATTTTCGGACTTGCATGGACTCATACGTATTTTTAAAATACTAAATAAAGCCTACGTGTGTGTATATTTATTTAATTAGGGTTTAGTATTACCCTAATATTTTATTTATTATTTATTAGTTTTATTGTTATTTAATTATTTTTATTTAGTATAAATTATTAAAATATTAAATTTTATGTGTGTGGTGTATATTTAATGTGTGTGATTTAATATTATTTTATTATATAGTGTAAAGTATATATATATATACATATATACATTAAAATTTGTCAAAATTACAAAGATTGGAAAATTACCATTTTGCCCCCGACTTCTTCTTCTTCCTCCCGATTCTTCCCTTCTCCATTTCCAGTCGCTGTCGTGCCGTTTCTTCACCGTGGGTGTGCCGTTCGGTGTGCCACCGTCTTCCCCGACCAATTTCGCCGCCTGAGGAGGCCGTTTCCGGTGTCTGGAGATCGATTTTGGCTGGAGAAGCCGAAAATCGATCCACCGTCGATCACGTCGATTCCGGCCACCGTTTTCGACACCGCCGGTCTCTTTCTTCTCCTTGAGCTCCGGTGAGTGTGATTCTAGCTTTGGTTTGAGCTGAATTGGTCTAGATTTGCTTAGGTTTTGATTTTTCAATTTCGGCCTATTAGAGTTTTTGATTTTTTTGAGCTTCGAATTGGATGATTCATGGAAACTTTCTTCAAAAATGTTGTTCCTAGTAGCTTAATCTTCATGTATGAATTTTTGTAGAATTTTTGGAGATTGTTTGGATTTTTGGGTATTTTTGAATATTTTAATATTATTTTCTAATTTTCGGAAATTAATTATTTAAATTATGAAATTTGAGTTTATGGTTAAATTAGGTGTTGAAATGAATTATAGGAATTTATTTGGAATTTTTATGAATTTCTAAGTATTTATTTTGAATTATTAAAGTTTATGTGATTTTGAGAAAATTAGGTTAAATGTGTTTTTATTTGAATTTAATTCGTTAATTGGGTTTAATTATTGATATTATTGATAAATATGTTGAGAAAATTAATTTTGGGTAATTGTATGATTTTTGGTGAATTTTTGAAGTAATTTAAGTATATTTATATATATAGGGGTATTTTGGTAATTTTACACTAAATTGTCTAAAAATGTAATTTAATTGGTTTTAATAGTTACTTAAGGTATAAAAATGATTTCTACAAAATATTTAGTATTTTTAACTAATTAAAACTATTTTTCGTGAATTATTTTCAATTATATATATAATATACGGTTTTTCTAATAAAATGAGTTTTAATCGGTTTTTATAGTGTTTCAAGGTTAATTATGTAATTTTTACCTATGAGATGTATTACTATGTTGTGAGGATATTTTTATTATATCTAGAATTATTTTGTGTTTGTGGACCCCGGTCGACAGATTGTAGTCTGGAGTCCGACCGAGGGGTTGTGGATTTTTGTTGAGCTTTTATTTCGAAGTGTGTTTCTTTGCAGGGTTGGCTCTACTCTTTTGAGTAGAGAGATGTCCGTTTTACAGGGGAGGTTCTGCCGGATTTTCGGTAGAATTCTCGTAAAACGTGATATCCAGTCGAACCCTAATTCTGTTTCCGTATTTTAATACTCTAGATTGAATTCTAGGATTTCTGTTAGGGTTTATTCTAATGTCGGTTATTTATTGCTTGTTTAGTTGCGCCGAGACCGAGGGCTAGTGGACCAGGCCCGTCGGACCTGTCTCGTGGAGCGTATTAGGTGAGTTACTATACTATATATATATGCTTAGGATGCATGATTTAGAAATGCATGTTTTATGTTGATTAAATATGCATAAATAATTTGATTATTTCTTAAGTTTACATTAAGTATATTTTTGGTTTATTTTTGGTATATAACAAATTATATGCATATTTTGTGAATAAAATATATTTAAAATGTTTTTAAATATATTTCCAGCTTAAGTTATAATTTGATTGAATTCATTTGACATATATATACTTGAAATACACCTGGTTTACTTTTGGTATATTTCCGGTATATATATGGTTTATATGGTTATTTCATTTATATTCATGCATCATTTATTTTTGTGAATGAATGTTTTATATTTAAGAATGAAGGATATCAATAGAACGTGCTACCTGGTGGGCAGCACTAGGACCGAGTACATACCGGTACGCCTATAGCTTTAGGCTATATTACTAGTTATTTATGGATATTGATTTGATATGATTATTGATATATGTGAGATGTGGTTTGGGTGTGATTGCTGGAGCTCGGTTGACCAAGTGTCTCGGGGCCAATCACACTGGCAGTTAGACTGTTGGAGCTCGGTTGACTTAGTGTCTCGGGGCCAGTCTACTGTCTAAATGGATTAAGTGGATATATTTGGAATAAGTGAGCCTATATGGCCAGAGTGTTGTTTAACACTATTTTCTGAGGTTGCGATATTCTAGGGTTCTATGTGATCCTTCATAAACTGGGATTTTTCAGTAAAATATATAAAAATGATTTTTCTGCATCTGTATGAAATTGCCTGTATATATACATATTATATATATACTGTTGACTGTATGCATTATCACTTAGTGTGTATGTATATATATTATAGTAATTCACTCAGTGAGGTCTGACTCCCCTCCGTTGACTATTTTTCAGGAGAGTCAACTTCCTCAGACCTCAGTAGCAGGTCGATACACCGGATTTCTTCCGCCCCGGCTTCTTTATGTAAATTGTCTACTTGAGTCTTATTTATTTTATCTAGACACTGCAGTAGTTGTGTATTAAAGTATTGGATTTCATGTATTTTATTTAAAGAGATGTATTATGTTGAAACTGGATTTGTATTAAAGGGATTTTATATATGTGATGAGATGAGTTTTGAATTAAATCCAGTGATGAAAATGATATTATGATTTTTTTTATTTCCGCTGCATATTATACTGTTACTGTTATTATGGCATGATTTATTTTATTTTTTTTAGGCTTGCTACGGGTTCCGGATTCGAAAGAATTCCCGTTCCCTAGCGCCGGTCATGGCCCCTGTTTTGGGTCGTGACAACAATAGTTTGAGAAATTTGTTATTGTTGTTTGGTATTTTACTATCTACTTTCTTGATGAGGATTTTTTTAGGGGTAACTATTTGAATTTTGAAGAAGTGAGATTTTATTTCTATTAGTATATTTTTATGCTTGGGTTTATGTTTAATTGAGAAAATTATGTGGAAAATTAAGGGTTGCACGAGACCTTCAAGTCTTAACCCTCTAGCCATGAATTTATTTTTAATATTTGTGAGATTTTGTCTTTATTGTAATTACTTGATGATCTTTTTGTTTAGGCTTCTTTCTTAATATTTGACGATTTCACAATCACCATCATCATTTTTGTGCTTCAGATTTTCAACATCATAAAAAAAAAAGGAGAACCTAAAACCCAGATGCTACAATCAGGTACTTGTCAATTTTCTTTGTGTTAATGGATAATGATTTAATTTTCATATATTTTGCTTTTCATTTGTGTTAATTTTTTTCTTCTTGGAGATAGATCAGAAGGATTTTGTTTCTAGGTTTTACTTTACATTGCATTAATCATCGTTATTTTTGAATAATTTTTTTATCACTACTGTTTTATGGATCAATTGTGATCTATGGAGAATGGTGAGTATGAAATAACCCAAGATTATCATTTTTTTTAATTTGTGTTTTGTTGTTTCAAGAAAAAAAAAAGGGTTTTTGGGTTTCTTTTTATCTTGTGCAGTAATACTTTTCAATTAAAGATAAAAGTCAATTGCAAAATCTGAATTATGGGTTTTCAAATTTTATCCTCCGAAATAGGATTTATGTAGATAATTAACTGGGTTTCTTGTACTTGCGTTGTTTCTTGTTTGTGCAAGCATAATTTCAATTCCTTTCATATTAGCATGTTATATGGAATTTCTATGTTCAATACAATGCAGTGGATAGAGGAAGGGAGAAAGTAAAACCAAAAAATGGTGAAGTTGACGATGATTGCACGTGACACTGATGGGCTTTCACTAGCTGAAGCATTAGATGATAGTCGTGATGTGAAGGATATTGAAATGTACAAACAACAAGTATTACTCATTAAGGAAATTTATCTTACATTTTGTCAAAAAAATGCAAGCTTGTATTTGTATTATGGTTAGGATTCTATTTAATTTGTTTATATATCATTTATCTTTCCACTTGCTTTTGTTCTCATCATGATTCCACAGGTGATGTGGTGAGAGATAGCAAAGGAATGTCATGGGGTGATGCAGTTAACAGGAAAGTTGTGGATTGGTCTATAATTTGATTTTGGTGATTATATTTTTCCATTTTGGTTTTATATAGGAAATTAGGAACTATAAGATTTATGAAATATGTTGGAAATTTATAATGTTGAGAATTTTCATGTTCCTTTCCTTCTTCTTTTTTTCCATTTTTTTTTGTTTCATATTTGGAATCAATTTTTTCCATGATTCTTGTACATGTGATTTATATATATGTTCATGGAATTGTCGAGGTAATTAGTACTTTTTTATTTGTTGATAATTTAATTGGAGATATTCTTTCTTTTGCAATTTTACGTATCCTTAGTGGTATATTTTTTTTAAACAAATAAAGAAGGCTTCTTTGATTTACAAGTTAAAGATGTCCAAATTAATAGAAAAAGGAAATATTTTGTGCTAAATGATTAAAAGTTCTTTGATTTACAAGTTAAAGATGTCTAAATTAATAGAAAAAGGAAATATTTTTGTGTTAAATGATTAAAAGTTAGGTCTGTATTGTCCAATTGTGCTAAACATTAACAAAAATTATTAATTAAAATTTTTGTTGCAGAACAAGCTTACAAAGTAATAAGAATGATACTTAAAAGCAATATATTATTTGAATATTATCCATATATGATACAATCAAAATAGTATATTATCTTAATATTATAAGTATTTAAAACTCAAAATAGTATATTATCTGAATATTATAAGAATTTGAAACTCAAAATATTATATTATCTGAATATTATAAGAATATGAAACTCAAAACAGTATATTATCTTAATATTATAAAAATATGAAACTCAAAATAGTATTTAAAACTCAAAATAGTATCTGAAACTTAAAACAGTATCTAAAAATTAAAAACAGTAACTCAAACTCATAAATACAATATATTTTTTGAATATTATTTGTATATGATAAAATCAAAATAGTATATTTTTTAAATATTATTCGTACCCAAAATTCAAAACAGCATTTGAAACTCAAAATAGTATCTGAAACTCAAAACAGTATCAAAAATTCAAAACAATATCTAAAAATTAAAAACATTACAATATATTTTATGAATATTATTTGTATATGATATGATTAAAAATAATACATTTTCTAAATATTATTCGCATATGAAACTCAAAAAAGTATTTAAAACTTAAAATAATATTTGAAACTCAAAACAGTATTAGAAGTTCAAAATAGTATCTGAATATGATAATTTGAGTAAGTATTTATTGTTGAAAAAATAATATCAAACTAATATGTATATATAAATATACAAATTTAAATTTCAAAATATTTTTCTAGCATATCTGAAATTTTAATTATTTATTAAAACTAATATGAGTTATATAATTTAAATATGTTAATTATAATCTTTGAAATAGAGCACTCCACCTATATATATATATATATACCCAAAACCAAGACTAAAAACAAAAATAAGACAAAAAATTTAAAAAAATACAAAATAGAAAATAAGAAAACAGGAAAAATAAAAATAAATTAAAAAGCGATAAAATTAAAAAACAAATAGAAGGATAAAATAAAAAAATATATGGATAACAGAGAACAAGAAAAAAATAAAGAGAAAATTAAAAAATTAAAAAATAAACATAACAAGAAATATAAAAAAAGAAAAAAGAAAAATAAGGAATGAAAATAAAAAAAATTAAAAAAGATAAAATTAAAAAATAAATATAAGGATAAAATAAAAAATGAAAAATAAAGATAATAGAGAATAAAAAAATAAGGAGAAAATAAAAATAAGAAAAAATAAAATAAATAAACAATAGAAGTGAAAATAAAGAAAAAAATAAAAAAAAATAAAAAAATGTAAAGGAAAAAAGAAAACAAAAAGGAGAAAGAAAAAAATAAAAAAAAAAACAACTATTAGAGCTAAAAAAAATAATAGAAAAAATAAAATAGGCACTTTTGAAAAAAAATAAAAAATAAATTCCTTGGGAAAACTAAAAAGGGCATTAATATAATTTTAAAAGATAAATGACTGTTAACAAGATAGAAAATGCGCCTAATTTCTATAAATTTCCCAAGACAATAATGTCCAGCCCAACACTTTTAGTGCTGTTGCTAAAGGCTGGTTAAGAGGAGAGTCGTAAAATGAGGCCAATTTTAGAGTTTGTCATGACCCAAATTAGGAGTCATGACCGGCATTAGAAAACGGGAATTCTTTCGAATCCGGAACCTGTAACAAGCCTTAGAAAATAAAATCATGTAATAAATAAATAAAAAGTACGACAGAATTAAAAAAATTTTCGAATCAATAAATAAAATAATTACTTCAAATCCTTTCATAAATAAATATATTCATACAATATTCAGATACAACTCTTTGAGTATTAAATATCAAAACAAAATAATACTCTTCTAATACAATAACACTACTATTGCAGTTTCTAGAATACAATCAGAGTTCAAAATATACATTTACATAAAATAGCCGGGACGGAAGAACACCGGCGAGAAACTCTACTACTAAGGTCTGACGATATAGGATCTCTTGGAAAAAAAATTGAGGGGGGTTAAACCTCACTGAGTGAATTATTATACTATATATACATGCAATCTAAACCACATTCAATCATACATTCATATATATATGTATATACACGCATTTCACACAAATGTCAAACTCTGCTTTTATGAATATATTGAATGTAGAAAACATTTATTTTAATTCATGAAAGATCAATTAGAACACTAATAACCGCAACCTCAATCGATCACATCACTCTACCCATATGGCTCACTTAATTCCAAATAGAACACTTATTCCAATTTGGACAGTAGACTGGCCCTGAGACACTAAGTCAATCGAGCTTTCGCAGTCTGACTGTCAGTGTGATTGGCCCCAAGACATTTGGTCAACTGAGCTCTAGCAATCACACTCTCAATCACATCACATCTCAATCAAATCAATATATCACTTATTTCATTGTGGACAGTAGACTGGCTCCGAGACACTAAGTCAACCGAGCTCCGGCAGTCTGACTGTCAATGTGATTGGCCCCGAGATACTTGGTTAACCGAGCTTCAGTAATCACACTCTCAATAATACCATTAATATTAATTAAATTAATCAAATCAATTATAATCACCATAATTATTTCTCACTCAACCCTAATCTATTGCACAGGTACGTACACGGTCCTAGTGCTGCCCACTAGGTAGCACGTTCTATTGATATCCTTCATTTAAAATAATCTATACATCCGGAAAATAAATAATATAGAATGAAATTTATAATAGTAAAATAAACCATATATATAGTAGAAATATACCTACAATATATCTAATATATTTCGGGTATATATATATGTCAAATAAAACACGAAATATACTAAAGATAAACCATTAATATAATTTAAAACAACTAAGTGTGTATCAATAATATAACATGCATTTACTTAAAAATATACTTAAATATACAAAAGATATACCCTAAGTACACAAATCATTTAATAAAACAATTATGCATAAATATTCATTTAAAACATGTATATGTACTAAAACATGCATTTAGGTTTGACATATATTCACAAATATACCAAAATAACCTAATTTTCTAGCATGCATATATCACAAATAAACCCTAAGTATACCACTAATATGTTAGGTTTAAATCAATAATAAAACATGCATTTATTTGGAAATATATCAAAATTATACCAAAAATATACTTAAAAACAATTTAAGTGTAAGTCAATAATATGGCATGCAATTATTTAAGAATAAACCTAAAATATACTAAAAATATACCTAAAGTATACTAATCATTCAATAAAATAATTATGATCAAATATACATTTAAAACATGTATATATACTAAAATGTATTAAACATAAACCTAATTATTTAACGTGCATATATCAAAATAACATGCATAATTATTTAACATGCATATATATAAAAATATAAACCCTAGATATACCAAAAATATTATAATTTAAATCACTTTTAAAAACATATAATAAAAATGAAAAACCTTAAGTGATGCTTCCTATATGCAATGCATATATATACAGTATAATAACTCACATATTAGCACCCCACGAGACAAACTCGGCGGGTCTGATCCGTTAGCCCTCGGTCTCAGCGCAGCTAGAAAAATAAAATAACAACTATCAGAATAAATTCTAACTCTATGCTTCTAAAATTACTATGGAAAGACTCAATCAAAAATTCAAAACTAGACTCGGACCGGTTGTCAAGTTTTACAAGAAATCTATAGAAATTTTGGCAAAGTTTTCTTTGTAAAACGGACATCTCTGTCACGACCCAAAACAGGGGCCATGACCGGCGCTAGGGAACGGAAATTCTTTCGAATCCGGAACCCGTAGCAAGCCTAAAAATAAAATAAAACATGCAATAGTAATAACAATTTATAATGCAGTGGAAATAAAAATCATAAATATAATAATAACAATTGCACCAACTGGATTTAAATCAAATACTCATCTCATATATATATATAAGCTCTTTTAATACAAATCCAGTTCAAATATAATACAATATCTCTTTAAATATTTAATGACTACTGCAGTGTCTAGATAAAATAAACTCAAGACTCAGAGAAACAGTTTACACAAAGAAGCCGGAGCAGAAGAAATTCGGCGTACAGGTCTGCTATTGAGGTCTAAAGATGATGACTCTCCTGAAAAATTTAGTCAACGGAGGGGAGTCAGACCTCACTGAGTGAATTACTATAATATATATACATGCATACTAAATGACAATGCATACAATCAACAGTATATATCTAATATGTATATATACAGACAAATACACACAGATGCAATAAAATCATTTTATATATTTTTATTGAAAATCACTATTTATGAAGGATCAAATAGAACCCTATAATATCGCAACCTCAAAGCAGTGTTAGAAAACACTCTAGTCATACAGGCTCACTTATTCCAAAATATTCACTTATTCCATTTGGACAGTAGACTGGCCCCGAGACACTAAGTCAACCGAGCTTCAGCAGTCTGACTGTCAGTGTGATTGGCCCTGAGACACTTGGTCAACCGAGCTCCAGCAATCACACCTCCAAACCATATCTCACACATCAAATAAATCAATTCCAATCAAAATCCTTAAACTGGTTAGTAATATAGCCTAAATGCTATAAGCGCACCGGTACCTACTCGGTCCTAGTGCTGCCCACTAGGTAGCACGTTCTATTGATATCCTTCATTAATAAATATAAAACATTCATTCACAAATAAATGATGCATGAATTTGAAATAAATAGTAACATAAACCATATATATACTGGAAATATACCAAAAGTAAACCAGGTATATTTCCAGTATATATACGTCAAATAAATCTAATCAAATTATAAATTAAGCTAGAAATATATTTAAAAACATTTTAAATATAATTTATTAACAAAATATGTATATAATTCAAAATATACAGGAAATAAACCAAAATAAACTAAAAATAAACTTAGGTAATAATTGAATTATTCATGCATAGATAATCAAAATAAAACATATTTTTCTAAATCATGCACCCTAAACATATATATATAATATAGTAACTCACACTTAGTGCGCTCCACGAGATGGATCCGACGGGCCTGGTCCACTAGGCCTCGGTCTCAGCACAACTAAACAAATAATAACGACAGAAATCAGAATAAACCTAACAGAAAATCCTAGAACTCGATCTAGAATATTAAACACAGAATCGAAATTAGGGTTCGACCGGACATCACGTTTTACGAGAATTCTATCAAAAATTCGGCAGAATCTCCCTTGTAAAATGGACATCTCTCTACTCAAAGAGTAGAGCCGACCCTGCAAAGAAACACACTTCAAAAACAAGCTCAACCACTCATTCACAACCCCTCGGTCGGACTCCAAACTACAGTCTACCGACCGGGGTCCACAAACACAGAATAATTTCAGAAATACCAAAAATACCCTTATAACATAGAAATTCATTTTATAAGTAGAAATTACATAATTATCCTTAAAACACTGTAAAAACTGATAAAAACTCATTTTATTAGTAAAATCGTATATTATATATATATTTGAAAATAATTCACGAAAAATAGTTTTAATTAGTTAAAAATACTAAATAATTTGTAGAAATTATTTTTATACCTCAAATAACTATTAAAAACAATTAAATTACATTTTTAGCCAATTTTGTGTAAAATTACCAAAATACCCCTATATATATAAATATACTATAATTACTTCAAATATTCACCAAAAATAGTATAATTATCCAAAATTAATTTTCTCAACATATTTATCAATAATATCAATAATTAAATTCAATTAACCAATTAATTTCAATTAAAAACACAATTAACCCTATTTTTCAATAATTCCATAAACTTAAATAATTCAAAATAAATACTTAGAAATTCATAAAAATTCCAAATAAATTTCTATAATTCATTTCAACACCTATAATTATCATAAAACACAATTTAATAATTTAATTAATTAATTTCTGAAAATTATAAAATAATATTAAAATATTCAAAAATACCCAAAAATCAAAATAATTACCAAAAATTCTACAAAAATTCATACATATAGATTAAGCTACTAGGATCAAAATTTGTTAAGGGACTTTCCATGAATCAAACAATTCAAAGCTCAAAAAAATCAAAAACCCTAAAATGGCCGAATTCGAAAATTTGAAACCTAAGCAAATCAAGACCATTTCAGCTCAAACCAAAGCTAGAATCACACTCACCGGAGCTCAAGGAGAAGAAAGAGACCGGTGGTGTCAAAAATGGTGATCGGAATCGCGAGGTGAGAAGAAATGAAGCTTTCGACCGGAAATGGAGAAAAGAAGCTAGTCGGCGCCGGGGAAGGAGGTTAGGGGCGGCGGAGCAACTGGAGAAGACGGCGACATGCAGGGGAGGCACTCTGATGGCCGGTGATCGAAGTAGCAGCGGTGAGGGGAAGATGGAGGAGGGTCGGGGAGAAGAAAACCAAAGGAGAAGAAGAAAAGAAAAAAAAAAATAATAATAAAATATTTGGGAAAAATCACACACCACACACTTATTATAATAATTTAAAATTTAATAATAAATAAAATAATAAAATAATAATAAAATAAATAAATAAATAATAAAATATTAGGGTAATAAATTAAACCCTAATTAAATAAATATTTACACACTTAGGCTTTATTTAGTAATTTAAAAATACATATGAGTTCATGCAAGTCCGTAAATCTATTTAAAATAATTAATAATAAAATATTTATGTGAAAATTTCCCCGAAAATGTATTTACGTAACGGACTTTAAATAATACACAATAATTAAAATAGGTTTTAAATACACATCAACTCGTAAAAATATCATAATATATATACAAAAATTATTAACACTGCATATCCCGATACAGTGTAAAAATATTTAAAAATATGGGATATTACAATCTCCCTACAAAAATAGGGTTAATCCTGCATAGAAAACACACTTTGAATACAAAATTCTCCCAACTCCTCGGTCGAGATCCCAAACTATAATTTTCCCCGACCGAGGTCCACAATTCACCATAAAATACAATAAAATATACATAAATTAAAAAAATACTAAAAATACCTATTTAAGTATCAAAATATGGCAATTTAAACATTAAAAAACATAAAAAATAATTATTTTACCCGTAATTACTTAAAAATCCTACTAATAATATAATATAAATAAAAATCGATATTTCTTGAAAAATACACCAATATTAATAAAAATTCATTTTATAAATCTAAATTACTTAATTAATCCATAAACATACTAAAAGTTAATAAAAACCCATTTATTTACAAAAATAACATATTATATATAATTTGAAAATAATTTTTGAAAAATAGTATTCATTAGTTAAAAATTAGTTAATAATTTATAAAAAACATTTTTATACTTCAAATAATTATTAAGACCAATTTAACTTAATATTTAACTAAAATGACTACCAAATTACCAAAATACCCCTAATATATAAAAATTCACATAATATACTAAAAATACTCAAAAATTCAATAAAAATAATATAAATACTCAAAAATTATTTTCTTAAAATATTATTCAATAAAATCAACAAATATACTTGATTAGTCAATTATTTTTAACAAAACACATATTTAACCTAACTTTTCAAAAATCACATAAACTAAAAATAATTATAAAAATTACACAAAAATTATAAATTAATTACTAAAATTAATATCAACCATCAATAACACCAAAAATCACAATTTCACAATTTATTTAATTAATTTACGATAATAATAAAATAATAAAAAATTCACAAAAATCAAAATAATCAAAATAATTTCTAAAAATGACACAAAAATTCATGGGGGTAGCTTGAGCTAGGAGGATCAACTTTTGTTAAGGAACTTTATGTGAATCAACCATTAACTCCTAAAAAAAAATTGAAACCCTAAAGAACCATAAACTAAAAATTAAGAAAAACTCACAAATGGCCGGATTAGAGCTCAAAAGGAGCTTAGAGTCTTCTTAGTCGAAGCTAGGGGAGCTCAACAACACCAAAAATGCGAAGAACAGTAACCGGACGAAGGAGGAACGACGCCGGAAGCTTCTGTCAACCCTACTATTATTTCTGCTTGTCAACGCCGCCGGAGAAGGAGGAGGATGGCGGAGTGGCTGGTTGATGGAGGGTGGTCCGATGAGCTGAACAGAGAGGCACACCGCTGGTAGGGGCTTGGACAGCAGCGTGATGGAGGGTGACGGCTTGGGTAGTTTTACCGGGGGGGAGAGGAAAGTTATGTGTATGTGTTTTTGATATATTATTTATATATATATATATATATATATATATATATATATATATATATATATATATATTACTTTATACTAAAAACCTTATAATATAATATCATTATATATTAACTCCCCACAAAAATATATATATATATATATATATATATATATATATATATATATATTTGTGGGGAGTTAATATATAATGATATTATATTATAAGGTTTTTAGTATAAAGTAATATATATATTTTACTCACTCATATACAACAAACACTCACACATATACATATAACACACACACTTACATTAAACCTTAATGTAATATGAAAATATAACACATAAAATAATAATACATAAGGTAATATATAAATATAATACATACAATAACAACACAAATAATGAAATAATTTATTAAAATATTAATATTAAAATATTAAGCACCAAATTAAACATTAATAAAATAATCTTTCCCGAAATAATGAGCTTAAATACATATATTTACGTAGAAAATGTTAATTAAACGTAAAATAATAATGATAAAAATTCACAAAATAATAAAATATAATTTTAAAAATTATTAGCACTGTATAACCCATTTTAAAATAAAATAATCTAAAAACTCGGATTATTACAGTTAGACTACTTATGATTCATAAGCCCACGATAAGAGACTCTTGTGAGCTAGCTCATGTCGGCAATATAATTAGGAATTCTTCGAAAATAACTAAAAAAGTAAAAATATTTTTAAAAATATTGTTGACTTTTTTTTTTACAAAAATATTATTTTTAATGTTATTCTTTTAAAAAATATGGTTCTTTTACCCATGTCCTCCTTCTTCCTGGTGCATGTTGCTTTAACCCACCCTTTCTTCTTCTTTAAAAACACTATTTTTATTTAACCAAATAAGCTATAGCAGCTCTCTCTTATCTTCTAATTGTTTAGGATCACTATAGTTTTGAATTTAGACCTCTGTGGTTTTTGTTTTAATTAGCTAGTAATTTTAAATTAGCAACTATAGTAATTTTGTATCTCTGTGTATCTTCACTTAGACCATCGTTAATATGTTGGCTTTTTCCTCTATATCCAGTTTTGAAGTCTTATGTGATTAGTTGATTGTCAATGTTTTGAGTAATTTTCTGGTTCTTAAAGATCCAGTTACTCATACAAGTGGTCTTATATTTTTTGGCAATTTTATATCAATTGAAGAATATATAATTTTGGTTTGTGATTGTGAAAATATTTTCTTTGAATTCAAGTAAAAACTATTTTTTATCTGTGTTTTTGTTTTTGATTCAATTTTCAATTCAGATAAAGTATGTTTTTCTGTGTTTGATTCTATTTTCTTTTTGTTTATAGATGCTAATGCAAATAAGGCTAGAGAAAAAAAAAAGATACCAAAAGAAAATAGAGTGAAACGATATGAAAAGATGAACCTAAATATTTAAAAATGATGAACCTATAGTGTTTAACTAATGAACTTACATAAATTAACTAATGAACCTACGGTATTTGAATGAAATTGAGTAAAAGTGATGAACCTACAATGTTTAATTAATGAGCTTACATTAGTTAACTAATGAACCTACAATATTTGACTAATGAACTTGAGTATTAAAAGTGATTAACCTATAATGTTTAATTAATGAACTTAGATGAGTTAACTAATGAACCTATAATAATTAACTAATAAAGCTAAAAAATTTATATTTTTGAGTGTGCATCAAGCTGCTTGTATTAGATCTAAACATCAGACCGCACATGTGATGATCCCTAATCCATCTTGCAAGATGGACAAGGGTCTACGATATAAGAATCCCTTCTAACCTTGGGGAGACTAAAAAATTTGTAGATTTTATTTTCTAACTAAGGCTGAGTTTGTTTGTGAAAATATTTTTTTTCCCATATTTTTTAGTATTTAGATTATCAAAGAAAATAAATTAAAGGAAAATAAAGAAAAATAAAGAAAAATAATTTCTTATTTTAAGGATGAAAAATCATTTTTCAATACATTTTTTAATTTTTTCTCTTCTCATTTATTATATTTTCTTTTATTTTTCGATATTTTCTTTTCTCATTTATTATCTTTTAATAGTACAGTCAAATATCAAAAAATATATTCTTTTAAAAATTCAAAGAGAAAATATTTTTCACAAATAAGCTGCGACTAAGTATAGTTTCTTTATATATATATATATATATATATATATATATATATATATAAAGTTATGGCTAATTCTACTGTTACTTTGTAACATTCTTTAGTTTTTAAATCCAATTAAAAAATAACACATGGCAAATGTTAAAATAGATGTTAACCTGAAGTAGCAGGTAATTCTTAGAAATACTAAAATAGCTAAAGTTGCGCTAAAATTCTGTACACTCTAATGCTTTAAGAAAAATAAACATAAAATCACGAAAAAGTTAAATAAATAGCTACATTTTTGTGAAGTTTTTTTTTGGTAAATTAAATATTTTCATGTACACCATAATACTTTTAAAAAATAAATATAAAAACACGAAAAGTTAAATAAATAGCTACATTTTTGTAAAGTTATTAGTTTTTTTTTTAAATTAAATATTTCCATGTACACTCTAATACTTTAATAAAAATAAATATAAATCATGAAAAAGTTAAATAGATACCTAAATTTTAGTAAAGTTATTAGTTTTTTTTTTTGTAAATTAAATATTTCCATGTACCCTAATACTTTAAGAAAAATAACTATAAAATCGCGAAAACGTTAAATAAATAGCTAAATAAAGTTATTATTTTGTAAATTAAATATTTCCATGTACACCCTTACGCTTTAATAAAAATAAATATAAAATCACGAAAAAGTTAAACATATAGATAAGTTTTTGTAAAGTTATTAGTTTTTTTTAAATTAAATAATTCCATGTATTGTTAGGACTTGAACCCGAGGGCACGTGACCGACACTAGGGAATAGATAGACATAAAGTTCCCAAAAAGTCGTAGTAAGTCTTAAATAAAAGAAAAAATAAAACCCTCAAATTTAAAACTTTATTTCATGAAAGAAGACATTATCAAACGGATTTTTCTAAAAAAAACATAATCGTGCGTAACATAAAATATTCTCCATCATCAAATATTATAAATCAATTTTAAAACATTATATATAAACGTGGTTCATTAAAATGCAATACATAAATATACTTAAGTTTTACAAACTCATAGCACAAATACTACTGCAGTATTCTAGAGTTTTTACTACAATACAGTTCATAATGACCAACATAATATAGTCGATGATGAAGAAATTCGGCGTAGAAGCGGTCTGAGGTCAAACTTTCAAGCTCTTGAAAAAAAAATAGATTGAGGGGAATCAGACCTCACTGAGTAAGTTAATAAAAAGAGTTGTACGATTTGAAAACCTTTTTGAAAACTGTATACATATAGTGAAAATAATTTATATCATATATATATAGCTTTTGAAAAAAAAATTCGGTAGAACCCTAAGCCCAAATTTCTAAATAACCAACTGGACCCACTTAATCCACATAGACTGCTGGTCCCCGAGAGGAAAGGCAACAACCAAGGCACTAAGCCGCAGTCATTCACTTAATCCAAATACATGGCACTGGCAGTCCCCGAGAGCTAAGGCATCCATCGAGGCACCCATCCCAGTCCATTATTAACTTTCCAATCACTGGCGGTCTCCGAGAGCAAAGGCTTCCGTCGAGGCACCCGTCCCAGTTTATATCCACAAGTCATACATACATCGGATCCATCTCTCAATCTCTACCATTTGCACACGATTCTGGTGAAACCCACCAGGTAGCCCGTTCTACCAAAATTTCTCAAAACTAAATTTAAATAAATAAAATGCACTTAAATCTTAAACAACAACATTTAAATTAAATAAATCATATAATAAATACTAAAAATATGAGCGCACGCATCTTTAAATAAAACACACGCAAAAATCAGTTTATCAACTTACAGGACGAGCGAGAAGGTTGACGATTGCGCGTTTGTCTCGATCCAAAGGCTCCCGCTTCGAAACTCTCTAGAAAAAATAACAAACCTATTTTAAAAACACGTCTATGGAATTAAAATAAAAAAATGACAGAAATAGCAAAATTCTAGACTGACTTGAGGAAGACCGGATAAGACTCGATAGATAGGAAAAACCCTAATTAACGCTAGGAATTTACAGAAGATGTCACATTTCACGAGAAAATCTACCAAAATTTCGACAGAGTCTCCTTTGTAAAACGGACATCTCTCTACCATAGGTAGAGTCATTCCTGCACAGAAAAATGCACTTCTAAAAAATCACACACAATCTACACTCGGGTTGACTCTCCAACACAGTATTAGCCCGACCGAATTTACAACTCAACAAACATCACAACTTAATTCTAACTAATAAAATTCATGAAAATATTACTTTCATAAATAAACATTAAAATCATACTTAAAATATAACATAGCAGTTAATTAAATTTAATTAGACATAAATATATAAAAACCCATAATTTCCAATAATATACATTATTCTTAAAATATGCATATATAATTCATAATTAATATAACTATCAACAAATACCTTAATTAAAACCATTATACCAAATATGTTAAATATAACCATATATATATATTTTGTTACCAAAATAATATATTATACATATATATATATATATATATATATATATATATATATATATATATATATATATATTTGGAAACAATATTCAAAATTAACATTACTTAATTAAAAATACCAATTAATTTATAAAATCCTCTAAACCTCTTAAATATTAATAAAACCAACTACAAAAATATATATTTAACTATAATTAGCATAAAATTACATATTTATCCATATAATAGAAAAACACACATAATATATCCATATCACTCAAAAATTCAATAAAAATTATGTAAATACATAAAAATTATTTTCTCAACATAAAATTTCTTAATATCAATAAAAACATTTAATTAACTAATAGTTTCTTCTAAAATATAAATTTAACCTAATTATCCACATTTGGCATAAACTTAAAATAATTATAAAAATAGTATAAAAATCACAAAAACTATATATTAAGTTCTAAAATTAATAACATTTAATGATAATACCAATTAACACAATTTCATAATTTTTTAAAAATAAATTTTCGGAAGTTAATAAAATATCCAAAATCCACAAAATTCACAATTAACACAATAATTTTCTATAATCTTAAATAAAATCAATATACTAAAAATTAATAACAATAATTACTCCAATTTACTAATTAAACTCAAATAAAATAAATAAAATAAAAATAAATTATAATTCTGTAAAATAAAAAAAATCAAAATAATATACCAAAATTAGATTTAAACAACTAACTAGCATAATTAACTTGGGATAATTAAACTTTAACACCTAAATCAACCTAAACAACCTGTGAACAACCTAAAAACAACTCAGAACAACAAGCTGCCTACCTCTATTTTCGTCATTGGAAATGGTTGCAGCAGTGAGGCAAGGTGTCGACCGTCGCCTGAGGAGGCAAATGCAAGCGGAGGGAGCAACGGACGACGTCGATTTGGTTCAGATAGGGACAGAGGAGCTTGAACTAAGAGAGAGAGGAAGGGAGACGCTGGAGGGAAGAAGAGAGGAGAGAGGTTGCTGATGGCGTGCTGCAATAGAGATGGAGGTTGAGGTGGCTGATGCACGCTGGAGAAGAAAGGGATGTGACGGAGATGGTGACAGGAAGAAGGAGGGTGCTGCGGGTTTTTGGTGTTTTTTAGGTATATATGTATGTATATATTCATGTGTATATATATATATATATATATATATACACACACACACACACACTCCTATATATATACATGCTCATTCTACTATGATAACATATATTTAATATAAACCCTAATAATATATATTACATATAATAGCCTTGAAAATAACAAGGGCAATATAGAATAAATTATACTTATGAATAGTTAAATAATATTTAATACTATAGAAAATATAATTTCTTAAAATAATAGTAACATAACCCTAGTGTAAGCTTACTATCTTTTAAATTACGTAATTGCATAAAATGTCAATATATAAATCACAAATAATAGAATAATTTAAATATAAATTTTTAAATTTATTAACACTGCATATCTCATATTAAAATAGATTAATTTAAAAATAGGGTCATAACATGTTCACCCTAATACTTTAAGAAAAATAAATATAAAATCACAAAAAAGTTTAAATAAATAGCTAAATTTTTGTAAAGTTATTAGTTTTTTTTTGTAAATTAAATATTTTCATTTAAAATAGTAAAGATAAATAATTTAATTTTTTACAATCGACTATATATCAAATATTATAGTGCTTTTATACTATAATGATTATATATATATATATATATATATATATATATATATATATATATATATATACACACACACACACACACACTCCTATGTATATACATGCTCATACTACTATGATAACATATATTTAATATAAACCCTAATAATATATATTACATATAATAGCCTTGAAAATAACAAGGTTAATATAGAATAAATTATACTTATGAAATAGTTAAATGATATTTAATATTATAGAAAATATAATTTCTTAAAATAATAGTAACATAACCCTGATTTAATATATATATATATATATATTTAAAAACTCGGGATATTACAATATATAACAGTGTGTGTGTGTATATATATATATATATATTTGATTATTTAATTAGCTCATTATTTATTAAGTCATTTTTAATTATTTTTATTATTTTTAAAGTTCTTTACGTAAAATTTTCCTGAGATTTACATTTTTGAAAAAATAAAACCTAAATAATTATTTATTTATAAATTATATATATATATATATATATATATATATATATATATATATGTATGTATATGTTTATTAATTTGTGGTGTGGGATTTTTCTAAATTTAATATTAGTATATTTTAATAATTTAGTGTTAAAGTTATTATATATATATATATAAAGTTATCAAATTTACAAAAATTGCATCCACCCCTAAACCTCCATTCCCGACGTCCTTTCCCCTCACCACTGCGCAACACTGTTCCCTCACCGTCACTGCGCTTCCCAGTGTGCCATCACCATTTCCAGCCTGCTCCGCCACCTGCCACCTTCTTTTCATATGTGGTTTGGCCGGATTTATAGTGAGAAGCCGAAAATCGATCCTAACTCCAATCGATGTGTTTCCGACCACCATTTTGAGCTCCATTGGTCTCAATCTCTTCCTTGAGCTCCGATGAGTGCATTTTCAAGCTTTGTTTCACTTGAAATGGTCTAGATTTCCTTAAGTTTTGATTTTTCATTTTCGGCCTACTAGGGTTTTTGATTTTTTTGAGCTTCTATTTGGTTGATTCATGCAATCTTCATTCACAAAAATTGATCCTTGTAGCTTAATCTACCTCTGTGAATTTTTTTGGAATTTTTGGGAATTATTTTGATTTTTGTGAATTTTTGATTATTTTATTAATATTTTCTAATTTTCGAAAATTAATTAATTAAATTATGAAATTGTGTTTTATTGTGTTTATAAGTGTTGAAATGCATCTTAGAAATTTATTTTCAATTTTTGTGATTTTTCTATAATTATTTTGAATTTATTTAGTTTATGTAATTTTGGGAAAATTAGGTTAATTATATGTTTTATTGAAATTAATTGGTTAATTGAGTATATTTATTGATATTATTGAATTATATGTTGAGAAATTTAATTTTGAGTAATTATATTATTTTTGGTGAATTTTTGATTAATTTTAGGGAATTTACATAAATAGGGGTATTTTGGTAATTTGGCACTAAATTGGCTAAAAATATAATTAAATTGGTTTTACTAGTTATTTGAGGTATAAAAAATGATTTCTACAAATTATTTAGTATTTTTAACTAATTAAAACTATTTTTTGTAAATTATTTTCAAATTATATATAATATACTATTTTTCTAAATAAATGAGCTTTTATCGATTTTTAATATGTTTTAGGGTTAATTATGTAATTTGGATTTATAAAATGTATTTTGGTCAATATTTATGAAATTATTGAGAATTATCGATTTTTAATAATATTTTATTAAAATTAGGGTTTTTATGCATTTATCGGTAAAACAAATATTTTTAGTTGTTAAATATCTAATTTGCTATATTTTGAGTATTGAAGGGAATTTTTGGTATTTTTGGTAGTTTTTATGTGTTCTGTAGTTATTTTGTGAAATGTAGACATCGGTCGGTGAAATTGTAGTTTGAAGTCCGACCGAGGGATTATAAATTGTGTTTATCTTTGAAGTGTGTTTCTTTGCAGGACCGGCTCTACTCTTTGAGTAGAGAGATGTCCATTTTACAGGGGAGGTTTTGTCGGATTTTTGATAGAATTCTCGTAAAATGTGATATCCGGTCGAATTCCTATTCTAATTATGTGTCTAAGATTCTAGATCGAGTCTTTAGAATTTTCGTTAGATTTATTCTGATTTCATATTGTCATTTGTTTGTTTAGTTGTGCTGAGACAGAGGCCTAGTGGACTAGACCTGTCGGACCCATCTCGAGGAGCGCAATAACTGTGAGTTGTTATTTTATATATACGTGTTTTAGGATGCATGTTTTTAGAAATGTATGATTTTTTTTAGTAAATTATGCATAAATGATTTAATTATTACTTAGGTTTACTTTTGGTATATTATTGGTATATTTTAAACTATATGCATGTTTTATTATGAAATTATTCTTAAAATGTTTTAAGTATATTTATGGCTTAGTTTTAGTTTATTTTGTAAATAAATTGAATTTTTTTGACGTATATATATTCGAAATATACCTACTTTATTTTTTTGTATATTTCTAGTATATATATGGTTTATGTTGCTATTTTATTTAATATCATGCATCAATTGTTTTAATAATGTATGTTTTATATAAAAATGAAGGATATCAATAGAACGTGCTACCTAGTGGGCAACACTAGAACTAAGTACATATCGATACGCCGATAGCACTAGGCTATATTACTAACCTATTTGTGGATATTGATTGGATTGATTTATATGATGTGAGATATGATTTGAGAGTGTGATTGCTGGAGCTCGGTTAACCAACTGTCTCGGGACCAATCACACTGATAGTTAGATTGCTGGAGCTTAGTTGACTTAGTGTCTCGGGGCCAGTCTACTGTCCAAATGGAACAAGTAAAATTATTTGGAATAAGTGAGTCTGTATGGCTAGAGTGTTGTCTAACACTGTTTGAGGTTGCGATTTGCTAGGGTTCTATTTGATCCTTCATATATAGATGTATTTCTATATTTATATAAAATGATTTTACTACATCTGTGTGACTTTGCCTGTATATATATTTATTATATATACTATTGAATGTGTGCATTGTCATTTAGTTATGCATGTATATATATTATAACAATTCATTCAGTGAGGTCTAACTCCTCTCCGTTGACTATTTTTCAGGAGAGTCTATGTCTTCAGACCTCAGTAGCAGACCTATACGTCGGATTTCTTCCGCCCTGACTTTACTATGTAATATGCTTACTTGATGTTATTTTATGATCTAGACACTGCGGTAGTTGTAGTGAGTTGGGATATTTATGTATTATGTTGTATGAGATATGTATTATAAAGATTTAAATTAGGATTTGTATTAAAAGTTATATATATATGAGATAGATTTGTGTTATTAAATCTGTCGATGGATTATTATTTTATTTTATTTATGATTTTATTTTCGCTGAATATTTTATTTACGTTATTATTTATATTGCATGTTTTTATTTATTTTAAGGTTTGTTACGGGTTCCAGATTCGAAAGAATTCTCGTTCTCTAGCACCGATCATGGCCTCTGTTTTGGGTCGTGACATATATATACATGCTCATACTACTATGATAACATATATTTAATATAAACCCTAATAATATATATTACATATAATAGCCTTGAAAATAACAAGGGTAATATAGAATAAATTATACTTATGAAATAGTTAAATAATTTTTAATACTATAGAACATATAATTTCTTAAAATAATAGTAACATAACCCTAGTATAACCTTACTATTTTTTAAATTACGTAATTGCATAAAATGTCGATATATATATCACAAATAATAGAATAATTTAAATATAAATTTTTAAATTTATTAATACTGCATATCTCATATTAAAATAGATTAATTTAAAAATAGGGTCATAACATAAAAATAGGGTCATAACATGTACATCCTAATACTTTAAGAAAAATAAATATAAAATCATGAAAAAGTTTAAATAAATAGCTAAATTTTTGTAAAGTTATTAGTTTTTTTTTTGTAAATTAAATATTTTCATTTAAAATAGTAAAGATAAATAATTTAATTTTTTACAATCGACTATATATCAAATATTGTAGTGCTTTTTTGTAAAGTTAGTAGTGTTTTTATGTAAATTAAATATTTCCATTACAATCAACTATATATCAAAGGTAAAAAAGCACTTCAATATTTGTTAATTTTTAAAAATATTATTTAGTTATATATATTTAGTGATAAAATTATTTAATATGTAATTTTTCATAAAGTTGATTCACTTTTTCGTCATAATAAGTGTATTTTTCTATAAAGTAATTACATTTTTACATAAAATATGTGAGTTAAAATTATGAAATTTTGTGAATTTATTTATTTTTATTTGTAAAATTTATTGTATTCGCACAACTAATGTAAATTTTTAAAATTTCTTTTAAAAGTCGATTATTTGTTATTTGTTATATATTTTCTATTAAGTAAATTCACTTTTTTGTTTAGTAAGTATATTTTCTTGTAAACTAATTCATTAACAAAATATAAACACAACTTTACATAAAATATTCGGGATAAGTATTAATGTTTTGTGAAGTTGTGCATTTTTTTATAAAATATTTCTCACAATCAATATCAATTTTAATTTTATTTCAATCTTATTTTCATTTCATGAATTTTTTTAATGAAATTAACACATGTAGGTTATTTGTTTTGTAATAAGATAAATTATAATTATTGTCACGACCCAAACTGGGGGCTATGACCGGCGCTAGGAGACAAGAATTCTTTCGAATCCGAAATCCGTAACACGTCTTAAAATAAAAGCATGCAATAAAATAAAATAAACAATTATGCATCATAATTAAAATCTCAAATCAATATAATATAAATAATCTCTTTCACATCATAATAACAATATATTTAATACAATATTCAGAGAAATACCTCTGAATTAAAATCACATACAGTAAATATAAAATACAACTCACTATTGATATAAAATATGACTACTGCAATTTTCTAGAGTACAATATAAGAATTAAATAGATAATTTACATAAACGAGCCGGATAGAAGAAATCCGGCGGATAGGTCTACTACTAAGGTCTGAAGAAGAAGACTCTCATGTAAAAATGTCAACTGAGGGGAGTCAGACCTCATTGAGTGATTTGTTATAATATATATAAATGCATCTCCTATATGTCAAATGCAATCAAACATTCATATATAATAAATATATATACAAGCAACACACATATGTTGAAAATCAATTATATAATAATACGGAAAGATCATAGTTTTATAAAGGATCAAATAGAACCCTATTTAATCACAACCTCAATCATTAATAATATCACTCTAGCCATACAGACTCACTTAATTCCAAATAAATTCACTTAATCCATATGGACAGTAGACTGGCCCCGAGACACTAAGTTAACTGAGCTCCAGCAGTCTGACTGTTAGTGTAATTGGCCCCGAGACACTTGGTCAATTGAGCTCCAGCAATCACACTATCAATCACATCACATCTCAATCATCAATCAATCAATTGGATTATAATTACCACAAATGATTCTCACTCAACCCTAAATCTATCACATCGGTATGTACACGGTCCTAGTGTTACCCACTAGGTAGCACGTTTTATCGATATCCTTCGTTTAAAACAAATCATTCATACAAGAAAATAAATAATGCATAATGTCATTCATTATAACAAAATAAACCATAAATATATCGGAAATATACCTAAAATAAACTAAGTATATTTCAAGTATATATATATCAAATAAATTCAAAATAAATCATAAAAAATACTGAACGTAAACCAACAATATGCTAAAAACATGTTAAGTTTAAATCAATAATAAAACATTCATTTATTTAGAAGTGTATCAAAAATATACTTAAAGTATACTAAACATTTTAATAAAAAAATTTATAAATAAATACAATTAAAACATGAACATGTGCTAAAACATGCATCCTAAATGCAATATACATATAAAATAACAACTCATAGGTTTGCGTTTCACGAGACTAGTCTAACGGGCCCGGTCCACTAAACCTCGGTCTCGGTGCAACTAAACAAATAAAATAATAATGAAAATCAGAATAAATCTAACTTAAGCTCTATAGAGACTCGATCTAAGATTACCCAACACAAACTGACACAGAATTGACCCGATATTACGTTTACAAAAATTCTATCAAAAATTCGGTAAAATCTCCTCTGTAAAACGAACATCTCTCTACTAAAAACTAGAGCCGATCCTGCAAGAAAAATGCACTTCGAATCATATAATTTACACAACCCTTGGTTAGGATCCTGAACTGCACAATTCCCCAACCGAGGTCCACAATTCACCAAAAATTCAAATAATATAATAAATATATTAAAAATCAATAAATACTATAAATATCCTCAAAATATCAAAATATAGCATATTTAACATTAAAACACCAAAAATAATTATTTTCTCAATAATTACATAAAATCCTAAAATAATAATATAATATTATTAAAAATCCAATTTCTTGATAATTCAATATAAATTAGTAAAAATTCACTATATATATTCAAATAACTAAAATAGCCTAATTACATATTAAAAATTACTAAAAACCCATTTAATTACCAATATAATATATTATTTGAAAATAATTTTCAAAAATTAGTATTAATTAGTTAAAAATAGTAAATAATTTGTAAAAATCATTTTAATACCTTAAATAATTATAAAATCAACTAAAACATAATATTTAACTATAATCTTAACAAAATTATGTATTTAACCCTATAATACAAAAATACACATAATATACTAATATTACTCAAAAATTCTATAAATACATAAAAATTATTTTCTCAACATATATATTACTAATATTAACTAAAACACATTATTAAACAATAATTTCAACAAAAACTCAAATATAACCTAATTTTATAATATTGACAAAAACTATAAATATTTATAAAAATTACATCAAAATCACAAAAATTATTATCTCAACACTAAAACTAATAATAACCCATAAAAACACTAAGTCAACTTATAATTAAATAATTTAATTTATGAAAATTAATTAAACAATAATAAAATATTCAAAAATTCAAACAAAAATGTAGACATGTAGATTAAGCTACCAAGATCAACTTTTGTGAAGGAAGTTTGTGTGAATCATTAAGATCAAGCTTAAAAAAATTCAAAAACCCTAAAGCTCTAAAAATAAAAATTCAAGAAAACTCAAGAAAATGAAGATTAAAGCTCAAACCAAGCTTGAATTCATGCTCACCGGTGTTAGAGGAGTTAATAGACACCGGAATGGCAAGAAATGGTGGTCGGAAAAGGAAGGTTGGCCAGAAAAGTGAAGATTCGATCTTTACAGGTTACAGGAGCTACCGACGTCGGAGAAAAAGAATAGGGACGACGGAAGGCGACTAGAAGGAGGGTGGTCCAGCTAGAGGAGGAGGCACACCGACAAGCTCGAAAAGGGATGACAGCGAGAGGAGATGAAGAACACAGTGAGTTTTGCGTGTTGTTCGTATGTGTTTGAATGTATGTATGTTTGTCTATGTATATTTTAATAATAAAACTATACAATATAATTTAATAAAACTTTATATTATAATATTATATAATATAGCATTAAATCTACACCACACAATAATATAAATATCTCATATAGTTATATATACATACACACATATATATAACACACACACATATAATAATAAACACAAATACATTAATAAATACAAATTAATATATAAATATAATACATAAAATAACAATACCAATAATAAAATAATTTAATAACAAAATAAATAGTGAAATTTGATAAAAAATTAATAGAAATAATAATGTTAAAATAGCCATGCAAATTAAATGACCAAAAATAATATATTTACGTGGGAAAATTTATTTAAACATAAAATATTAGTAATTAATCACAAATAATGAAAATAAATCAATAAAATTTTCAAATCTTATTAACATTGCATATCTTATTTTAAAATAAAATAATTTAAAAATATGGGTCATAATAGTCTCCCCTCCTTATAAGAATTCGTCCCCAAATTCAAGAAAAAGAATAAATACAAGAATCAAGGAGGAAAGAGATACGGGTAAGAAGCTTGCATCTCAGCTTCGGTTTCCCAGGTATCCCCTTCTACACTATTGCTTTACCACAACACCTTGACCATCGGAATCTGCTTCGAACGCAACTGTTGAACTTGATGGTCCATGATTGCAACAGGTTCTTCCACGAACGTCAAGTCTTCACTCACTTCCATGTTATTAGGCTGCAACACATGTGAAGGGTCTAAAATATACTTCCTCAGCATCGAGATATGGAACACTAAATGCACTTGAGACAAACTCGGAGGCAAAGTCAACCAATATGCAATAGTGCCAACTCTCTCTAGAATTTCAAACGGTCCAATATATCTCGGTGCTAGCTTACCCTTCCTACCAAATCTCATCACACCCTTCATTGGAGACACCTTTAGAAAAATATAGTCTCATACCTGGAACTCCACATCTTTGCATTTAGGATCTGCATAGCTCTTCTGCCTGCTAACTACAGTCTCTAGTCTCCTCTTAATTATAGCAACCTTCTCTACAGTATCCTGAACCATCTCAAGTCCAGTCAATGCTCTCTCCCTAATCTTATCCTAATTCAGAGGGTATCTACACTTCCTTCTATACAAAGCCTCATATGGTGCCATTCCAATACTGCTATAGTAGCTGTTATTATAAGCGAATGCCACAAGTGGCAAATGATCATCCCAGCTACCTCCCAGATCTAAAACACACATCCTCAACATATATTCCAATGTCTAGATTGTCCTCTTAGACTGACCATCTGTCTGAGGATGAAAAGCAGTACTGAAACTCAACCTGGTGCCCATCGCTTCTTGCAGCTTCTGCCAAAAAATGAGAAGTAAACATTAAACCTTTATCTGACACAATGGACACAGGTTTTCCATGAAGGCACACAATATGCTTCACATACAGCTTTGCCAATCTGGCTACAGAATAAGTGGCTTTCACTAGCAAGAAATGTGCAAACTTGGTCAGCCTATCCACTACCACCCAGATGGAATCATATCCATCCTTGCAATGAGGTAAACCAACCACAAAATCCATAACAAACCTTTCCCAGTTCCACGAAGGAATAGGAAGAGGCTGAAGCTTCCTAGAAGGCTTTTGATGTTCAGTTTTCACCTGCTGACATGTTAGACGTTTAGCAATATAATCAGCTACATCCTTCTTCAATCCATCCTACCAGTACAAATCTCTAATACTGTGGTACATCTTAGTAACACCTGGATGTATGCTATAAATTGTAGAATGTGCTTCCTCAAGGATCTCTTCTCTCAAATTATCCACATCAGGAACACATAATCTACCACTGATCCACAAACTCCTTCATCATCAAGTGTGAAATCAATAAACTTCCCTACTCAAACATTCTTTGTAAGCTCTTCCAGAATAGGATCTTGGCTCTGAGCTGCCTTAATCTTATCTCTTAACACAAATTGCACCTTAAACTGAGCTAGCAGTCCACCAGATCTACTTATCTTCATCATCAGACTTTGATCCACTAACTTATGCAACTCTTGGATCAACGGTCTTCTCTCCACACTAATGTGAGCAAAACTACCTGAAGACTTCCTACTCAAGGCATCCATTACTACATTAGCCTTGCCTGGATGATAAAGAATCTCACAGTTATAATCTTTTAATAGTTCCAACCATCTTCTCTGCCTCAAATTCAGATCTTTATACTAGAAAATGTACTTAAGGCTCTTGTGATCAGCAAAAATCTCACAAGTCACCCCATACAAATAATGTCTCCAGATCTTGAGAGTAAAGATCACTGTAGCCATCTCTAAGTCGTGGGTAGGATAATTCTGTTCATGCTTCTTCAACTGCCTCGAAGCATAAGCTATCACCCTACCATTCTGCATCAACACATAACCTAGCCCAACTCTAGAGGCATCACAATTCACTGTGAACTTGTCTACTCCATTAGGCAAAGCCAAAGCTGGAGCTGTGGTTAATTTCTCCTTCAGCAACAGGAAACTATTCTCACAAGCATCTGGCCATTCAAACTTCACATTCTTCTGAGTTAAGCAAGTTGTAGGAGTTACAATTCTAGAAAAATCCTATACAAATCTCCTATAATACCTAGCTAAAGCCAAAAAACTCTGAATCTCTGTAATTGAAGTCGATCTAGGCTGCTTAGACACTGCCTCAATTTTCTATGGATCAACCTGGATACCCTCATTAGACACCACGTGTCCAAGGAATGCGATGCTCTCTAACCATAAGTCATACTTTGAGAATTTAGCATAAAGCTGATGTTCTCTCAGTGTCTGTAGTGTAATCCTCAAGTGATATACATGCTCTTCCATATTCTTCAAATACACTAGTATATCATCAATGAAGACTACAACAACCTGATCCACATATGTTCTGAATACCCTATTCATCAGATCCATAAAAGCTGTTGGTGCATTAGTCAAGCCAAACGACATAACTAGAAACTCATAGTGGCCATATCAAGTGCGGAATGCCATTTTAGAAATACTGGCTTCTCTGATCTGCAACTGATGATAACTTGACCTCAAATCAATCTTAGAAAAGAAATGTGCACCCTGAAACTGATCAAATAAGTCATCTATCCTCGGGAGAGGATACTTTTTCTTCATTTTCATCTTGTTCAACTCTCTGTATTCTATGCACAGTCTCAGGGTACCATCCTTCTTCCTCATAAACAGGACTGGTGCACCCCAAAGAGAAACATTAGGTCTGATAAAACCCTTATCCAGCAATTCCTGCAATTGGTTCTTTAACTCTTTCGACTCTACTAGAGCCATTCTGTAAGGTGGCATTGAAATAGGGTAGTGCTTGGAACTATATCTATACGGAACTCAATCTCTTTATGAGGTGGTAAACTTGACAACTCCTCAGGAAAACATCAGGAAACTCACAAGCAACAGGAACATCTGTGAGTGATAACTTCTCCACTGAAGTATCCCTGACCAATGCCAAATAACCCTAACAACCCTTCCTTAACATCTATCTAGCTGTGATAGTGGAGATGAGATTCTGAGGTGCAGAACTCTTATCACTAATAAACTTAAACTCTTATTCATCAGGAATTATGAAATTCACCTCTTTACTCTGATAATCCATAAAGGCATAATGCTGAGACAACCAATCCATACCGAGGATAACATCAAACTCCATCACATTCAACAACACTAACTTAGTGAGCAATTCTCTACCTTCAATGAAAATTGGACAACCAAAGAGAACAACATCGGCATCTAAAGAATTGCTTAGAGGAGTGGTGATAGATAAAGGAAAAGCCATCCTTGAAGCTTGCCAACAAGACTTGAAAGCAAAAATAGGAGAAACAAACGAATGCATGACACCCGAATCAAACAAAACCCATGCATCCAGGTAACAAATAGAAATAATACCTACCATTACTGCATTGGATACCTGAGCATCCTGTTGAGTGAGATGAAAAACTCTGGCCTGACCTCGACCTCTCTACTGACTGGTAGAAGCTTGGCCAAAACCTTTGGCACTTCCTCTGGTACCTTTACCATAACCTTGTTGAGGAACAATCTGAGTAAAACTCTGGTGCTAAGCTAGAGGTAACTGAAAAGGAACTAGTGAGTACTGGCAATCGATTGTTGTGGAAATTATGGAATCTGCTATGACTGGTAACCATAATAAGGACATGATCTGGCATAGTGTCTCGTCTGTCTGCATCAGAAATAAGTCAATGGCATCATGAAACACGGTCCCTGATGGACTCTGCTATATGTCTGACAAACACTGGCAGTTGACCCAAAATTACGACCACTGCTGCTGCTACAAGCACCTGATCCAAATTGTAGATACCCAATTTTGGGATAATGTGTTATGGATGCATCAAAGGACTCCAGTGATGAAAATGTCTTCGATACTCAATCTTTAAAAATTCTAAGGGTTTAAATGCAGCTTTTAAAGGAAGGATTTAATGTTTTTAGGGACTAAATCGTAAAGTTCTTTTTAGGACATAATTGAAAAATTTAAATTCTTTCAGGGGCCTTTTTATAATTAAATGTTAAAAAATAAAAAAATAGGAAACAGAGACTGGAAGAATTCAATTCTAACCAGGATTGTATAATTCCGATCGGAATTCCATAATTCAGATCGGAATTATATAATTCCGATTGGAATTACATAATTCCGATCGGAATTGAATTCTTCTGGTCTCTATTTCCTATTTTTAATTTAGTTTTAATTGCTTTAAAATTCCTAATTAATTTAGTCCTAACTGGTTTAAAATTCCTAAATATAATTTTAAGTATTAATATTATACTTTAGGAATTAGAATCAGAGTAGGTTTGGGGCTAGACTTCCTAATTCCACTATATAAAAAGAGGAAAGGAGGAAAAAGAGAGAAAAGAAAAAAAGAAAAGGAGAAAGAGAAGAAAAAAGAAAAAGGAGGTAGGAGAAGAAGAAAGAAAAAGAGAAACGTGTTTTGAAGGGATTTTTAATTCTTTTTTTCTTTTTTGAGTTATTTTCTACAAAAATTCCTTTTGATTCATCAAATAATTCAAGATCTTTTGAGAATTTTTGAAGAAGAAGATTCAAAAACTTATCAAGAACGGTAAATTACAAATCTGAGGAGTACCCCAAGTCATCCATAATCATCATCATCTTATTCTTATTATTTATTTATTTATTTTATTATTAATTATTTTTATTCTTTTGAGTTATTTTTATAATTTATTCATTAATCATAATTTTATTTTATTTTTTTATGGTGATTATGGAGGAAAACGCATGACGATCATATTTGGAAGGATGAATTCATGAGAAGTTCATGGATAAAACCTTGTAGAGACATAGTTTCTAGAGTTTATTTTTATTTATTTATTGTTTTATTTTATTCATTTTTATTGGGTGTATTTATTATTTATTGTAATACTCCCAATAGTGTGAGTAATAAAATTATATGTGTGATTGCATGTTTATTTTGATTAAATTAATTAGTAAAATTAGGTTTAAATTAGGTAATTATTTAAAATCAATGGAGAAAGTAGATTAATTTAAGTTGCTTGATAATAAAATTAGGGTTTTATTAAGGATTAATTTAATTATTTGTTTGATATTAGTTAATTATTTTTTTATGTTTTTATTTGTTTTTGGGTTTATTTATTATTTTTATGTGTTTTGGGCCTTAAGCCCACTTTAGGTCTTGATTTATTTATTTAAATTTAGGTAATTCTTTTAGCCCATCTCATTGAATAATTAATTAGGTTTAATTAATTAAAATATATTTTTAGGTCCATAATTAATTAGATTTTAGATTAGAAATATTCTTAGGCCCATTTAGTTAATTAGACATAGGCCACCTAATTTAATTTAATTAATTTAGACTTAGCCCACTTAATTTAAGCCTTTTTTTTTCATAATTTATAGATTTAAGATCACTATTTAATTAAAACATGTAGAATTAAGTCCACTAATTTAAATACCTTCATAACATGTAGAATTAGGCCCATTTTTAGAATTAAAATACATAGACGTAGGTTCATTTAATTAAAATAAAAAAGAATTAGGTCTTTAGGTTCACTTATAATTTAAAATATGTAGACTTTAGCTCATTTATTTAAAATCCATGCAGATTAGACCAACTTAGGGATTATGTGATTTATTAAATGTATTATTTACTTGTATATTTCATAACTAGTTTGCCTTGGAGTTGATTGTTTTAGGGTTTATATGAAATTGCATGTGAATAGAGAATAAGATAATAATTCATAAAGTAATTCTAAATGAGCACAAGACTGAAAGAAGTTGGTATTCTGTATCTAGAATCTCCTAGTTGTGGTGCTAGCTTTCTTTTAGGGAATTGAGTACCACCTTTTCAATTTGTCCCAGTTATTACCTTGGGTGGTGACTTCTCATCTCCACGCCATGTTTTTGTGACAATGGTTAGTGTGTTCTTTAGAGCCCTGAGCTCAAACAGTGTTGCAGTTGCTAAAATCTTAAACGTGCGCTAAACCACCCCAATGTCTACCATGGCAACTCCAATAAGGATAAGAGATACTGATTGTACTTGTTTTCTTTAAAATTATTTTATTTTTTATTATTTTATTATTGCATTCATTCTGCATGTCCCTATTAATCGATGGCATTGGTTTATGATTCCATGATTCCACTAGCTTCATAGGGTTGTAGATTGGCTAACCATCACTCTTAGCCTTAACTCGATCTAAGAGAGATTACCGGATTCATCTGACTAGAGCCTGTAATCCAAGTCCTTAAGTAGGGTAGTCTTCTCTCGAGTTTGTAAAGGATGTTGGGCCCCTCTGACCTTAGTCTGTAACTCAAAGTCCATAAAGGAGGGCATCTTGCTAAAGGAACCTTGACCTTTTTACCGGACCCTAACCACATATAATGGCTTAGTTATTTCCCCTAGGATCTACCCAAATTGCTTGTGAATGTTGCCATGAGGTATTCCTACCTGTAAAGGCCTAAGCCCATACTTTAGAAGCCCATTTAGGTTAATAAAGATTGGACTAATCTTTTATACCTAGAAATGTTATTTCTATGCTTCTATTGCTTTGAGAGATTTGGCATGTGCATCAGTCCCTAATATCCCCTATTGATATTAAGACCAAGACCAAAAATCTTAGGAAAAGAGATTCACCATTGAATACGTGTGCGGGAGGAATAAGGTTGGAAGGATTTATGTATACTTAACTTATCACTTGCTACTTGTTGCATAGCACGTGCATCATGCATACATGCACATATGCATCTCATGCATCATACTAATAATTTGTCTTATAGCCATCATAGATTCATTTGGGTCTTCCTGTGTTTGGAGTCGAAAAGGTGGCAGACTAGTGAGAATTGGTTCAAGTCCCCAATCGATTGCGAAAAGAGATCCTTAGTAGACTGGAGAAGAGCCCCATTAATCCACTCTACTTAGAAGCTACACAATAAACTGAAAGAATGGAACAACAAGAGAGAGGAAACTGGACCCTGGAAGACATCAAAGGAGCACTAATGGATGATATAAGAGGAATGATGCAAGACGAGTTAAGACAAGCTCTAGCGGGACTAATGCCACCACCTGCTGCTGTTGCACCACCCGCTGCGGCTAACCCACCTGCTATGGGTCCACTACCTGACAATGTTGGAGAAATGAAACTCGAGGATGTTAAGATTTATATGGTTGAAAAAGTGAGAAAGGAATCACTTGAGAAATTTCAAGAGTTAGAATCCAGAAAAATGAAGGCATTAACTCAGAAGATGTCTAAGATGGAGGAATTAATGAGGGGACAAGGCCTAGGATACCCATTTGACTTTGATGATGTGATGCAATTTGAGGAAGACAGGCTACCTGACAAATTCAAAATGCCACAACTGCAGAAGTTTGATGGTACTAGGGACCCGAGGATTCATCTCAGTCAATACATAACTACTATGAGTACCACTAAGGCTCCTTTGGTATGGTTACTAAGTTGTTTATGCTGTCCTTGGAAGGTATGGCTGTTAACTGGTATCATGGGTTAGAGAAGCCTATCCGAGCAGATTGGAGGGAGTTGTGCACTGCTTTCTAAAGCAATATGACTATAATACTAGGCTTGAGGTGTCTATAAGAGATCTGGAACTAACAAATTAGAAGCCCAACGAATCATTTTCAGATTTTCTGACTAGATTCATGAATCAAGCGAGAATGATGAAGAATAAATTGGCAGAGAAGGATCAGGTTAGGATGATAGTCTGAAATGTGTCACCTAACCTAATGGAGAGGTTGCAAATAATGAACCCCAAGATGTTCATGGACCTTTATGATGATGGGTTACAGGCTGAAGAGATCAAAAATGAGAAAAAGAAGGCCACTAGGAACATTGGAGTCAGAAATTACCCAATTAGGGGCACGCAGCAAAAAAATACCGGCCAAGTTATAGGAGTTCATGCCATCCAATAACCTAGGAGATTCTCAAATTTCAACCAACCCTTATCCAAAGTCCTAGACCGTCTCATTCAAAAAGGCCTCTTTAGACCCTTAACCCCTTTTAGACCACTAAACTTAAACCTCCCTAGTTTTGATCAAAATAGTTATTGTAAGTTTCATCAAGTTGCTGGCCATTCTACTGACTCTTGCATACGTCTTAAACATGAAATCCAAAACCTTATAGACTCTGGAAAGATCACAGACCCTGAAAAGTCAAGCCTAAACCCAAACACCCGAAACAATCCTTTCCTAAATTACTGAAATGTGCCACCCCTAACCACCATAATGATCAACTCAAGAGTAAGCAAAGAAGAAGTGCTAAAATCTTTTGAGGATCTAAGCCTTAAAACTATTGAGAAATTTCCTAATGCTCCCAAAGGTGTGGAAGAGGCAGAAGACTTACTGGGTTAATTCTCAGGCAAGTTCGATTATAAGGTGTTTTACTCCAAACCACCTTCTTTTGACATATCCATTGATACAATTGAGCCTATAGGATGGGGTGAGGAGTTTGATGATGAAAAGTTGCTAATCAAAAAGGAAAAATGTATGGTCAAGGTATGGAAAGAAGGGAAGAAAGATCAGACTATATGGATGATTGATATTTGATATAGTTCGGATGAGGAAGGCACTGAAGGGTATAATGTATGGGTAGATAATCCTGAAGTCAGCCATATTACCAGAAGCGGGAAGGGTTATAAGCCAGCAGAGAAAGTTATAGAGAGAGAAGAAGCAGGTGAAGGAGAAGACTCAAATGAACAAGGCAATGACATGATTCTCAAATAGCTCAAGAAAGTAAAAGCCAGCGTATGCATTTGGGAGCTCTTGATGTCTTCAAGCAGCCACAGAAAAGCTTTGGTTAAGGCCTTGATTAAGATGAATATTAAAACTATAGCAACTCCTGAAGCAATGGTTGCCAAGGTTACTGAGAAAAAGCATGGGGTCATTACTTTCTCGAATGAGGATTTACCTATGGAAGGAAGGAACCATAATAAAGCATTATTTATCCTAGCTGAAGTAAGAGGGAAGAGGACTAATTATGTGATGGTGGATGATGGGTCCATGATTAATGTTTGTCCACTACAGATCCTACCTAATTTAAGAGTGAAAGTGGAGGATTTGGCAAAATCAGACCTTGTAATAAGGGCTTATGATGATAGCACGAGGAGTGTAGAAGGAACCTTTATGGCTTTTGTGAAGACTGGACCTATAGAAGCAATGGTAGAATTCACTGTGCTAGATATTCCTGTCACCTACGCCCTTCTTCTGGGTAAACCTTGGTATCATGTCTTGGGAGAAGTGCCTTCGACTGTGCATCAAAAGGTGAAATTCCTATTTGATGGGGAAGTGGTGACTTTAGATGCTAGTATGGGCAAAATGGTGTCCGCAGTTATTAATAGTTAGAAACAGGTAATCACTCCCCTATGAACCAAGTGGCCATGATTTCAGAGGGAGTCGCAATGGATCTAAGGGTTATGAACATTATCAAGAAGATAAATTACTGACCAGGACAAAGACTAAGGAAAAATGAGCAAGGAAGCCCAAAACTGCCAGATTTCAAAACCCAAGATGACACAAGAGGATTGGGCTATACTGGAGCTAGGTTCAGCAGCAAAAGGGCAAGAAGAAGGTTTTTCAATGAGAACGGCCTAGGGATTGTGGGACCCTTGAAAGGTAACTTTATCAAGCAAGGGAAGGAGAAATTCTACCAGGGTGAAAAGGAGCCTGTCCAAGTAGCTGGTGTGGATGTCCCTAGTTTTGAGATTTTTAAGGAACAGATAGTTGAAAAGCTAGTACAAGACAACAAGGATAAGGTGATGAAGACAGTTGCGAAAAAGATAAAAACTAAATACATTGAAGAACTGCTTTGTCTGCCACCTAACAAAGGACCATTACAGGAATTAACTAGTATCATTAATAATAGTTTTATTGATGTTTTTTATAAAGAAACTGATGTAATAATGTTCGGTTTGTTTGAGGATGAAAACTTTATTTCCTTTATTGTCAATGATATAAATTATGGTTTAGCTTACTTGTGTGATGTTGATTCTGATGGTCTTGTGCATTTTAATAATGATCGTTCATGCATGTTTGACATTAGTTCTATTCAATTAGATTTATTAAACATGGGCACAAATGAACAACCAAAACATATTTCTATATCACATGACTTAACTCCTGAAAAGAGGGAAAATTTTGAGAGAATATTAATAAAAACAAAGGTAGTATTTGCTTGGTCCTATAAGGATATGCCAGGGTTAGATAGGGGAATTACAGAACATCACATTCCAACATATCCTGAAGCTAAACCTGTTAAGTAGAAACTTCGTAGGTTAAGGCCCGAGTGGACAGAAAAGATAAGGGAAGAAGTCGCTAAGCAAATCTAGGCTGGTTTTCTAGAAGTTATGGAATACCCTCAATGGTTGGCAAATATAGTACCAGTTCCCAAGAAAGATGGAAAAGTTCGAATGTGTGTAGACTTCAGGGACTTGAATAAGGCATGTCCAAAGGATGATTTTCCTTTACCCCATATTGATGTGATCGTGGATAGTGTAGTATCTAGTGTGATGTACTCATTTATGGATGGTTTCTCAGGTTATAATCAGATAATGAAGGCAATTATGGACAGGATCAAAATTGCTTTCATCACGGAATGGGGAACGTACTGCTACAAGGTGATGCCCTTCAGATTTAAGAACGCAGGAGCAACTTCTCAAAGAGTAGCCACTTCCTTATTTCATGATATGATGCATAAAGAAGTGGAAGTTTATGTTGATGACATGATGGTTAAGTCTGAAATAAGAGAGGGACACTTTGAGGCTTTGGATAAATTCCTAGCAAGAATAGAAAAATATAACCTAAGGCTTAATCCGAAGAAATGCATCTTTAGGGTAACTTCAGGAAAGTTATTGGGGCACATAATCAACAATAGAGGAATAAAAGTCGATCCAGACAAGATCAAAGACATCCAAGAGATGCCAGCACCAAAAACAGAGAAGAAAGTATAAGGGATTATCGAAAAATTGTAATACATCAGTAAGTTCATTACGAGACTTACTATGGTTTGCGACCCGATCTTCAAGCTCTTGAGGAAGAATTAGCCCATGGAGTGGAATGAAGAATGCCAGAAAGCCTTTGATAAGATTAAGGAATACCTTACTAACCCACCTATATTGAGGCCACCCAAATAAGGTAAGCCTTTAATCTTATATTTGGCTTTAGAAGAAAAGGCGATAAGAGCAATGCTAGCACAAGAAGGGCTCGAAGGGGTGGAGTACGCTATATATTACCTCAGTAAAAAGTTCTGCCATATAAAGAAAAGTATGATCTTATAGAAAAGATATGTTTGATAATGATCTAGGCTATAAAGAAGTTAAGGCATTATTTCCAGTCCTACAAAGTACAAGCTGTTTCAAGGATAGATCCTTTAAAATACTTATTCCAAACACCGACTTTGACTGGAAAGATATCTAGATGGTTGGAAATTTTAACTGAGTTCGATATAGAATATGTCACTACAAAGGTCATTAAAGGCAGAGTTGTAGCCGAGTTTTTAGCCTAGAATGCAATCGAAGGAAATGAATAGTGGAATTTAGAGTTTCCAGATGAGAACCTAGCAGTAATAGAACACCGAGAATGGAAACTTTATTTTGATGGAGCAGTGAATAATAGAGGAGCAGGGTTAGGAGTAATTCTTATCACACCAAAAAGAGAAACCATCCCAATGGCTAAGAAATTAGACTTCTAGGTTACAAACAATATGGCTGAGTACGAAGCATGTATCTATGTCATGGAAGCAGCATTGGCAGTTAGAGCGAAAGACCTATTGGTTTACGGAGATTCCATGTTGGTCATTAGCTAGGCTAATGAAGAGTGGGAAGTAAAAAAAGAAAGACTAAAACCTTACATCCATTATTTGAGAAAACTAATAAGGAATTTCACCAAATGTCTCTTTATGCATTTACTAAGAGATGAGAATCAAATGGCGGATGCTTTGGCAACACTTTCTTCAATGTGGGATAAACTGATGGGATCGATGATGAAACCTTTGGTGATAATGAAGACAAAGCTCCATGTTATGGCAAAGAACATGTCATGAATATTCAGATAGGGCTAGAGGCAAAGCCATGGTTTTACGACATCCAAAGATTTATGAAGGAAAGAAGATATCCAGACGAAACAACTTCCAAAGATAGATATGCTCTTCGTGTTCTGCGCATCATTATACAAGTCATGATGGGATATTATACAGAAGGATGCCAAATGGAATATAGCTGAGATGTCTCAAGAAGGATGAAGCAGAACAAGTAATGAGAGAGATTCATGCAGGAGTTTATGGATCACATATGAATGGGATAATTCTGGCAAAGAAGATTACTTGGCAAGGGTACTATTGGGGGAGTATGGAAAAGGACTGCATCTGAATAATGAGAGAATGCCATCAATGTCAAGTACATGGGAACCTCAATCACCTTCCCCATACAATTCTAAATAGTTTAAGATCTCCATGGCCCTTTGCAGCTTGAGGAATAGATATAATAAGGGAAGTAAAACCAATTGCTTCAAATGGGCATAAATATATAGTAGTTGCAATCGACTACTTTTCAAAATGGATAGAAGCAGAATCCTTTGGCACCTTAAAAGCTAGACAAATGGCAAAGTTCATTGAGAAGAACCTCATTTGCAAGTATGGGATCCCACACCATGTTGTGATAGAAAATGGAGTTTAGTTTCAGGCAGAAACTGCTAAGTTGTTACAAAGATACAAGATTGAGTATCATAAGTCCTCACCTTATCGACCTTAGGCTAATGGTGCAATGGAAGCGAGTAATAAGAATATAAAGAAGATTCTCTCTAAGATGGTGAAGACACATAGGGATTGGTCTGAATACCTCCCTTTTGCTTTGTGGGGATACAGAACTACAACACGTACTGCTATAGGAAAAACTTCGTTCTAGTTAGTATATGGTTGTGAAGCAGTTCTATCCATAGAGATAGAAATTAAATAATTGAGGGTGGTTATGGAAGTAAAAATACTCGAGAGTGAATGGATGCAAAAGAGGTTTGATTAGCTTGTATCTCTGGATGAGAAAAGGATGGATGCTTTATTCCACACTCAGAATTATTAGAGGAGAATAGCAAGAGCATTTAACAAAAAGGTTAAGCCACGAAAGATAAAAGCGGGAGATAAAGTATTAAAGCACGCAAGGGCAATGGTGTTTGACCCGAGAGGAAAATTCAAACCAAACTGGGAAGGACCGTATTTAGTCAAGACAATCTTGCCCAAAGGAGCTGCAAATATATCAGATCTAGAAGGGAATGAATTCACTGAGCCAATCAACCTCGATCGCCTTAAGAAATACTACCTTTGAAAAAAAAAAGTCTGCTAACTAGAAAACCTAAAAAGGCTGGTTAGGCAAAAGTTAGGACATTCCCACTATTCAAAAAACCCATAAAGGGCTGATCAGGCCGAAATTAGGGAAATGAAAATGGGAGAAAAAATGGTCAGTTAGAAAATCTGAAAGGACCAGCTGATAACAGGAGTTGTTTCATGTGATGTAACAAATGTACTCATTTTGCCCTGGTTAATGAAATGAATTGAAAAGAAATTTTTGTTAAATATTGCATCTTCTATCTTTATTACAAGACACAAAGACTTGAAGGAAAAATAAAACATAAGAAACAGGACTCATGAGACCACTACTTCTATTTTTGTTTCTTTCTTGACTCATCTAAAAATATTTGAGTCCTTTTGTATTTAATAAGTTATGGTGATTCTGTAGATTGCATAGTAACCCAAGTCTTGTAGTTGTCATCAGTAGTCATGTCAGCATCCAGGCACATATTGCATTCCAAAGCTCTACGAGGCCACAAGTTCTTCACCTTGTCCAAGAAATCTTATCAGTTAACAATGAATTGAGGGTGACCATACTAATGGTAGAGGTGTAAAGGAGAAAGAAAGGTCGAAAAGTGTAATCCAGGAATAGGGACACAATTGCCATAAAAATTAATGGTCATGAATTTTTATCTCCACCAAGGACAGATCCAAGTAATCTCAATATCAACAATGTCTTTCATCTAATCAGTCCATTGATCGGTAGTATGCTTATCCTTTATTTTCAAAGGATGAGACTGTAGATGATGAGGTTGATAAATCAAAGCATTGGGAGGAGCATCAAGCAGACTCAATTTCTCTAGTAACCAAATCTTAAAAAAAAAAGGAAATTATGATTTGGTCTAGAATAAAAGTCCATAATGCATGAAGGGAGACAGTTCTGAATATCTCAAAGTATAGTCATGTTAATACAATTCCTAAAGAAAGTCAGTCATCCTGAGCTCCAGTGTCTGGCCAAGGGCTCCACTCTTTAGTTGGATCATCACTCGGATCTGGGGGCATAGAAGTCCTAGCATTATGTCCATAAAAAATAAGGCTATCAAGTTGTTGCTAGAGCCTCTCATTCTTACACTCCAAATACCCAGCATAATTCTATTGCGTTAGAAAATAGTTAGAATCATGTATATCATGCATACATTTGCATATTTGTTATGAATACTAACCCTCCAAATTATTTGTAATCTGCATAATAAACAATCTCTGGGAAGAGGCAATTCCATACAAATACTCTACCTATGTCCTAGGTACTTGTAAAATAAATTTTTCTAATTCAGCAACAAGTGCAGGTTTGTGTAGGGTTAGTAAGGGAGTAAATCGAACTTACATATGAAGCATCATGGGGTGAGAAGCTAGGAATCTGAGCTGTATCAAAATACATGTGTCACTCAACAAGAGTCTGTACTATGGGGGCCCAATAATACATCGACTTATCAAATGGGGGAACATCACCCAGAATAGTACTCGAGGGAGCCTCACCATGAGCAGTCTCACTGTGATGAATAGGCTCGACTTCCTGCTCGGTCTCCTCAGAATCATCCTCAGTCTCCTCCATAGCAACATCAAGGACTCCTTCAAACTATATAGAGAACTAAATGTCAATAATGATGAGAGAATTAAAGTAAAGTAGTAAGAGAAAGCATACCTCAGCCGGGTTTGTAGGAACCTGCTCTAAGAGGTTCTCTCAAATATACTCCTAATAATGATGAGAATGCTTAAGCATGGTTGAAGCGTCATATCCCTCAAGAGCAGCTCTAAGCTCAAGGCCAGTCATACTGCTACTCCATAACATCGAGGAAGGAATAGAAGAGGGGAGACGCCTCCTAGAAGGACACGCCAATGATAAACACGCTCACCAAGATACCATATTTAGCAGCCATAACCAGGAAGCAGAACTCTTATAGTCTCAAGTCTCATAGCTGTAGTTATAAAATCATATCGCTGAATGTCTTCAGCACCAACCAACCAATCTGATCTAATCTATAAATTCATTCATTTAAATTTAAATTTTTTAGACTTTTACAATTGATGAAATACTAAAAGTTAAAATTTTCTTACCAGGTCCCACTCTAAGGAGTTTAGCTGATCCCGATAAGTCTGCAAATCATGTTTAATGCTAGCAAGATAAGAAGAACCCCATCTCTGCATCAGGGGAAGACTTATATCAGAGCTAAGGGCACTAAAACCTCGAATCACTTTAGTCTCAATGCCCCAAATATGGAAAAAAGGAAAATGAAGGAAATAAGGAGGGGAAGGTGAAAGTAAGTAAAAGTCAAAAGGGATAAGAAGCATACATGCAAGACATGCCAAAAGTCGCACATCGTCACAATGCCTCTACAAATAGTATCCAATCTATAGTATAGGTAAGCAAGCGTTGCAGACCCCCAATCCAAAGTAGAGACCCTAGAAAGATCCTAAAGAGGGCCAAGAAGAGCGATGCTAACCTCATGACTAGTCTCTTAAAGAGGGTAGTGCTAAGCAAAATCAATAAGAAACATCTCACCTTCTGGAGAATTTGGCGAGGTGTAGTGGTAGGTAGTCTCCTGAAACCCTGTACAAGGAAAGAAAGAAGCACGTTCTTCCTATTCTTCCATGATGAAACAAACTCGAGCAGGTCACAGACGTAATGACTCCTAGTATCCTTCGGAAGAGTACAGTAATAGACATCAAAAGGAACTAGGGTACCTCCGAATACAATCCCGATAATGGCAAAAAAACTCATCGGGGAAATAGTCAGCTCACCCACTCATGTGTGGAAGGTGTGAGTAGTGTCCATCCATCTCTCGATAAGTATAAAAAAGGAATAGTGATTCGACCTACCTCGAGCAGTCGATAAAGCAGCAACAAAATGTCAAAAGTCAGATGCCCAAACATGTTATGCTACCTCTCCAGACAAGTCTTGGAATAACTCTCACAACAAGTGAAAACAACTCGAGAATTTCAGGGCTTTCTGAAAAATGCATAAACAACAGGATCATTTTCTTTCCACAATCTCTGATTTTTTTAACGTCACTTTAAAAAAAAATTAAAAATCAAATTGGAAGTCTAGATTTCTGATTGGAAATTTGAGAAATCGAGTCAGAAATCTAGGATTTCAATTTGGAAATTTAGACTTCTGATGAAAATCCTAGTGAAATTTAACATATTTTGATTTTAATTTGTCAATTTTTCATGATTTACATCTACTTTGTCCATTAAATTGCATGCATATAAACATTAATTTTATACACTAAAATAAATATGTTTATTGCAGAATTGAAAACAGGGATAAGAAATTTGCCTCATCTTCAGACTGAGAACATCTGTGAAGGTGCAAGTGGGTTAATGGAAATATCTCTTCATCTTTACGAAGTCCCAAATCATTTTGGGGAAAATGCGGGCACAAAGTGATGGGATCTGATTGCCTGGAATTGCTCCAGCGTAGCCTACACTACAGGTGGGCCATAGGATCATACAGATCCAAAATCAAATGTCGGTTGAGAGAGTAATTGGAGGGAGAAAATTTGAAAATCAAGAGAAAATGAAAAGAAAAAAAGAGAAGAAGAATAGGGAAAAGAGATAATGAATCGAAAAAAGAAGGAAAGGAATATCCTTATTCGACTTTAAATGGGAAAATATCCTCTTTGGTCCTTCAACTTTGGTTTACATTTAAGTCCACCTGATTCTTTGCAATTTAGTCCTAAATTGTAAAGCTTTATAGTTTAACAATTTAGGGAATTGTTAAAACTGTCATATGTATCTTCAATCGATTATACGACCGAGTATAATCAGCATCATAAGACCGAGTATAGTGTAATTTTTCAATTTAAGACTATACGACTGAGTGTAGTCGGCATTGTACGACCGAGTGCAATGTATCTTCAATCGATTATACGACCGAGTATAATTAGCATCATACGATCGAGTGTGATGTTCCTTTCCAAATCAGACTATGCGACTGAGTGTAGTTAGCATTATACGACCGAGTGCAATGTATCCTCAATCGACTATACGACCAAGTATAATCAGCATCATACGATCGATTATGATGTAATTTTTTAATTCAAGACTATACGACTGAGTGTAGTTGGCATTGTATGACTGAGTACAATGTATCTTCAATCGATTATATGATCGAGTATAATCAACATCACACGATCGAGTGTGATGCCTCGTTTCAAATCAGACTATAAGACCAAGTGTAGTCAACATTGTATGACCGAGTGCAATGTATCTTCAATCGATTATACGATCGAGTATAATTAGCATCATATGACCAAGTATGATGTTTCTTTTCAAATCAGACTATACGATAGAGTGTAGTAAGCATTACATGACCGAGTGCAATGTATCTTCAATCAATTATACGACTGAGTATAATAAACATTATACGACCGAGTATGATGTTTCTTTTTAAATCAGACTATATGACCGAGTGTAGTCGGCATTGTACAATCGAGTGCAATGTATCTTCAATCAATTATATGACCGAGTATCATTATCATCATACGACTGAGTATGATGTATCTTTTCAAATCAGACTATACGACCAATTATAGTCAGCATTGTACGACCGAGTGCAATGTATCTTCAATTGATTATACGACTGAGTATAATCAGTATCATACGACCGAATGTGATGTTCCTTTTCAAAATAGACTATACGACTACGTGTAGTTGGCATTATACGACCGAGTACAATGTGTTTCATTCACCTAAGGTTATACAACCGAGTATAATCAAAATCATACGACCGAGTATGATATGTCATTTAAAACATTGCACATCTGAGTATAGCTAATTCATAAGCAGAAGCTTTAAGGAGTAGGTAAGTATCCTAACTTTCAATTTAGAAATTGAGTGCTATTTTGCTTTGCCGCAATTTGTCAAGGAAACAGCAACAAAGGGGGGCAACTGTAAACACCTAATTTCGGGATGACGTGTTATGGATGCAGCAAAGGACTCCAGTGATAAAAATTTATTTGATACTTAATCTTTAAAAAATCTAAGGGTTTAAATGCAGCTTTTAAAGGAAGGATTTACTGTTTTTAGGAACTAAATCGTAAAGTTCTTTTTAGGACCTAATTGCAAAATTCAAATTCTTCCAGGGGCCTTTTTGTAATTAAATTTTAAAAAAAGTGTCGAAATTATATAATTCCGATTGGAATTACACCAATTTTGGTCAAAATTATGTAATTCCGATCGAAATTACACAATTCTAGTTGGAATTGAATTCTTTCGGTCTTTGTTTCCTATTTTTAATTCAGTTTTAATTGCTTTAAAATTCCTAATTAATTTAGTCCTAACTGGTTTAAAATTCCTAAATATAATTTTAAGTATTAATCTTATACTTTAGGAATTAGAACCACATTAGGATTGGGGCTAGGCTTCCTAGTTCCACTATATAAAGAGAGGAAAGGAGGAAAAAAAGAAAAAAAGAAAAGGAGAGAGGGAAGAAAAAAGAAAAAGGAGGTGGGAGAAGAAGAAAGAAAAAATGAAATGTATTTTGAAAAGGGTTTCTTAATTCTTTTTTTCTTTTTTGAGTTATTTTCTACAAAAATTCCTTTTGATTCATCAAATAATTCAAGATCCTTGGAGAATTTTTGAAGAAAAATATTTGAAGACTTATCAAGAATGGTGAATTACAAATCTGAGGAGTACCCCAAATCATTCATAATCATCATCATCTTCTTCTTCTTTATTTATTTATTTTATTATTAATTATTTTTATTCTTTTGAGTTATTATTATAATTTATTCATTAATCATAATTTTATTTTATTTTTTTATGGCGATTATGGAGAAAAACGCATGACGATCATATTTGGAAGGATGAATTCATGAGAAGTCCATGGATAAAACCTTGTAGAGACATAGTTTCTAGAGTTTATTTTTATTTATTTATTGCTTTATTTTATTCATTTTTATTGGATGTATTTATTATTTATTTTAATAGCCCCAATAGTGGGAGTAATAAAATTATATGTGTGGTTGCATGTTTATTTTGATTAAATTGATTAGTAAAATTAGGTTTCAATTAGGTAATTATTTAAAATCAATGGAGGAAGTAGATTAATTTAAGTTATTTGATAATAAAATTAGGGTTTTAGTAAGGATTAATTTAATTATTTGTTTAATCTTATTTAATTATTTTTGTATGTTTTTATTTATTTGTTGGGTTTATTTATTATTTTTATATACTTTGGGCCTTAAGCCCACTTTAAGTCTTGATTTATTTATTTAAATTTAGGTAATTCTTTTAGTCCATCTCATTGAATAATTAATTAGGTTTAATTAATTAAAATATATTTTTAGGTCCATAATTAATTAGATTTTAGATTTGAAATATTCTTAGGCCCATTTAGTTAATTAGACATAGACCCACCTAATTTAATTAAATTAATTTAGACTTAGCCCACTTAATCTAAGCCTTTTTACATAATTTATAGATTTAAGATAATTGTTTAATTAAAACATGTAGAATTAAGTCCACTAATTTAAATACCTTCATAACATGTAGAATTAGGCCCATTTTTAGAATTAAAATACATAGACGTAGGTTCATTTAATTAAAATCAAAAGGAATTAGGTCTTTAGGTTCACTTATAATTTAAAAATATATAGACTTTAGCTCATTTATTTAAATCCATGTAGATTAGACTAACTTAGGGATTATGTGATTTATTGAATGCATTATTTACTTGTATATTTCATGACTAGTTTGCCCTAGAGTTGATTGTTTTAGGGTTTATATGAAATTGCTTGTAAATAGAGAATAAGATAGTAATTCATAAAGTAATTCTAAATGAACACAAGACTAAAAGAAGTTAGTATTCCATATCCAAAATCTCCTGGTTGTGGTGCTAGCTTTCTTTTAGGGAATCGAGTACCACCTTTTAGATTTGTCCTAGTTATTACCCTGGATGGCGACTCCTCATCTCCATGCCATGTCTTTGTGACAGTGGTTAGTGTGTTCTTTAGAGCCCTGAGCATAAACAGTGTCACGGTTGCTAAAATCTTAGAGGCACTCTAAACCCCGTCGTCAACACAAATCTAATCAATCTGCGCTGACCTTCACGACCTTGTCTACTACTCCTGTGCACTCTCTACTGCTGTCTCTGGCTCTGCTGGACTGGGCCTCTCTATTGACTACTCAAACCAATCTGAAAACTCGAGTATAGAGTAGTCTGAAATCTGCCTGACTGAGTGCCAATTGGTAATAATTAGGTATAGCTCTTTGCTTGACTAGCCTCAGCTCAATCTCCTTAGCCAACTCTGTCACTGACTCTAAAGTAAGGCATGTTGTAGGCATACCAATAAAAGCAGAACCCAAACCAGTGACATAGGTGGTGACTACAAAATACTGATCCCTCATAAGATCTTTTGCATATTTACCGAGTCAAAGGAACTCTCTAGTGTAATCCTCAACAGATCTGTCACCCTTGGTGATACTCATCAGCCGGAGTTTGTAGCTCATACAGAGTGGCTTTGGGCAGAATCTCCTCATAAATTGCTCTCTGAACTATGCCTAGGTCATCGTAGTCATATATGGTTGAATCATTTGTATGAACTAATCCAGGGCTGATCCCTCTACTTAGAGCTCAACAATCATGATCCGCTAATACTCGGTGTGAGCAGTCTAAGTCCTCATCTCAATCGCATACAGAAAGTCTAATGAGTCAGAAGTCCCATCGAATGCTATACGACCAACTCTGACCTAGAACAACGCTGCCTCAGGGTCAGACATACCCTGCTGATAGATAGGCTGAATCGGTGGTGCAACTTGAGGTATAGGAGCATCCTCGTACTTTGGCTCTACAAGTTCCTCATCCTATAGCTCTCTTTGTCTATGGCGACCTGCCGCTCCTCGAGGTCTACCTCTACCATGAACTTTATGCCTCATTGGCGACTCAGGAGGTAAAACCTCATCCTGAAAGGACTCATTATCCTTAGCCTCAATGGCTGATAGAGTGACATGTGCTCACCTCCTCATTCTGAAAAGACAAACAGAAGGATTCAGACAAAACAGACAACTAACGATAACGCAAAAAACTAAATTAAAGAATACTTATCAAAGACATACTCGAACCTAATTAACTGTAGTAGTTTTAAAATAAAACACAACTTAGAAAAACTAGGGCCACAACTCTAACAATTTAGGCACTGATTCAAAACTCTGCTTTGATACCAACTTTGTTATGACCCAAACTGGGGCCATGACCGGCGCTAGGGGACGACGAAAATTCTTTTGAATCCGGAACTTATAGCAAGACTTAAAATAAAAGCATGCAATAAAATAAAATAAACAATTATGCATCATAATTAAAATCTCAAATCAATACAATATAAATAATCTCTTTCAAATCATAATAACAAAATATTTAATACAATATTCAGAGAAAGGCCTCTGAATTAAAATCATATATAGTAAATATAAAATACAACTCACTACTTATACAAAATATGACTACTATATTTTTCTAAAGTATAATATAAAAATTAAGTAGATAATTTACATAAACGAGTCGGGGCAGAAGAAATTCGACGGATAGATCTACTGCTCAGGTCTGAAGAAGAAAACTCTCTTGTAAAAATATCAACTGAGGGGAGTCAGACCTCACTAAGTTAATTGTTATAATATATATACATGCTTCTCCTATATGTCAAATGAAATCAAACATTCATATATAATAAATATATATATATAAGCAACCCACACAGATGCTAAAAATTAATTATATAATAATACAAAAAAATTATAGTTTTATGAAGGATCAAATAGAACCCTATTTAATCGTAACCTCAATCAACAATAACATCACTCTAGTCATACAGGCTCACTTAATTCTAAATAAATTCACTTAATCCATATGGAATGTAGACTGGCCTCGAGACACTAAGTCAACTGAGCTCCAGCAGTCTGACTGTCAGTGTCATTGGCCACGAAACACTTGGTTAACCGAGCTCCAGCAATCACACTATCAATCACAACACACCTCAATCATCAATCAATTAATCATATTATAATTACCACAAATGAGTCTCACTCAACCCTAAATCTATTGCACCGGTACGTGCACGGTCCTAGTGCTGCCCACTATGTAGCACATTTTATCGATATCCTTCATTTAAAATAAATCATTCATACGAGAAAATAAATAATGCATAATGTCATTCATTATAACAAAAGAAACCATATATATACCGAAAATATGCCTAAAATAAACTAGTATATTTCGAGTATATATATATCAAATAAATTCAAAATAAATCATAAAAAAAATACTGAATGTAAACCAATAATATACTAAAAACATGTTAAATTTAAATCAATAATAAAACATGCATTTATTTAGAAGTATATAAAAAAAATATACTAAAAATATACCTAAAGTATTCTAAACATTTTAATAAAATAATTTATGAATAAATACAATTAAATGAATAAATACAATTAAAACATGAATATGTCCTAAAACATACATCCTAAATGCAATGTACATATAAAATAAAAATTCACAGGTTTGCGCTCCACGAGACTGATTTAACGGACCCGGTACACTAGGCCTCTGTAATACCCTATATATTATTTAAATAAAGAGGGGTATCTTTTATTTCATTTATTTTAATTATTTTATTTTATTTTATCAAATCATACTATTTATAAGTGTTTCTTCTCTATCATATTATATTTTATTTATGTTTATATTATTTAAGGATAGTTAATATATGTGAGTATTAGTTAATCATTGTTTAAAATTTTATTGTCTATTTTATCATTATCATTATTAGTAAATTATATTAAACATTATGTATATTTGGGTACTTATGAATGAATATATATATATATATAAGTATATGTCGGTATGTGTATAGATGTATTTAAGTAGAGTTAAATTGTTATAAGTGTATGGATAGTAGGTTACATAATACATATATATATGTAAGTGTATGTATATACATATATATATATATAGTATAATTATATACAAGTATATATATATATAGATGTTAAAACATGGAACCCAAAAACAGCATCCATTGCCCTCATTCTGTCCGTCCCCCATCCTCGCCCTTTCTCCTCACTGTGCCGCCTCCATCACTACCTGAGAGTGCCATTTTCGCCGTGGGGGAAGCTTGTTGGGTGTGCAGTAGCTGCTCTCCTCTTCCTCTCCTCGTGCAGCAGCAACTTTGCATCTCCTCGTTCTGCCTAGCTTCGACGTTCTGCTATGCCATCTCCAGGAGGTGTCAAGCTGCCCTTCACCTTCGCCTGAGCAGCTTCATCTCCCCCATCTTCTCAGGTGGCAACAGGTTCCTTCCCCTCCCTCTGTTCCGTCCATCAGCTAGGGGTGAGTAATGCTCACCCGATGCCCTCATTTCTTCCTTGATCTTGAAATTTCCTTCGGTTGAGAATCTATATAGGGTGTGGTTGTGCTATGAGGAAGATAATTGCCCATTTGAATTATTTTTGGGCATTATTTGAATTTTCAGAATTTTATTTGAAATTTTTCCATTTTAATTACTTGATTTAATTTTATTCTTAAGTGAAATTAGTGATTAGGTTAAATATAGTTAAGTGTTTTTGAGTTTATTAATTTTATTTAGGGTTTTAGAAATTTTTGGAGTTAATTGTAGATTTTATAAAGTTTAGGTATTTAATTAATATTTATGTTAATTTCGAAAGTTATTGTCAAATAATCATAAAATTTTAATAATTGAGGTTAGTATTAATTGTTGTTAATTTTAGAACTCAAATTACAATTTTTGAGATTTATATACTATTTTCATAAATATATTTTGAGTTTATGACCAATTTGATTTTTAGTTAAATAAAACTTTTAGGAAAAAATATTGTTGATTGATTAATTTTTTTTTTTTATAATATTGGGAGGAATTGTCTTGAGAAAAATAAGTTTTAAATGATTAGATTATTTTAAGGAAAATTGTTGTATATATAGCACATTATGTAATTCATATATATACTAGGGGTAAAAATGTAATTTTACACTAAATATGATAAATATATATTTTAATTAGTTTTATTAGTATTTAAAGGGTTTAGATAAATTTTATAAATTAATTGATATAATTTCCTAAGTAGTGTAAAATTTTAAATGTCCAATTTTCAATATATATATATATATATATATATATATATATATATATATATATATATATTCATATAATATATTACAAAGGTTTTCATTTGGATAATAAGTATAATTAAACTATTAGTAATGGAAAACAAATTTAATTGTTTAATTTTGAATAATTGAGATTTTACACAATTTTATTTATTTTAGTATGTGTGTAAATGGAGAAATAAATATTATTAATTTTGATACTTTTGAGTTGTGATCTCGGTCGGGGCAAATTGTAGTTTTGGAAGCCCGACTCGAGTGTGAATGGATGTGTATTATGGAAGTGCATTTTCTATGCAGGTCTGACTCTACCTTTGGTAGAGAGATGTCCATTTTACAGAGGAGACTCTGTCGAAATTTCGGTAGATTTTCTCGTAAAACGTGATATCCGTAAAAATTCCTACCGTTAGTTAGGTTAAATCCTGTCTGTCGAGTCTCATCCGATTTTCATCGAGTCAGTCTGGAATTCTATTATTTTGTTGATTCCTGATTTCGATTCCTTAGTCATGTTTTAAAAAGTCGATTCATTATTTTTCTTTTAGAGCATATTGGAGCAGAAGCTGTGAGACCGAGGCAGACGCATGGTCGTCAGCCTTCACATTCATCCTGTAAGTCGATAAAATGATCTGTGCGTGTGTTTATTTAAAGAAATGTATGTGCTCGTATTTCTATTATATTGATTATATGATTTATTCAATTTAATGCTATCATTTATGATTTAAATGCAATTTATTTATTTAAAAAAATCGATTTGAGAAATTTTGATAGAACGAGCTACCTGGTGGGCCTCACCAGGACTATGTGCATATGGTAAAGATTGAGAGATGGATCTAATAAATTGTATGATTGATGAACGTTAAACTGGGACGGGTGCCTCGATAGAAGCCTTTGCTCTCGAGGACCGCCGGTGATTGGAAAGTCAATAATGGACTAGGATGGGTGCCTCGGTTGATGCCTTTGCTCTCGGGGACCACCAGATCCATATATTTGGATTAAGTGAATGACTACGGCTTGGTGCCTCAGTTGATGCCCTTGCTCTCGGGGACCGATAGTCTAGTTGGAATAAGTGGGCCTGGTTGGCCATTTAGATTTTGGGGTTTAGGGTTCTACCGAGATTTTTCAAAAGCTATACTTATATATTATAAATTATTTTCACTATAAACATATATAGTTTTCAAAAAGGTTTTCAAACCGTACAGCTCTTTTATTGACTTACTCAGTGAGGTCTGATTCCCCTCAATTTATTTTTTTTCAGGAGCTTGGGAGTTTGACCTCAGACTACCTCCACGCCGAGTTTCTTCTTCACCGACTATTTTATGTAGGTCATTGTAAGCTGTACTGTGTATAAATCTAGGTTGCTGCAGTAGTATATGTATTAAAGATTTGTATGGTTTAAACATAATTATATAACCTATTTGTGTAAACCACGCTTATGTATGAGATTAAATTTGATTTATAATATGAGATGTTGAAACACATTATTATTTAAGTGGTTGAATTTATGTATTATGAGGAAAATCAGTTTGATAATGTGTTCCGTATTCAAGTAAAGTTTAATATATGAATGGTTTTTATTTTCTTTTTCCTTTAGGCTTACTACGGGTTTCGGGGGCCTTGTGCTTACCCATTCCCTAGTGCCGGTCACGTGCCCTCGGGTTCGGGTCGTGACAAAGTTGGTATCAGAGCATAAGTTCGATTAATTGTCCATGTCTATCTTTCTGTGTAACTACTACAGCTTTAGGGTTGATAATTGTCTTGAGATGTATTGTTTCTAATTCCGTATTGCTTTAAATATTCTTACCCCGTTTTGAATTCAATTTTTCCTTGTCTTCTTTTCAGAATGAGGCGTGTGCGTTCCGACCCAGATGTTGATCCGACCCTTAGGGTTGATGAGCAGTCGGTGCACGATGAGGCTCCCCTTCCTGCTCCACGTCGTAGGGGCAGAGGTAGAGGTAGAGGTCGACCCAGGGTAGCTGCAGCTGAGATTCCTGATCAGCAACCAGTCGAGCCTGAAGCCCCAACTGTTGACCCTACAGCCTTTGTAGCTAGACTGGCAGGGATTAATCAGGGTCTAGCGGCATTGAATCAGGCGATGCCCCTTGTACATCAGATGCTTCAGCAAAGGAACCAGGGGATGTCAGACACTGAAGCAGCCCTTCTTTACTCTCGGATCGGTAGAGTTTCTTTTGATGGTACGGGCAATGCCTTAGACTTTATTAATACGATTGAGGCACGCACCAGGACTGGACATACAGATTATCAGAGGATTATGATTGTGGAGTTGTCAGTTCAGGTAGCTGCTCAAGATTGGTTTATGCAGTCGATTCAGCCATCGATGCACGAGCTGACTTGGCCAGAGTTTAAGGATCGCTTTTTGAGATTTTTCTATCCTCCAGCCACCAAAGATGCCTACAGGTGGCAGCTACTCCACATCACTAGAGGTGATAGGTCAGTGGAGGATTATACCAGAGAGTTTAATAGGCTGTCCCGACATGCAGAAGATATCAGGAGGGACACTTACAGAGCAGTGGAGCTGTATGTTACTGGATTAGGACCCTCTTTTATTGGTATGTGTACTGAGGACCGCACCTTAGAGAGTGTGATTGAGGAGGCCCATTTGATTGAGAGGCGACATATCCGCCAGGGCACCATGATAGATCTTTATATGATCGGGGGCAGTGGTCACGGTGTAGCTCCCGGGTACCAGCAGCCAGCATTTCACATTGACAGTTCGAGTTAGCAGGCTGCGGGTAGTTCTCAGTAAAGTGGTAGGAGGTCCAAGACTCATCGAGTTGGTCGACATGGATATGCTTCAAACAGGAGAACCGACAGGAGTCACAAATTCGGTGCAGGAGTTAGTAGCAGCAGTAGTGGGTAGAGTTCCGGACAGAGTAGTTCTGGGTCTGGAGCTAGTGCTTGTGCGAGTTATGGACGGTTTCATCAGGACCCGTGTCATATGTTGACGGGCGCTTGTTTTAGGTGCGGGCAGGTTGGACATCTTGCCAGAGCTTGTCCCCACTCCGGATATCAGTCATAGTACATTCAGGGTTCATCTTCATCAGTGGCTCAGCCCTACTATCCGATGCCTCAGCAGTATCGAGCACCCATACAGCCATAGCAGAGACCGCCTCAGCCTATGAGTCAGTAGGGTCGAGGTTCAGTTGGTAGACCTAGTGGACGTGGTTTTGCGCAGCCTTTGACTTCTCAGCAGGCAGGTCATGGTCAGGCTCGAGTGTTCACTTTGACACCACAGGATGCTCAGACTTCGAATGCAGTGGTAGCAGGTATTCTCTCGGTCTGTGCATGTGATGCTAGAGTGTTGTTTGATCCTGGTGCTTCACATTCCTTCATTTCTCCTATGTTCGCTTCGAGAATCGAGTGGCAGCCTTCTAGGTTGTCCTTTCCTCTATCTTTTTTGACTCCTCTTAGTGACGAGTTAGAGACAGATGTTTTCTTTCCTTCGTGTTCGGTGACAGTTGATGGTAGAGAACTATTGGTGGACTTAGTATTGCTTGACGTACTGGAATTCGATGTCATTCTGGGCATGGATTGGTTGTCGAGGTATTATGCCTTTGTGAATTGTAGAGAGAAAGAAGTGGTGTTTAGAATTTCAGGTGAAGAAGAATTTTATTTCAAAGGTGAAAGAAGCTCCATGCCTCATAATCTTATTTCTGTCATTACAGCCCGGAAGATGCTTAGAAGGGGTTATCAGGGATACTTGGCAGTGGTAAGAGATGTTGAGAAGGAGAATATGGCAATTGATCAGGTGCCAGTGGTGTGTGAATTTCTGGATGTCTTTCCTAAAGAATTACCAGGATTACCACCAGACAGAGAGATAGAGTTCTATATCGATGTCATACATGGTACGGATCCTATTTCTATGCCACCTTACAGAATGGCACCAGCTGAACTGCAGGAGCTGAAAAAGCAGTTGCAGGAGTTGCTTGATAAGGGTTTCATTAGACCCAGTACATCGCCTTGGGGTGCTCCGGTGTTGTTCGTGAAGAAGAAAGATGGTAGCCTTCGACTTTGTATCGACTACAGGTAGTTGAATAAAGTCACCATCAAGAACAAGTACCCACTTTCGAGGATCGATGATCTGTTTGATCAACTTCAAGGTGCTACATGCTTCTCTAAAATAGATTTGAGATTTGGGTATCATCAGTTGAGAATCAGAAGAGGTGATGAGTCCAAGACAGCTTTTCGAACAAGATATGGCCATTATAAGTTTTTAGTAATGTCCTTTGGGTTGACTAATGCTCCAGCAGCCTTTATGGACTTGATGAATCGGGTATTCAGGCCATACTTGGATCGGTTTATGATAGTTTTCATTGATGATATCTTGGTTTATTCCAAGAGTGAGGCTGAGCATGTGATGCATCTGAGAAGGGTACTTCAGACTTTAGGGGAGCACAGGTTGTATGCCAAATTCTCAAAGTGTGAGTTCTGGTTACATCAAGTGGCATTTTTAGGCCACGTGGTTTCTCGAGATGGCATACAGGTGGACCCTAAGAAGATAGAGGCTATTACAGAGTGGTCAAGGCCGACTACAGTTAAGGAAGTACGGAGTTTCCTGGGTCTAGTAAGTTATTACAGAAGATTTGTGAAGGACTTCTCTAGAATTGCTGCACCTTTGATAAGGTTGACCCAGAAGAATGTTAAGTTTGTATGGACGGACAAATGCGAAGAGCATTTTCAATTATTGAAGAACTTGTTGACGTTGGCACCAATTCTAACTTTACCCTCTGGGAATGAAGGTTATACAGTGTATTGTGATGCTTCCAGAGTAGGATTGGGCTGTGTGTTGATGCAACATGGCCAAGTGATTACTTATGCTTCGAGGCAGTTGAAGAAGCACGAGCAGAACTATCCTACTCATGACTTAGAGATGGCAGCCGTGGTGTTTGCTTTGAAAATATAAAGGCATTACTTGTATGGAGTGATGTGTGAGATATACACAGATCATAAGAGCTTGAAATATATTTTCCAGCAGAGGGACTTGAATCTGAGGCAGAGGAGATGGATGGAACTCCTTAAGGATTATGATTGCTCCATTTTATACCATCCAGGCAAGGCGAATGTTGTTGCGGATGCCTTGAGTAGAAAATCTGCAGGCAGCCTTGCCCATATTAGCACAGAGAGAAAGCCCATTATTAAAGAGTTACATGGATTGATTGACCAGGGGTTGCAGATGGAAGTTACCCGAAAGTGCCTTTTAGCTCAATTCAGTGTACGATCAGTATACTTGGATCGGGTTAAGGCAGCTCAGAGCAGAGACCCCCAGTTACAGAGAATCATGTATGAAGTGCAACAAGGGCAGTCACAGGACTTTGTGATTGATAAGGAAGGTATATTACGGTTGGGCACTAGGATTTGTGTGCCACATGTTGATGACTTGAGGAAGGAGATTATGGAAGAAGCACATTTTTCTGCATATAGTGTTCATCCGGGTTCTACTAAGATGTATCATAACTTTAAGGATACATACTGGTGGAATGGAATGAAGAAGGATATTGCAGATTTTGTATCCAGGTGCTTGACTTGCCAGCAAGTAAAGCTTGAACATCAGAGACCCTTGGGACTGTTACAACCTATGCCAATTCCTGAATGGAAATGGGATATGATAGCCATGGATTTCGTGACTGGACTACCTCGAACTACTGGAGGTTATGACGCTATTTGGGTGATTGTTGACAGGTTGACTAAGTAAGCACACTTTCTACCTATAAAGAAGATGTACTCTACTGATAGACTGGCAAGACTTTATGTCAATAGGATTGTTTGTCTACATGGAGTACCTGTGAGCATAGTATCGGATAGAGGAGCCACCTTTACCTCAGTCTTTTGGCAAGAATTACACAAGGCCTTGGGTACCAGATTGGATTTCAGTACGGCCTTCCATCCTCAGACTGATGGTCAGTCAGAGAGGACCATCCAAACGTTAGAAGATATGCTGAGGATGTGTGTAATGGATTTTGGAGGACAATGGGATTTCCACTTACCACTGATTGAGTTTGCTTATAATAATAGCTATCATGCTAGCATAGAGATGGCTCCATACGAAGCACTATATGGTAGGAAGTGTAGATCACCTTTGTGTTAGGAGATTGGTGAGAGGCAGTTAACGAGACCAGAATTAGTGCAGATCACTTCAGAGAAAGTCCCCATTATACAACAGCGATTAAAGACAGCCTTTAGTAGACAGAAGAGCTACGCTGACCCTAGGAGAAAGGATGTATCCTTCATGGTTGGAGACATGGTGTTCCTGAAGGTGTCTCCAATGAAAGGAGTTATGAGATTTGGCAAAAAGGGTAAGTTAGCTCCCAGATACATTGGACCGTTTGAGATTCGGTCTAGAGTGGGTGAAGTGGCATATAGGCTAGTGTTACCACCAGAGCTATCGAGAATCCATCTTGTGTTTCATGTGTCCATGTTGAGGAAATACGTCCCTAATCCGTCTCACGTGTTGCGACCTCAAGCCGTAAAGCTTAGTGATGGTTTGACTTACGAGGAGTACCCAGTGGCCATTGTGGATCGCCAAATCCGACAGCTGCGAACTAAGGAGATACCGATGGTGAAGGTATTATGGAGTAACCATTCTGCAGAGGATTGTACTTGGGAAACTGAAGCTGAGATACGAGTTTCCTTCCCGTATCTTTTTCCTTCTTAGCCTTGTAATTCCTCTTTTCTTTTTTTCTAGAATTCGAGGACAAATTCATATAAGGAGGGGAGACTGTAATACCCTATATATTATTTAAATAAAGAGGGGTATCTTTTATTTCATTTATTTTAATTATTTTATTTTATCTTATCAAATCATACTATTTATAAGTGTTTCTTCTCTATCATATTATATTTTATTTATGTTTATGTTATTTAAGGATAGTTAATATATGTGAGTATTAGTTAATCATTGTTTAAAATTTTATTGTCTATTTTATCATTATCATTATTAGTAAATTATATTAAACATTATATATATTTGGGTACTTATGAATGAATATATACATATATATATATGTATATGTAGGTATGTGTATAGATGTATTTAAGTAGAGTTAAATTGTTATAAGTGTATGGATAGTAGGTTGCATAATACATATATATATATATACCTATTTTTATGTAAGTGTATGTATATATATATATATATATATATATATATATATATATATATAATATAGTATATAGTATAATTATATACAAGTATATATATATATATAGATGTTAAAACATGGAACCCAAAAACAACATCCACTGCCCTCATTCTGTCCGTCCCCCATCCTCGCCCTTTCTCCTCACTGTGCCGCCTCCATCATTGCCTGAGAGTGCCATTTCCGCCGTGGGGGAAGCTTGCTGGGAGTGCAGTAGCTGCTCTCCTCTTCCTCGCGAAGCAGCTTATTCCTCTCCTCGCACAGCAGCAGCTCTGCATCTCCTCATTCTACCCAGCTTCGACGTTCTGCTGTGCCATCTCCAGGAGGTGTCAAGCTGCCCTTCGCCTCCGCCTGAGCAGCTTCATCTCCCCCATCTTCTCCGGTGGCAGCAGGTTCCTTCCCCTCCCTCTGTTCCGTCCAGCAGCTAGGGGTGAGTAATGCTCACCCGATGCCCTCATTTCTTCCTTGATCTTGAAATTTCCTTCGGTTGAGAATCTATATAGGGTGTGGTTGTGCTATGAGGAAGATAATTGCCCATTTGAATTATTTTTGGGCATTATTTGAATTTTCAGAATTTTATTTGAAATTTTGCCATTTTAATTACTTGATTTAATTTTATTCTTAAGTGAAATTAGTGATTAGGTTAAATATAGTTAAGTGTTTTTGAGTTTATTAATTTTATTTAGGGTTTTAGAAATTTTTGGAGTTAATTGTAGATTTTATAAAGTTTAGGTATTTAATTAATATTTATGTTAATTTCGAAAGTTATTGTCAAATAATCATAAAATTTTAATAATTGAGGTTAGTATTAATAGTTGTTAATTTTAGAACTCAAATTACAATTTTTGAGATTTATATACTATTTTCATAAATATATTTTGAGTTTATGACCAATTTGATTTTTAGTTAAATAATACTTTTGGGAAAAAATATTGTTGATTGATTAAATTTTTTTTTTTTTATAATATTGGGAGGAATTGTCTTGAGAAAAATAAGTTTTAAATGATTAGATTATTTTAAGGAAAATTGTTGTATATATAGCACATTATGTAATTCATATATATACTAGGGTAAAAATATAATTTTACACTAAATATGATAAATATATATTTTAATTAGTTTTATTAGTATTTAAAGGGTTTATATAAATTTTATAAATTAATTGATATAATTTCCTAAGTAGTGTAAAATTTTAAATGTCCAATTTTCAATATATATATATATATATTCATATAATATATTACAAAGGTTTTCATTTGGATAATAATTATAGTTAAACTATTAGTAATGGAAAACAAATTTAATTGTTTAATTTTGAATAATTGAGATTTTACACAATTTTATTTATTTTAGTATGTGTGTAAATGGAGAAATAAATATTATTAATTTTGATACTTTTGAGTTGTGATCTCGGTCGGGGCAAATTGTAATTTTGGGAGCTCGACTCGAGTGTGAATGGATGTGTATTATGGAAGTACATTTTCTATGTAGGTCTGGCTCTACCTTTGGCAGAGAGATGTCCGTTTTACAGAGGAGACTCTGCCGAAATTTCGATAGATTTTCTCGTAAAACGTGATATCCGTAAAAATTCCTATCGTTAGTTAGGTTAAATCCTGTCTGTCGAATCTCATCCGATTTTCATCGAGTCAGTCTGGAATTCTATTATTTTGTTGATTCCTGATTTCGATTCCTTAGTCATGTTTTAAAAAGTCGATTCATTATTTTTCTTTTAGAGCATATCGGAGCAGAAGCTATGAGACCGAGGCAGACGCGTGGTCGTCAGCCTTCACATTCATCTTGTAAGTCGATAAAATGATCTATGCGTGTGTTTATTTAAAGAAATGTATGCGCTCGTATTTCTATTATATTGATTATATGATTTATTCAATTTAATGTTATCATTTACGATTTAAATGCAATTTATTTATTTAAAAAAATCGATTTGAGAAATTTTGGTAGAATGAGCTACCTGGTGGGCCTCACCAGGACTATGTGCACATGGTAGAGATTGAGAGATGGATTCGATAAATTGTATGATTGATGAACGTTAAACTGGGACGGGTGCCTCGGTAGAAGCCTTTGCTCTCGGGGACCGCCGGTGATTGGAAAGTCAATGATGGACTGGGATGGGTGCCTCGGTTAATGCCTTTGCTCTCGGGGACCGCCAGATCCATATATTTGGATTAAGTGAATGACTACGGCTTGGTGCCTCGGTTGATGCCCTTGCTCTCGGGGACCGATAATCTAGTTGGAATAAGTGGGCCCGGTTGGCCATTTAGATTTTGGGGTTTAGGATTCTACCGAGATTTTTCAAAAGCTATACTTATATATTATAAATTATTTTCACTATAAACATATATAGTTTTCAAAAAGGTTTTCAAATCGTACAGCTCTTTTATTGACTTACTCAGTGAGGTCTGATTCCCCTCAATTTATTTTTTTTCAGGAGCTTGGGAGTTCGACCTCAGACTACCTCCACGCCAGGTTTTTTCTTCACCGGCTATTTTATGTAGGTCATTGTAAGTTGTACTGTGTATAAATCTAGGTTGCTGCAGTAGTATATGTATTAAAGATTTGTATGGTTTAAACATAATTATATAACCTATTTGTGTAAACCACGCTTATGTATGAGATTAAATTTGATTTATAATATGAGATGTTGAAACACATTATTATTTAAGCGGTTGAATTTGTGTATTATGAGGAAAATCAGTTTGATAATGTGTTCCGTATTCAAGTAAAGTTTAATATATGAATGGTTTTTATTTTCTTTTTCCTTTAGGCTTACTACGGGTTTCGGGGGCCTTATGCTTACCCATTCCCTAGTGCCGGTCACGTGCCCTCGGGTTCGGGTCGTGACAATCTCGGTCTCGGAGAACTAAATAAATAAAATAATAATAAAAATCAGAATAATCTAACTGAAGCTCTATAGAGACTCGATCTAAGATTACACAACACAAACTAACACAAAATTGATCCGATGTTGCGTTTCACGAGAATTCTATCAAAAAATCGATAGAATCTCCTCTATAAAATGAACATCTCTCTACTAAAAAGTAGAGCCGGTCCTACAAGAAAAATGCACTTCAAATCATATAATTCACACAACCCTCAGTTGAGATCCCGAACTGCACAATTCCCCAACCAAGGTCTACAATTCACCAAAAATTCAGATAATATAATAAATATATTAAAAGTCAATAAATGCCAAAAATATCCTCAAAATATCAAAATATAGCATATTTAACATTAAAACACCAAAAATAATTATTTTCTTAATAATTACGTAAAATTCCAAAATAATAATATAATATTATTAAAAATCCAATTTCTCGATAATTTAATATAAATTAGTAAAAATTCACTATATATATTCAAATAACTAAAATAGCCTAATTACATATTAAAGATTACTAAAAAACCATTTAATTACCAATGCAATATATAATATATTATTTGAAAACAATTTTCAAAAATTAATATTAATTAGTTAAAAATAGTAAATAATTTGTAAAAATCATTTTAATACCTTAAATAATTATAAAATCAACTAAAACATAATATTTAACTATAATCTTAACAAAATTATGTATTTAACCGTATAATACAAAAATACACATAATATACTAATATTACTCAAAAATTCTATAAAAATTATATACATACATAAAAATTATTTTCTCAACATATATATTACTAATATTAACTAAAACACATTAGTAAACAGTAATTTCAACAAAAACTCAAATATAACCTAATTTTCTAATATTGACATAAACTATGAATATTTATAAAAATTACATAAAAATCACAAAAATTATTATCTCAACACTGAAATTAATAATAACCCATAAAAACACTAAATTAACAAATTTTATAATTAAATAATTTAATTACGAAAATCAATTAAATAATAATAAAATATTCAAAAATTCAAACAAAAATATAGACATGTAGATTAAGCTACCAAGATCAACTTTTGTGAAGGAAGTTTGTGTGAATCATCAAGATCAAGCTTAAAAAAATTTGAAAACCCTAAAGCTAAAAAAATAAAAATTCAAGAAAACTCAAGAAAAGGAAGATTAAACCTCAAACCAAGCTTGGATTCATGCTCACTGGTGTTAGAGGAATTGATAGACACCATAATGGCAAGAAATAGTGGTCGGAAAAGGAAGGTTGGCTGGAAAAGTGTAGATTCGGTCTCTGCGGGTTACAGGAGCTACCGGCACCAGAGAAGAAGAAGAGGGATGGCGGAAGGTGACTAGAAGGAAGGTGGTCCGACCGGAGGAGAAGGAGGCACACCGGTGAGCTCGAAACGGGATGACAACGGGAGGAGATGAAGAACACAGTGAGTTTTGCATGTTGTTTGTATGTGTTTGAATGTATGTATGTTTGTATATGTATATTTTAATAATAAAACTATATACTATAATTTAATAAAATTTCATATTATAATATTATATAATATAGCATTAAATCTACACCACACAATAATATAAATATCTCACATAGTTGTATATACATACACACATATATATAACACACACACATATAATAATAAACACAAATACATTAATAAATACAAACCCTAATTAATGCATAAATATAATACATAAAATAACAATACAAATAATAAAATAATTTAATAACAAAATAAATAGTGAAATTTGATAAAACATTAATAGAAATAATAATGTTAAAATAACCATGCAAATTAAATGACCAAAAATAATATATTTACGTAGGAAAATTTATTTAAACATAAAATATTGATATATGAAAATAAATCAATAAGATTTCCAAATCTTATTAATACTGCATATCTCATTTTAAAATAAAATAATTGAAAAATATGGATCATAACAATTATTTTATACAAGAATTATAATACAAATATAAATTTTCATGAAATTTCATTATCTTGTTGTAAAATAATGGTTATTTTTTGTAAAACAGATTAATAAAAAAAATGAATGCCATTCCACATAAGATATATGAGAGATTGTTGATGAGTTTGTCATTTATAGTTTATGTATATATCTCTCAATAGATTGTTTGTGCTTATTGTGCTTGGACCTCCACGCTCAAGCAACCATGGTAGATATTGGCATATATATTGCCATGAATGGTTCAAGATAGCTATTGGTATAATGTTTTCCCTTTATTTCTTATTTTATTTATGGTTGAACTTTCTTGGCTCAATTGGATCTTTTGCTAGTTGTTCTAAGGCAGATCTAAGGCAGTCTATTATATTCCTTGTATATTGTTCATGTTGTGAAAAGTAACTCAAAAATAGATATGTAAATATTTCTTCAAAATATTACATAAGCAAGAAAATAAAAGTTAATTGAGTGGTTATGTTTAGATAAATTGTTCCTAAGCTGCCAACTAGTTTGAATCCATTTCCACTAGCCTAAGCATATAATACGTATGAAACATTCTAAATTATTTATAGCATTATTTGAGTTACCTACACCAAGTGCTCAGTCGACTTTCTTCCAATAGTACCAACTATACCATATAGAAACTACTTGACAATACATTTTAAATCCAACTCGAAGCAAGAGAAGAATAATGCACACAAACTCTTCCCATAGACTGAATTGACAAACTAATCATTTTTTCATGATCGTCTAAAAATTAGTGCACTTTTTAACGACCTTGAGAGTTGTTACAAACACAGTTACAAAGAAGGACAAATTCAAAGGGACATGAACAATACAATCATTGGTAGCTTTGACACTTGGAGACTTTTTCGTACGTCTTGCCTGACACAGTATAAGTATTATACTTTGCTTTAAGCTCCTAATTAAATACTCTTTTATCCTTTAACGCTTGAAGAGGCGGTAGATTAGTGATAGCTATCATGACCCAAAACCGGGGGCAATGATTGGCGCTAGGAAATAAAAATTCTTTCTAATCCAGAACCCGTAGTAAGACTTAAATAATAATAAAAACATACAATGAATAAAATAACTAAAAATACATTAAAATTTAAATCTCAATAATTATGTACGAATTAATCTCCTCATATCATAAAATAAAATATTTTAATATAACATTCAAAAACATGCCTCTCTAAATTAAAATCAACATACATAAATACAAAGTACAACTTTCGACTAATATAAATACAACTACTGCAGTTTTCAAGAATACAATGATAAATAATTAAGTAGATAATTTACATAATAAAGTCAGGGCGGAAGAAATCCAGCGGATAGGTCTACTACTGAGGTCTGATGAATAAAGCTCTCTTGAAAAAATATCAACGAAGAGGAGTCAGACCTCACTGAGTGAATTGTTATAATATATATACACACATTTCAAAATGTCAAATACAAACAATCATATATATATAATAAATATATATACATGAATGTACACATAGATGCTAAAAATCACTTTATATTTAATACTGAAAAACATCAGTTTATGAAGGATTAAATAGAACCGTAAGTGATCGCAACCTCAATTATCAGTAGAAAACACTCTAGCCATACTGGCTCAAAATTCCAAGTAAATTCACTTAATCCAACTGGACAATAAACTGGCCCCGAGACACTAAGTCAATCGAGCTCCAGCAGTTTGACTGTCAGTGTGATTAGCCCCGAGATACTTAGTCAACCGAGCTCCAACAATCACACCATCAATCGCATCTCACATCAATCAAATCAATCAAGTCATAATTTTCACAAATAAGTCAGTAATTCAACTTACAATCAATTGCATCGGTACGTACTTAGTCCTAGTGCTGCCCACTAAAAAGAACGTTCTATCAATATCCTTAATTTAAAATAAAACATACATTCAAGTAACAAATAATGTATAAAGTCATTCATAATAATCAAATAAACCATATATATACCGAAAATATACCTAAAATAAACTAAGTATAGTTCAAGTATATGTATGTAAAATAAATTCAATTAAAACATGAAATATACTCAAAATAAACCAATAATATACTTAAAAATAATTTAAATATAAATCAAAGGTAAATCATGCATTTATTTCAAAATATACCTAGGATATATGAAAAATATACCAAAAATATACTCAAGCACTTGATAAAACAATTATGCAAAATTTTACATTTAAAACATATAATTCTAAAACATGCAACCTAAAGCAATATATATATATAATAACAACTCATAGAGATGCGCTCCTCGAGACTGCTCTAACGGGCTTGGTCCACTAGACCTAGGTCTCGACGTAAATAAATAATAAAAATGACCACGAAATCAGAATAAATCTAACTTAGACTTCTAGAGACTCGATCTAAAATTACTAAACACAAACGACACAGAATTGGAATTAGACCTGATGTCACGTTTTACGAGAATTCTACCAAAAATTTGACAGAACCTCCTCTGTAAAATGGACATCTCTCTATTAAAAAGTAAAGTCAGTTCTACAAGAAAAATACACTTCTATTCCGAAATTCACACAAATCCTTAGTTGGGATCCCGAATTACAAAGTTCCCCAACCGAGGTTCATAATTCACCATAATTGAAGAAATACAATAAAATATATTAAAAATTAATAAATACCATAAATGCCCTCCAAATATCAAAATATATTATATTTAACATTAAAACACCAAAATAATTATTTTCTCAATAATTACTTAAAAACCCTAAATAATAATATAATATTATAAAAATTCATTTTTCCAATAATTATAGAAATATTAATAAAAATTCATTTTATAAATCCAAATAACTTAATTAGTCTAAATACATATTAAAAATTATTAAAAATCCATTTTATTACAAAAATAGTATATTATATATTATTTGAAAATAATTTTCAAAAATTAGTATTAATTAGTAAATAATTTATAAAAATCATTTTTATACCTCAAATATTATAAAAATCAATTAAACATAATATTTAACTAAAATTACCACCAAATTACCAAATTAACCCTAATATTAAAAAATTCACATAATATACTAATAATACTAAAAAATTCAATAAAAATTATATAAATACACAAAAATTATTTTCTCAACATATTTCTCATTAATATCAACAAATACATATAATTAACCAATTATTTCTATCAAAACATTATTGAACCTTAATTTCTAAAATTGACATAAAACTAAAATAATTATAAAAATTACACAAAAATTATAAAATTAAATCTAAAATTAATAATAACTACTAATAACACCAAAAATCATAATTTCATAATTTATATAATTAATTTTTTAAAAATTAATAAAATAATAATAAAATATTCAAAATTTCACAAAAATCAAAATAATTTCCAAAAATCACACAAAAATTTATGGGAGTAGCTTAAGCTAGGGGGATCAACTTTTGTGAATGAATTTTTCATGAATCAACCATAAACACCCAAAAAAAATCAAAAACCCTAAATGGTTGAATTCAAAAACATGAAAAACACCTCACCAAATCAAGTTTTCAAGCTAAAAGGAGCTTAGATTCACACTCAACAACAAGAGAAGAAGAAAACAAGACCAGAATCAAAGGAAATGGAGGCCGAAATCATGGAAAACGGAGGAGAAGTCACTTTCGGCTTCTCAGGATTGTAGGAGTTGCTGCCGGCACCGGGGACGAGAGGGAAGGGCGGTGGAGCTACTGGATGGTGGTGAGGCACTCTGACGGTGAGGGGACAGTGTGGCAGCGACATTGAGAGGGTGGTGATGGGTGGTTACGGGAGGGAGAAGGGAAATGGGTAAGTTTTTGGTTAAACATGAAATAATGAATATTAATCACAAGATAGTAAAATAATCAAATATAGTTTTAAATTTTATTAACACTGCATATCCTGATTTAAATTAAAATAATTTAAAAATTAGGGTTATTACAATAGCAGCCATTGTCAAATGAGGATATTCATTGCTGACACGGATCATCAAATTCGTCTTAGGTTTTGGTTATGGTGGTGGTCCAAAAATACCTTTATAGATCTCCTTTTGTTTTTGATATACAGCCCTATCATGTTGATAAAGAAATCGCAATTCCATCATAATTTCCTTATCTTCAGGTGCATATTTATGTGCCTTGAGAAAAGCTTCCCGTGCAACTTCTGCTTCCCCAAGTTCTACCCTTGCCTTTCCTCTTTTGAACATTGCTTTGGCATTGTTTTCATCCTTTGCCAAAACCTTTGAATCCATTATCTGATCAATTACATAGAAATTGGGAACAATAAAAATTCACCAGACTTGATATCAAAGTAGAAAGACCAAATAAAGTATCCAACACAATGCCTTTAAAATAATTCACACTTATACTCAGAAGAAGCAAAATTGCTTTTGTTTCTTTTTTTTTTCAAGAATCACGATACATGGTCTCATAAGTTGCTAATGATGAAATAAAAGTGCCAATAAAAAATCCTTTAAAATTGTAAATATAAAAGACATTAAACTCACTATACTTACAATACTGCATTGCCCAATGGCTTCTTCTTAACGCTTTAGCTTTATCAAGTATGCTGCTATATTAAGGTGGCATGGATTTTTAATTGCCAATGTCATATCTCGATACTTGCCAAATAGTTGGAATATGAAATCATCACCCAAATATGCAATGGCTTAATATGAGAACAAGCCACTTGAACTTGTAAAAAAAGGAAGAAAAAAAGAAAAAAAACTTGCCAAAGAAAAAATGTTAAAGGGGCTAACCATTTCATATTGTTGCATGGCCTCCTCAAGTTTTTCTTCTTTAAATAAAGCATTTCCATCTATTTTCTTCTATCTACAACTATAATCCTCTCTTCCATAATCATGTCACCACAAGCTTTTCCGTACGACACATTTCATCAATAAATTCACTTCATTTAGCTCAATGTGATTTAAACTGAAAGTATCAAAGACTTATAATTGTATTATTTAAAAATGATTAGAATGTAACTTACTTCTTTGGTTTCATCACCACTAATAACCTGAGCTTCATATATTATATCAGCCATAGGTGGAACATTTGGAAAATAAAAGCTTCATTCTTTCCCATAACCTAGTTTCCAATCAATATGTAAGAGGGCACGTTCACCAACCTTCATATTGGACACACCAATAGCTAAGCCTGCCATTTCTTTCTTCTTTATCATAATAGTGAACCATCAATATTTAGGGATACATTCAACAACAAGACAAAAGCATATATAAGCACAAAACTTCAACAAAGGCATAACTTAATATACAATGCATATGTGCTAAGGTAAAACCATATAACTATATTATTCCATTTTATGCCATTGGATACTCATTGTGAAAGAATTCTTACGTTTATCAACTAAAAATAATCTAATCAACTCCATAAAAAGATAAGAATAGATAGTTCATAGTTTAATATTTTCACTTAAAATAAAAAATAAAATACATATCCAAAAGTAAACTGAGATAAGCCATACCTTTCTCTATAGTTATTTCAAGTAGTCGTTGTTCTTGCCATGTATCATCAAACTTTTGTTGGGTGCTTTCAAACCATGCTCTATAGTGCACTATTGTGCATATGCAATTATAGAATTTTAGTTCCAATATGCAAAAAAGAACTAATATTATATAAAATGCATTCCCAGAAACAAAATGTGCATGTATATGATAGGCACACGATTGCATGCTAATATCAAATAAGTAATGGTTTCACCATAACATAGAAGCTATATAGAACTTCAAACAAGAAAATAACATATAAGAGTAATAAAACAACAACATAAAATTTTCTTAGGCTAACAGAAGAATAGGAGAGAGAACCAACCACAATATCCTATCTATTTATTACCTAATAACTAGAGTGACACTAATATGGCATACTAATACAGTCATATAAAGCTTGGCAAAATTGAAGAAAATGACTTCCTACTTCACTTGTTGTTCCATTAAAACTAAAAAGGTGCTTTGATATAGCTATTTTTGTCAACAACTTGTATTATGTCCTTTTTCATCCAAAATGAGCAGCAAATGGTGTATAAAAGCAAAATATCCATGCTTGGTGTTTTTCTTCTCCAAAAATAATGGGAGAAGAGGCATGTAACATCATCTTAAAAAGAATGAGAAAACAGAAAGTAACATCATATGTGCTTGCATAAGTTTGGTTGATTAAGCTCTAGTCAATGTTGCTTCTGATGAGAATAAAAATACTTTAAAAGACATTGCACCAAGTACTCAAAAGACTCAATGCACAATATTAATGAAAAAACTTGACAAAAAAAACTCAAAATTAATTAACAGAGCAATTCAATTATGTGTATCAAAATTAATTAACAAAAAAAATTCAATTATGTGTATCAAAATTAATCTAACCTTCTTTCCCAATTTACTTACAATCAATTTTGTTTGAGTCTAAAACCACAAGAGACTTTGAATTTGCCACTCTTACTTTTCTTTCTTGATTTAATAAGCATATAAAAACAAAAAGGAGTGCCTTCTATAGGGGTTTTGCATCTACTTTCTGTGTAAAAGAAAAGAGTTTTGGGTCTACTTTCTATGTAGAAGAAGAAAGAGGGAAGAGGGTGTTCTTTTTTCCTTACAAGTGTAACCGGTAGCCTTTAAAGGATGGAAGTAACTTTTCAATGGTATAGATTTAATTTCTTATTAAATCCAATGGTTTATAAAACAAAATAAATTTACTTCATTAAAACTAAAGTAACAGTAGAATGCACCATAAAATTATGGAGTTTATTTTTTAGCTACTACTACCACTACTATTAAAAAACAAGAAGAGAAAGAAGAAATAACTAAAAAATAAAAAAATTGTATAAGTAAAAATAAAAAGAGAAAAGTAAAAAAATAAATAAATAAAAAGCAAAAAAATAAGGAGAGAAAGAAAAAATAACTGAAAACAAAAAAAATATTGTACAAAATAAAAAGAAAAAAAGTAAAATAGATAAAAATAAATAAATAAAAGTAAAAAAGAAAAAAATTTAGACTATGAGTGGAATAACATGTTTTAACTTAATCATGTTCTTCAACATCAATTTCATGGCCCAACTTTACTGCCAGCTGCATCATACACAAGTCATGCAACATAAAAAATAGGAAAAAAACGTCAAAGAACATAAATTTGAAAAAAATGCGTAAAAATGACAAATATTTTGTGAAATAAAGATTGGATTGCTTAGTTTGTTATAGAACTAAAATTGAATTTAGTAGTATTTAATTAGAAACAAAATATTTTATAGTAGAATAATTTTAAAAGAATTTAGAAAGAGTTTGGAGAGAATTTGGAGAACTATAATATTGAAAGAATTTGGAGAGTAATCTGTCTTTTTCTTAACCTTCTCATTAATGAATTTTAATCTTTTTATATAGAGATTTTATTTTCACTATTTGAAAACTATTTTCTCATAAGCAATATATTATTCATTCACATTCATAATACTCCACCTTGAATAACAATATTTTGCAACTGCCTCGTTAAAACCTTGTTAAATAAAATTCAGTGAGAAAAAAACTTTAGCTTAAGGAAAAAAAGTATAGTGCATGATTTTCTCCCCCTCAAGTTAATATGTATAATCTTCCTTCACATAGTATGCAGATGTCGTATTCCAATATCGTGAACGTGCCTTCTAAAAATTATAGTTAGAAGTGTCTTTGTGAAAAGATCAATTGAATTCTTGCTAGACTGAATATACTTGATATCTATGTGATTGTCTTTTATTAGCTCTTGAGTGTATAAAAAGAATCTTGGAGGTATATGTTTGGTTCTATCACTTTTGATATATCCTTCCCTTAATTGTGTAATGCATACTGCATTATCTTCATACAAAATTGTTGGACTTTTGTTGATTGGAAAACCACAAGCTTCTTCAATATGATGTGTCATTGATCTAATCCATACACACTCTCTACTTAATTCATGTAGTACAATAATCTCAAAATGATTTGAAGAAGTAGTTACAAGAGTTTATTTCTGGGAATGCCAATAAATTGCAGTTCCATTATTTGTGAACACATAGCCTGTTTGAGATTTCGCTTTATGAGGATCAGATAAATGCCCTGCATCTGCATAACCAATCAATTCTTGTTTTGAATTGTTAGAATAAAATAAACCCAAATCAACATTTCCTCGAAGGTATCGAAGTATATGTTTGATCCCTTTCCAATGCCTTTTTGTTGGAGCTTAACTGAACCTTGCTAATAAATTGACTGCAAAAGAAATGTCAGGTCTAATACAATTAGCGAGATACATTAGAGCTCCAATGGCACTGAGATATGAAAATTCAGAACCAAGAATTTCTTCATTTTCTTCACAGGGTCGAAATGGATCAGTCTCAATATTGAGTGATCTGATGACCATTAGAGTACTTAAAGGATTTGATTTATCCATATTAAAGCTTTTCAAGATCTTTTCTGTGTAATTTGATTGATGCACGAATATCCCATTGTGCATTTGCTCAATTTGTAAACCAAGGCAATACTTGGTTTTTCCAAGATCATTCATTTCAAATTCTTTCTTTAAGTATACTGTTGTTTCATGGATCTCATTTTCTGTTCCAATGATATCTAAATCATCAACATATACAGCTATAATCACAAATCCGAATATTATTTTCTTAATAAAAACGCATGGACAGATAATATTACTCACATATCCTTTATTAATCAAATAATCGCTTAAACGATTATACCACATGCGCCTAGACTATTTTAACCCATATAAAGATCTCTAGAGCTTGATCGAATACATTTCTTTGGGTTTTGTACTTAATGCTTGTAATATCCCGAGTTTTTAAATAATCTTAAACTGCATCGAGATATGCAGTGTTAATAATTTTTATAATATTTACGATTATTTAATGAGTGTGTTATTTATTAAAGTCATTTTTAGTTATTTTATATTATTTTAAGATATTTACGTAAAATTTTCCCGAAAATTTTATTTTCGGAGAAATTAAAACGTAAATAAATAAATACTAATTATTTTAACCGGTTTAGTGAATTTGCATGAGCTCATGCGTGATTCTAAAGTGTCAATAAAATACGTATACGTGCATGTATTTAAATTAAAATTAGAGTTATTTGATTAAATTAAATTATAATATATAGTTTTAATAGTAATTAATTTAATGTATGTATATATGTATATGTGTATATATATTATTATTAAAGTGTGTGGTGGATATTTATTCTGTGTATTAATTTATATATTAAAATAATATAGGTAAGATATATATATATATATACATATATACATATATTATTATTAACTAATATAAAGTTCTTTAAAATTACCATTGTGCCATTTTGCCATCCCTATCCAACCCGATCGTCTTCCTCACGAATTCGGCCACTGTCATGCCGTTCTCTTCCTGTCAGTGTGCCTCCCAGCCAACCACCACCCTCCCAAGCTTCCTCCGCCACCTAAAACCTCCATTTCCAGCGTTGTTTGGCCAGAAACCCAAGAATCAACACCAACTCCGTTCTCCTTCGTCCGGCCACCATTTTAAACGCCGCCAGTCTCTATCTTCTCCTTGAGCTCCGATGAGTTCATTTTCAAACTTTGTTTCACTTGAAATGGTCTAGATTTCCCTAGGTTTTGATTTTACATTTTCGGCCTATTAGGGTTTTTGATTTTTTTGAGCTTCGATTGGTTGATTCATGAAATCTTCCTTAAAAAACATTGATCCTTGTATCTTAATCTACCTATGTGAATTTTTGTGGAATTTTTGGGAATTTTTTTGATTTTTTTGAATTTTTTTTATTTTATTAATATTTTCTAATTTTCAAAAATTAATTAATTAAATTATGAAATTGTGTTTTATGGTGTTTATAGGTGTTGAAATGCATTCTAGAAATTTATTTGTAATTTTTGTGAATTTTATATAATTATTTGGAATTTATTTAGTTTATGTAATTTTGGAAAAATTAGGTTAATTATGTTTTTTAGTGAAATTAATTGGTTAATTGAGTATATTTATTGATATTATTGAATTATATGTTAAGAAATTTAATTTTGAGTAATTATACTATTTTTGGTGAATTTTTTATTACTTTTAATGAATTTATGAAACTAGGGGTATTTTGGTAATTTGACACTAAATTGGCTAAAAATATAATTAAATTGGTTTTAATAGTTATTTAACATATAAAAATTATTTCTATAAATTATTTAGTATTTTTAACTAATTAAAACTATTTTTCGTAAATTATTTTCAAATTATATATAATATATGATTTTTCTAAATAAATGAGTTTTTATCGATTTTTTTTATAAGTTTTAGGGTTAATTATGTAATTTGGATTTATAAAATGTATTTTGGTCAATATTTATGAATTTATTGAGAATTATCAATTTTTAATAATATTTTATTTAAAATTAGGGTTTTTATGTATTTATCGGTAAAATAAATATTTTTAGCATTTGAATATCTAAATTGCTATATTTTGAGTGTTAAAGGGCATTTTTGGTATTTTTTGGAATATTTGTGTGTTTTATATTATTTCATGAATTGTGAACCTCGGTCGATAGAATTGTAGTTTGGAGTCCGACCGAGGGATTGTGTTCTGCGTATATTCGAAGTGTATTTCTTTACAGGACCGGCTCTACTCCTTGAGTAGAGAGATGTCCGTTTTACAAGAGAGGTTTTATCGGATTTTTGGTAGAATTCTTGTAAAACATGATGTCCGATCGAATTCTGATTCTAATTATGTGTCCATAATTTTAGATCGAGTCTTTAGAATTTCCGTTAGAATTATTTTGATTTCATATTGTCATTTATTTGTTTAGTTGCACTGAGATCGAGGCTTAGTGGACCAGGCCCATTAGATCCATCTTGAGGAGCACAATAACTGTGAGTTGTTATTTTATATATACGTGTTCTAGGATGCATGTTTTTATAAATGTATGTTTTCATTGTATAAAATATGCATAGATGGTTTAATAATTACTTAGGTTTATTTTGGTATATTTCCAAATTATATGCATGTTTTATTATGAATTTATGCTTAAATTGTTTTAAGTATATTTATAGTTTATTTCCAGTTTATTTTGTAACTATATTGGATTTATTTAACGTATATAAACTCGAAATATACCTGATTTAATTTTAGTATATTTCTAGTATATATATGGTTTATGTTGCTATTTTATTTAATATCATGCATCATTGATTTTATGAATGTATGTTTTATATAAAAATGAAGGATATCAATAGAACGTGCTACCTAGTGGGCAGCACTAGGACCGAGTACGTACCGGTATGCCGATAGCACTAGGCTATATTACTAACCTATTTATGGATTATAATTGGATTGATTTATTTGATGTGAGATGTGATTTGGGAGTGTGATTATTGGAGCTCGGTTGACCAAGTGTCTCAGGACCAATCACACTGACAGTCAGACTATTGGAGCTCGATTGACTTAGTGTCTCAGGGCCAGTCTACTATCCAAGTGGAACAAGTGAATATATTTGGAATAAGTGAGCCTATATGGCTAGAGTGTTGTCTAACACTGTTTAAGGTTACGATTTTCTAGGGTTCTATTTGATCCTTTATATATAGATGTATTTTCTTAGTATTTATATAAAATGATTTTGCTGCATCTGTGTGTATTTGCTTATATATATATTTATTATATATACTATTGAATGTGTGCATTGTCATTTAGTATGCATGTATATATATTATAATAATTCACTCAGTGAGGTCTGACTCCCCTCCATTGATTTTTTTTCAGGAGAGTCATCATCTTCAGACCTCAGTAGCAAACCCTTACGCCGAATTTCTTCCACCCAGGCTTCACTATGTAAACTGCTTACCTGAGTTTATTTTATAATCTAGACACTGCAGTAGTTATGGTCGGTTGTGAGATTTATGTATCATATTTAAATGAGATTGTATTTTAAAGATTTAAACTGGAATTTGTATTAAAGGATTATTTATATATATGAGATGAGTATGTTCATGTAATTCCATTCGCAGATTATTATTTTATTTTTATTTATGATTTTATTTCCGCTGCAAAATATCTTATTTATGTTATTATTATTATTACGTGTTTTTATTTATTTTAAGGCTTGCTACGGGTTCTGGATTCGAAAGAATTCCCATTCTTTAGCGCCGGTCATGGCCCTTATTTTAGGTCATGACAAAGTTGGTATCAGAGCGGAGTTTTGTGTAAAGGCCTTAGTTGTGTGAGTTGTGGCCCTAGTTTTCAGTGTTATGTTTTCTTTTGTAACTACTGCAGTGAATTAGGTTCGAGTATGTCTTGATAAGTATTCCTTACTTTAGTTTTCTATGTTATTCCTCTATTGTCTGTTTGTCTGAATCATTTTGTTTATTTTTCAAAATGAGGAGGCGAGCGCGTGTCGCTCCACCGGTCGTTGAGGTCGAGGATGATGAGTCCTTTCAGGATGAGGTTTTACCTCCTAAGCCACTAGTTAGATGCAGAGGTCATGGCAGAGGTAGGCCTCGAGGAGCGGTAGGTCGCCATAGGCAGAGAGAGATACAGGATGAGGAGCCTGTAGAGCCTAAGTACGAGGATGTTCCTGTACCTCTAGTTGTTCAGCCTGCCTATCAGTAGGGTATGTCTAACCCTGAGGCAGCTTTGTTCTATACCAGATTTGGCAGGATTGCTTTTGATGGGACTTCCAATCCTCTAGATTTTCTGCATGCGATCAAGGCTAGGACTCGGACTGCTCACACCGAGTACCAACGGATCATGATCGTCGAGCTTTCTGTTGAGGGACCAGCCCTGGACTGGTTTATTCAGATGATCCAGCCTTATATGATGACGATGACCTGGGCTCAGTTCAGAGAGCAATTTATAAGGAGATTCTACCCATAGCCACTTCGTATGAGTTATCATCTACGATTGACTAGCATTTCGCGTGGTGATAGATCTATTGAGGAGTATACCCGAGAGTTTCTCTGGCTCGATAGATATGCAGAGGATTTTATGAGGAGTCACTACCTATGTCACTGGTTTAGGTTATGCATTTGCTGGTATGCCTACAGCGGGCCTTACTCTAGAGTCTGTTATTGAGTTGGCCAAGGAGATTGAGCTGAGGCTAGTCAGGCAGGGAGCTATGCCTGATTATTACCAGCTGGGTGTGCAGTCGAGTGGATTTCATACTACTCCATATTCGAGTTTTCATGTTGGTTCGAGTAGTCAGCAGAGAGGTCTGGCTCAGCAGAGTCAGAGACAACAGCAGCGAGTGCATCCGAGCAATAGACATGGCCATGGAGGTCAGCGTAGACCATTCAGACTCGGGTCAGGTGCTTCAAGCAACAGTAGTGGACGTAGTTCCGAATCAGCTGCCAGTGTTTGCCAGACCTGTGGCAGAGTCCATCAGGGACTGTGTTATATGACACCATTGACATTCTTTAGATGTGGGCAGACAGGACATTATGTCAGATCGTGTCCTTATTCCGGGTATCAGAAGCTATAGATTCTATGATTTCTATAGCAGTCGATTGCTAGTGCTGCACCCGTTCCTTTTCAGTTGCCTTTAGCCTAGCATCAGAGTTCCACTCAGCTTGTTCCCCAGTAGGGTCATAATAGAGGTGTCAGAGGTATTGGCCAGGCTTCTACCAACCAGCAGGGAGGTCGAGGACATGCCAGAGTTTTTCATCTCACTCAGCAGGATGCTCAGGCATCTAATGCAGTCGTGGTAGGTATTATTTCTGTCTATTAGCTGGATGCATGGGTTCTGTTTGATCCAGGTGCCACGCATTCGTTCGTTTCTCCTATTTTTGCTTTCAAGTCTTATTGGCAAGCTTCAAGGATGGCTTTTCCTTTGTTTGTTACCACTTATCTAAGTGATTCTTTGGACACTGATATTGTTCTTTTTGGTTGTCCAATTCTTATAGGAGATAGAGAATTATCTGCTGATTTGATTTTGTTGGATGTGATGGAGTTTGATGTTATTTTAGGTATGGATTGGTTATCTCAGCACTATGCTGTGGTGGATTATTGAAGTAAAGAGGTGACTTTTAGAATTCTTGGTGAAGAAGAATTTAAGTTTATGGGTGATAGGAGTTCGGCACCTCAGAATCTCATTTCTACTATTACGACTAGGAAGTTGCTGAGGAAAGGTTGTCAGGGATATTTGGCATTGGTCAGGGATACTTCAATTTAGAAGTTGTCACTCACAGACATTCCTGTTGCCTGTGAGTTTCCTGATGTTTTTCCTGAGGAGTTGCCAAGTTTACCACCTTATAGAGAGATTGAGTTCTGTATAGATATGGTTCCATGTACTACTCCTATATCTATGCCACCCTACAAAATGGCTCCTGCAAAGTTGAAAGAGTTGAAGGAGCAGTTACAAGAGTTATTGGATAAGATTTCATTAGACCCAGTGTTTCTCTTTGGGGTGCACTAGTCCTGTTTATGAAGAAGAATGATGGTACCCTGAGACTGTGCATTGACTATAGAGAGCTGAACAAGGTGACAGTGAAGAACAAGTATCCTCTCCTGAGGATAGATGACTTGTTTGATCAGCTACAGGGTGCACAGTTCTTTTCTAAGATTGATCTGAGGTCGGGTTATCATCAGTTGCGGATCAGTGAAGCCGATGTTCCTAAAATGACATTCTACACTCGGTATAACCATTATGAGTTTCTGGTGATGTCTTTTGGCTTGATTAATGCACCAGCAGCTTTTATGAACCTGATGAACAGGGTATTCAGACCGTATATGGATCAGTTTATGGTAGTCTCCATTGATGATATACTGGTATATTCGAGGAGTATGGAAGAGCATGCATATCATTTAAGGATTGTACTGCAAACACTGAGAGAACATCAGCTTTATGCTAAATTCTCGAAGTGTGATTTCTGGATGGAGAGTGTTTCTTTTCTTGGACACGTGGTGTCTAAAGAAGGTATCCAGGTTGATCCACAGAAGATTGAGGCAGTCTCTAAGTGGCCTAGACCAACTTCTGTTATAAAGATTCACAGTTTTATGGGTTTAGCTGGGTACTATAGGAGGTTTGTATAGGATTTTTCCAGAATTGCAGCCCCTATGACTCGCTTGACTTAAAAAAATGTTAGATTTGAGTGGTCAGAAGCTTGTGAGAACAGTTTTCAGTTGTTGAAGGAGAAATTAATCACAACCCCAGTGCTAGCTTTGCCTAATGGTGTAGACAAGTTCACAGTTTATTGTGATGCCTCTAGAGTTGGCCTTGGTTGTGTGTTGATGCAGAATGGTAGAGTGATAGCCTATGCTTCGAGGTAGTTAAAAAAGCATGAGCAGAACTATCCTAAACATGACCTTGAGATGGCTATAGTGATCTTTGCTCTCAAGATTTGGAGACACTATTTGTACGGGGTGAGTTGTGAGATTTTTACTGATCACAAGAGCCTTAAGTACATTTTCCAGCAGAGAGATCTGAATCTGAGGCAAAAGAGATGGTTGAAATTGTTGAAAGATTATGACTGTGAGATTTTATATCATCTAGGCAAGATTAATGTAGTAGCAGATGCCTTGAGTAGGAAGTCCTCAGGCAGTCTTGCTCATATCAGTGTTGAGAGGAGACCGTTGATTTAGTAATTGCATTTGTTAGTGGATCAAGGTCTGATGATGAAACTTAGTAGGTCAAGTGGACTGCTAGCTCAATTTAAGGTGCGATATGTACTGAGAGATAGGATTAAGGCAGCTCAGAGCCGATATCCTATTCTAGAAGAGCTTGCAGAGAAAGTCGTTGTAATTAAGGGTAGATTAGAGACCGCAATTAGCAGACAAAAATAATATCAATGATTAAAATTCGATAACTGAAATTCATCAGCAAATTATTAAATTTTCATAACTTATAATGAGAATTTATTAATTGATTTTTTTTTTGAAACGATTAATTGATTATTAAACTATAATAGCTTGTAGCGAACGAAGTTCATCAGTCGAATACTAGATTTCTGTCGTGTTCAGCAGCTGTGGCAGCATATAATAGTTAATAAAATAATTTTGACACATAATATAAAGCTAATAAACAAAAAAAGTTATATTTATTTATTTTCTTAAGTAATTAAGAACATTGTCAATGAGGTGCAGAGAATTCAAAAGTAAGGTCTTGCTACTCTTGTACAATTTCTATGTGGAGTGTATTTGTGATATTTCTTGACTTATTAGAGGATTTATCGTAGTGTTTTGTGGTTTGTTCGGTAGTGATTTGACGATGTTGCAATTAAAAATTAATTAGATAATGCGTTGCAACCATAAGAGTCAGGTCAGATTGTAATTGAAAATTGATTGATATGATAATATTTGTATAATGATGTATGAGTTAAAAATAATAATTAAAACAAATAAACAAAAGAAAAATTTATATTTATCTATTTTTAATGAATTAGTATTATATGTAATTGATTAGATATAGATTTTTATTAATCTGATTTGATTCAAATAAAACCATAAAAACGATAAAAAAATTTTAATAATTAATTTAATATAATTATATACATTATCACTTAACAGAAAACAATCTTCTATTAGCTGCTTTCAATGTTTGTTAATGTATATTACATTTTATTAATCAAAGGTATGTAAATATAATAATGCAATAGCCTAATATATCTCCAACCCTCTAAACTATGTATCTTTTATTATTTTGTCTTCTCAACTTATAAAATGATCATTTAGACACTTAAATTTATTAAAAATAAGTCTTATTAATATTTTTTATATTATTTAAAGTACATAAATGTTTTTTTTTATATAAATTGAAATGAAACTGTTAGATGCTTACACTAAATGAAATATGTTTGTAAGTGATATTTTTATCAAATCAATGTGTTAATATAATTAATTTATAACTCAAAGAGGTAAACTGACAAAAGAACAAAGTTTAAGGAGTTGTAAATAAATTAAGTCTAATTGTAATTTTATAATAAGTCTTTACTACGGTACAAATGTTTGTAATATAAATAAAATTAGAACCGTTAGATTAATTTTTATTTAATTATACATATTGATTATATTTGTATATCAATACTCATAATATACACTAATGATTATGATTAAATAAATATTAATTTGACAGTTATAATTTTATTTGTATTGATATATATGTTTACACATTGTTATATCCTTAATTCTATGAGTCTATTTTGCATCACTCTAAATGGAGTTTGATTACAAGTCTCTTAGATTGGAATTTTAAAGACTCTTGCAAGAGCTGGAAGTTTTCTCTTGTTTATAGAGATTGTAAGTCACTCTCTTGATGTTTTCCTTTGTAAGCTAGCTGTTTGAATGATAGGCATTATAAGATTGAGATCATAAGTTGTTTGATCGTTACTTTTTAACTTTTTAGTTATTTAAAAAAAGTCATTTTCAATTAAGTTATTGAAAAATTAATTTATAAATTTCACTAATAATTCTTTATGTAATATATATTTTTAAAATATTTAATTCAAATAAAATGATTATAAATTTGAAATATTAATTATAAACACTTGGACACATGATAAATTTCGTAAATAAAATTATATACATTTATTTAAAATATCCAATTCAAATAAGATACTATAAAATTTAAAATATTAATTATAAATACTTAAGTGCATGCTAAATTCTAGTGTAAACAATAAATTTTTTTTTTGTTATTAAAAAATTATTTTTTGTTTCTTTAATTTTCTACATGTATAAACCGTATATATTTCAAAAAGAATTTTGCTTATGTATTGGCTCGTTTATTTTGTCTTTGGTGTTTAGCAGATTTCCATTTAATGAAAACTATCTTCCAAAAAAAAAAAGTTTATATTTCCCGTCATTTTTTGGCCGGAAATGATAAGTTCTTCTTGTTTTTTCTATGTTTCTTTATATTTTCTTGCATAATTATCATTAGTCTTACTAGATCTGAGGAGATATCCTCATTTTGTTCATTCCTTGGAATGATTTTGCTTTCCTTCAAATGGAATTTTTTATGCTTCACAGAAAGATGTGCCTTCAAATTCATAGATTTTTGTCTCAGAGTAACTGTTGATCAAGAAAATCTATGGGTGGCCACTTCTTTTCATCAGATCAAGCTGAGCGTCCTCAAAGCCACCAGTTTTTTTTTTTTTATGAACAATGAGAGAAACTTGATCCAGCCCACCACCTATGATACTTATTTCCTCAAAAAAGTTCATAACATTCTTGAAGAATGGATATCAATATCCATTGTGGAGGAATATTCTGAAATTTCTATGCGTTTTTTGTGTTGATATTTTAATTGATATATCTTTTGGTCATCTTTCTATTTGATATTAGTCTGAAGAGTACATATATGTACTGCACTCAATCCATTCTTATTCATGTACTCTGTTTAATTTATGAATAAAAAATTTACTTTGATTAAAAAAAAATAAAAAAACTTTTCAAAACAATACCATTATCAAATATAAAATTTTATTTAAAATAATTTATTTAATATAAAATTTTATTTAAAATAATTTATTTTATCTAAATAAATAAAAAAAATTCAACAATTATATTTTTAAATTGATGTGATAGATTTATAATTAAAACATTTCCCATACGGTTATTAACTTCTAATTGGACAAAAAATAAAAATGGTGGGTGAGATTTGTTTTATATTAGAATTTGGAAAGAATAAGGAATCAATGCTTTGGACAAATATTTTAATCCCATTAGAGAGCATCAGATAAAAACAATAAGAAACTAATAGAGTGGTAGCAATCAAACAATTCAGGTGACATGCAGACCTAACATTCCAACAAGGATAGCATTGGTGGATTGCATGCATATCCTGATTTAGGATCTGAAAGAAATTAACAACTGATTTATGTAATAATTAGTAAAGGATGATGATACACACGCGACGGAATAGGACAAATTATGCCTACAAATATATAAACAAATGCCTCTATATAATCATGAGAAATGGAGTACACAGTCGAAAGAAATTTTTTAAAAAATCATATCATGATGATAGCATCATAATCTATTCTTTTACTCTCTTTTTTGGTTGAATTACGTTAAAAAATTCATTTTATTTTTAAACGGATTTCAAATTTCTTTGATAGTCACTTATTCTCTCTTTTGTAGGTTTTTTTTATCAAATATTTTTATTTTTTTGACACCATCGATGAATTTTTACGTTGGTGATAGCCTTTTATTTTTTTTATTCTATTTTATTTTTTATCGAATAAATATAATTTTTTAATCTGTCTGTTTTATTTATTTGTTTATTCTTTATTATTGAAATTATTAATCTCTTTATAGGATTTTGGTGGTTCTCCTCCTCTATTATGAAACTTTTGTCGGTATTTTTATAATCAAATTCAATTAAAGATCATAAAGTTAATTTATAACTAATAAACATCCAGCAATAGAACATAAAGATTGTTGAATAAATAATCGAGTTGCAAATTAAAATAACTCTGTCAATTTGATTAAAAAATAACGATGAACAGTTTCATATCTTCAATGAAAATTTCTTTTTTTATACTTTTTAATTCTACCTTATTAACATTATATATTTATCAATATATATTATTGATCTTACTAAATAAAATATTTATTTTTTCTAAAAAAAATTCCAAATTCATTTAAACAAACATACTTTATTAATAAGAGCTTCCCAACCACACACCAAAATTGATGCTTTGGTGCAAAAAAGATCTCCAACCACACACTAATTTGTAAGGCAAATTTGTCGGAATGAATAGTGTCCTAGCAAATATGATGGGCACTATTCATATTAGCTTCCTTTTTTTTTTAATTACATAGTAGTTCAATAATTTTACATTTCTAATATTTTAAACCAATTTCAATTGATATTAATTACATATATTATTAATTATAAACATAATTATTTATATTAATTACATGGATTGGTTTTTATGTTCACATGAATATAGAATAACATTAAATAAATATTATAAACATTAGCCAACTTTGCATAAATATTAAAACATTATCCAACATTACATAAATATTAGACAACATTACATAAATATTAAAACATCACACCAATAATTGAAATAGTAGAGAATGAAAACATTTGATTTCAATAATTTCTTGCTCGACATAAACAAATCAAGGACAAGAAAACTCACATTGCAGTTTACACTGCATTAATAGAACATTTGTGGGAGCAATAAAGTAATTTATAAAACTAAATGAATGGTAATGTTTTATGTGTTTTAATTAAATAAATTGTGATATTTTATATTATTTAATATTACATCCTAATATTTATTTGACTATTATTTTTACTAAATTTTAGTTGCACTTATATAAAATTTGAATTAAGATAATTTATTATTAAACTAAATTATGATTAAAATAAATTTAATATTTAATTATATAATATTTATAAATAAATATTAAAATTGATAAAAAAATTAAACAAATATTAATAATACTTAAATTGGATGAATATGTAAAAAATAAAAAATACAGGTATAATTTATAAAGATAATATAAAGTAAAAAAATAACAAATAATAAGAGATATAAAAGAAAATAAAAATAATATTTTTTTGGTGTGCAAATTAATGTTATTGATTGATGATGAAATACTGTACATACAACAAATTTTGTGCAAAATTTGCATCAAATTTGTGTTTTGGGTTGGCGGTGGCCTAAGAATCGATTTAGTTTCAAACAATTCCACAAAATTAAAAAATTGAAATTCAAAATGAATTTTACAAAATTTTCATTTAAACCAAATACACTTACTTGGATTTGTAAATGAATTCCATAAAATTTTATGGAATTCATTTGAATCAAACAAATCCTTACCCCTTATTTAGTTCAATTCCACCAAGAAATTCATTTTATTTCTAAATGAATTCCAAATAAATTCAAATTCATTTAAACCAAACATACTTCATTAATAAAAATTAATTTAATTTCAAACAATTTCACAAATTAAAAAGTTAGAATTCAAAATGAATTTTACAACATTTTTATTTAAATTAAACATACTTGGATTTACTAATGAATTCCATAAAATTTTATATAATCCATTTGAATTAAACAAATCCTTAACAAGTTATGCATACTAAACACGTGTAATAGTTTTTTTTTTCAAAGAAAATGTGATCAGCTAATTGAGGTGGTGATAGAAATTTTTCTTCAATTAGCTCTAATTTTAGTGTTTAGTAAAATTTAAAAATTAGTATTTGATGGCTTATTTAAAATAGAAAAACAACTACAAATTTGATAAATTCAATTTTGAAATGTTATCTTATGATCTGATAGATGATTTGTAATTATTTTTATTTAGACTATTTTACCTTATTAAAAATAACTAAAAGCAAATAATTTCATTTAAATTAAATGTATGCAATTAGTTTTCTAAGTTCATAATTAAATAAATAGTATTTCAAATTATAATTATTTTTAAATAATATATATAACTAAAAAATATTATAAGAAATATATAAAATTATATTTATAAATAAATTATATTATCAATGGTTATTTGACATATTAATAATAACAATTAACAAAATTTTATCAAACAGTTTATATTTATCAACTATTTGCAACTGCTATCAATGATCAACCGGTATAAATAGTTAAACCAAACATATCCTCAAAATTATTTAACCTAAATTGTAATAAGTATCTTATTAACTCTAAAAAATTTATGCGTAAAATTATTAAATTTTTTATTTTTTAAATATTTTAAAAATTTTATTTCTTTAAAGTTTGTTTTTTATTCCACTTAATATATTTTTTATTTTGCTTTTTTAATTCTATCTAAAACATATGTGTCTCTTTCCTTCGAAGTAAAACAACGAATAACTCTTTTCTTCACCGTTTTCTGATTTCATGAATTTTCTTTTTTGTTTTCCGGGATATTTTTATCTCCCTACACTCAATAAGATTATACCCTCCTCTTCTTTAACAAAAAAATAATTTTTTTTGCTTATTTTATCGATTGCCCTGAATTTTATTTTACAATTTCAACAATTTTATTGCTAATTTTTTTGTTGTTACATACGCTATATTGACACCATTAAAATTACACTTGATATTATCATCATCATCATCATCATCATCATCATTATTATTATATGAAATTTTAGTCATTCATTATATCATTCTTTAATATATAAACTTTTTATGTAAACTTGATTATTTTTATTTATTTAGAAATAATAATCAGTAAAAATATAACAAAACAGTCTAAATTTTAATAAGTGTCCTAATTTATTATTCAATATTTACACTTAAAATTTTATATCTAAAATTATTAGTTTTTATAATTTTTTTAAATAATTCTAAAAAATTTCGTACTCTAATAATAAAACTCTTTTTTATCTTTTATTTTACCAAAATACTTTTTTTTTTAATTTCATCTGTTTTTTTTATATCATCTAAAATACTCATTTCCCTTCTTTAATGCAAAATAACAAATATATTGCTTTTTAATGCAATTTTTTTTCTCATGAATTTTTTTTTTCCCAAAATTTTTTATCTCCTTGTGCTCACTAAGATTATACCCTCTTCTTTAATAAGGTAAATTTTTTTTCGGGTTATTTTATCAATTGCTCTTAAATTTTGTTTTACAATTTCAACAATTTTATTGCAAAAATTTTTATTATTACATATGTTGTAGTGACACTTTAGAAATATACTTAATTTTTTTTGGCATAATTATTTAAAATTTTCCATTATACTATCTTTTTAATATATATAAACTCTCTATATAAATTTTATTATTTCAATTTACTTAAAAATAATTAGATTTCTCTTTCAAAACAACTAATTAGATTTTTATCAATAAAAATATATTAAAACTTAAAAAAAAAATTGAAGGAAAACTTCAATAAAAAATATTAATAATCTGTTTGCGCACGATAATGATAACCCAACGTTTATTTCACGTTGCAAATTGAGGAATTTGTACGACCAACCATCAATTTTAAATTTATTGAAACCTATAGTTACTAAAACCTCAGTTGTCAATTTTTTTGCGGACGAGATTTAGGGGTGTATTTAATTAGTATTTTTAAAGATATTTATAAATTCTTTTAAGTGAATAATTTTTATAGACTTTTACAAACTTTATTTTAAAAGATTTTTATATAGTTTATAAATTTGTTCAACCAACCATCAATTTTATACTTATTGAAGTGGATAATTATTAAAAATTTAGTTGTGGATACAACTATGGTTGTCAATTTTTTTGCGGATAAGGCTAATTAATTAATCTAAACAGCCAAATCAAGGAATTTTTAGACAATAGCCCAATTGGTTATATGTCTTCCTCCCATTTAACACTAATAACTAATCAATTGTGACTTTATCGCTAACAAGCAACATATATCCCTCTCAATTTTTATGTTGAAAATATAATTTCAACTACTAATTATATAAACAATGGGCAGTGCTAAATATCTAGAATTTAGCTAATTTTTTGGCTAGAAAAGATGAAAGTCCAATATGATCTTACTTATAAATGCTATTTAAAATTTTTTTAATATGTGAATTTAATTTTTTGGCACACAAATTTAAATATAGACCACTATACACCTATAAAATAATAATAAAAATTACTATATAATATATCTTTTCTTTCTCCCTCTCAATTTGTGCAAACAGGACCAAAATCAAAAGTTTTGAGTGAAGAAATTTTTTTAAAAAGGTCACTTTTTAAATGTTTTCAATTAAAAATACTCATACTTTTCATTAATTATAAAATTAAATAACTTTTTTCTTTTACTTTTTTTTTTCTCCTTCCCTTCTTTTTTATTTTTATTTTCTCTTTATTTTAAATTTTTATTTTATCTTTTTTCATTTTTATTTTTTCCTCCATCCTTTTTTTATTTTTATTTTCTCTTTATTTTTTATTTCTCTCATTTTTTTCCTTGTTCTTTTTAAAAAAAATTATTTTCTTATCTTTTCCTTATTTCTTCTCTTTTTTTTATTATTAATGGAGCATTAGGCAATTTATTTCTTTCCTTGTTTTTATTTTCTTTTTCATCTTGTTCATATTATTCCTTAAATGATTTAACTTCTTCAGACACACTTTTTTGGCATCCTGTAAATAAAAGGGGGATGATAGATTAGATGAAAATTAACTATTCAAATGATGGCAACTGGAATATTACCTATATAAAGATAAGATAAACAACAAGGTAGAAATCTAGAACTGATCACGGTAAACTCCACAAGGCACTTGAATAAAATATACACTTCTATATTTTAAGTTTCTATTTTTATATGGATTATTAATTCCTAAAAATAAAAATTTTAAATTTTTACTAATTCACATGCTACATATTTTAAAATTTAAAAAACTGAATCTAATTAGTCAATGTATAAAAGTTTTAGGTTGAATTAGTTTTAAAAAAAAGTTATTTTGAACTGAGTCAAACATTTCTGAAAAGCTCATTTGGGCTAATTGATTGAATTGGCCAAATTCGCGGGGTAATTGGCTAAAAAGTTAATTTATGGGCTAATTGACTATCATGTCCAAATTCAGGGGCTAAATTACCACTTTAACCTAGAATTTGATGTAATTATAATCAATACGAATTTCGAATGACATGTGTTTGAATTAAATCAACATGCATGTTGTAAAATTTATTTGGAATTCCATATAATCATGTTTAAAATGTGTTATTTCAGTTAAATATCATTGATCCTACTTTTATGACTTCAAATTAAATATATTTGAATAAAGATTTGGATGAAAAAAAATTAAAGATTGGAGAAGTAAAAAATGAGGCAAAAAAATCGTTCGAGTTTTAAATTGATTTGAAATAATTTAATTGAACGTTTAAAATTGAAAATAAAATGAAATTATTTAAATAAACAGTTTTAAAAATATTCAGTCATTTTGGCGTGAATGGGATATAATAGATCTACTGTTGAATGATTTCTAAATAATTAAAAAAAATGGACAAGTATTTAAATTCTAAAACTTCTTGTTTTATTTATTTATATTTCTACCGTAAACAAAAAAAATAAACATCTCTTTATTTAAAATAAATAAATATTCTGATCATAGAGAGAAGATCTCTCTCTTCTTTTTTTTTTTTTTTTGCACTCAAGAGTCTTCTTGATTAGCATGTATGGAATAAACCAATCTTAGTTTCAGAATTATTACTAATAAATGGTGGTAGTCCTTCGTCCCAAAATTTTTAAAATTGATATTATACTTTTATAGTTTTCTATAAATAACTTTATTTTCCACCTAAGATGATATAACTTCTCTTTCTAGAAAAAAAAAAAAAAAAAAAACAACTAAATTCTAGCCCTGTAGAATTACCGTTAAACATTTTATAAATTTTTTGAAATTTTTTTTTTTTTTCATTCATCAAAATCAATAATGCATATTGATGAACATATCATATGAATAAAGTACAATCAAGAAGCATTGAAAAACCTCATTGAAGATATGCAACCATTTGTTGATATTATTCAATCGTGTTGACATAGTTATTTTGATTTGCAACTTGATTATTTGTTCAACAATCTCCATTCCATGATGTTCATTAGTCAAAAATCGACTCTATAGTCTTTAATTGAGTCTGATTGTAAAAATATTAACAAAAGTTTCATAATAAAGAGAACTATAAAATACATAGAAGGAAACCACCAAAACCCCATCAAAAGATTAATAACTTCATGAATGAAGAACAAACAAATAAAAATAAAACATACAAATTAAATATCTGTATTTATTGGATGAAAAAACAAAATGATAACTTATTTCCAAAACCTCTGAATCTAAGCCCTGTAAGGAATCAACAAAGGGACAAGGTGAGAGATGGGGAAAATCCTCATAAATCCTCCGATGCTTAAGTCAAAGAACGTAGAAGAGAGAGAGTTTAGAGAGATAAGGAGAGCAATAAGTACTAGAAAATAAAATGAATGAGAATGAGAGATATGAGGTCCTATTTATAGGGATAGTAATGCTCAAACCTGAGAAGAATAAGATTCCTCTTTGATGTAAGTTTTGTGCTTATTTGGAGAGTATTTCTTCATGTTCGAGTGTCTTATTAATTAGGAATACTTATTCTATTTGATTTGGATATTCTTCATCTGCAAGTAACTCCTGTATAAGAAAATAAACCCTTAATATAATTGGAATATGTATTAGGGTATCAAGAGTCTCCCCTAAAAGTATGTTCGGATATTTATGTCAAATGTATCCTAATACAATAAATGCATGGTGACGAATAACTTAAAATAATGATTCTTCTATCAGAAGCGACTGCATGCGTAATTACATCTGATGCAGAAGGGTGATATGAGGTGGTCAGCCTTAGTCATAAAAAGAGATGATGCTCGGTATAGAGTCTTGAGATTGCAATGCCTAAACATTAGAGCATGAATATGCCAGTTGGACCTATAGATGTTTGGTGTTTATAAAACGTCCTGAGGGATTAACCCATTAGTATTATAGAAACTACCTGATGGAACTAGTTGTTGTTGGAGCTTTAGATTCTTGGTAATATAGAAGTGACCCAAGTTTTATAGACCTCAACTTTATAAACCTGACAACCAACTTCAGTTACTGGAGTTAAATGCTCAGTGCATTAGCAGCGTGGCTCGAGTGCAAAAACTTAGTACTACCAAAGTGACCTAAGGGTGCCAAATTTAATCACTAGACGTAGAGGCTCGGTGCATTAAAAGTGCGGTAAGAGTGTTGAACCTCAGTACCATCGGAGTGACCTGAGGGTATCAGCCTTAGTCACTAGACTTAAATGCTCAGTACATTAGAAGCGTGGCCTGAGTGCCGAACCTCAATACTATCAGAGTGACTTGAGGGTGCCAACTTCAGTCACTAAACTTAGATGATCGGTGCATTAGAAGCACAGACCGAGTGTTAAACCTCAGTACTATTAAAGCAATTTGAGGGTATCAACTTTAATCACTAGACTTAGATGCTCAGTGCATTAGAAGCATAGCCCGAGTGCTTAACTTTAATACTATCAAAGCGACTTGAGGGTGCTAGCTTTAGTCACTGGACTTAGATGCTCAGTGCATTAGAAGCATGACCCGAGTACTGAACCTCAGTAATATCAAAGTGACCTGAGGATGCCAGCTTCAGTCATTGGACTTAGACGCTCAATGCATTAGAAGCGTGGCCCGAGTGCTTATGAAAATATGAGGACAGTTGGCGACAAGATAAGCGAGATTGTTAATCACCATGCCTTTTGATATTCTTTTTTTGAATTTTGAATTGTGTAACTGTCACATCTATTCGTGTGTTAAAAGATGAGATGTTTTAGTTGTCATAATGATAACTGCTTAGTTAGTGGGCTTTTTTATGCCCAGAAATACCTTGATTATGGGTGAGAGATATGAATAACCATGAGGGTATGAATAGTCATTCCAGAACCTTCTTATCCCTTTTAAGTAGTGTATCATCCTACTTATTTCATATTTTGGCTTTTCTTGTGTTTTTCATCTTTGCTAATTTTTTGTCTACTCTCCTGCTTGCCAGTGCCTTTCTGCTACTTCAATCTCAAAACTTCTTCGAAGAATATCCCGATTTACCTAGGTGAAGATTTTTCCTCTCTAGTTGCATTTATTTCTTCTCCATAGGCTTTTATGGCTATGTGAGAGTAAGTTAATTCAGATATTTTTTCATCTAGGATTGATGATAATATACTCAAATGGTATAGAAGATGTTTTAGCATTCCTTAAAAATATGTCCTGCACACTGTAGATAAAAATTTCAAGGCTCACACCCCTCTTTTAGATTGGTAGAAACTGATCATGTACTTTGATCAGGTAGAAGAAGGGTTGAAATTTCCCTTAGATCCTTTTATTAGAAGCTTCTTAAATAGATACAATATAGCCCCTGGCCAACTTCGCCCTAACAGTTACCAGATCTTAACTGGGTATATAGAGTTGATGCATAGGGAGGGTAGAGAACTGGATCTGGTCTGGACATTCTCTAGTATATGTATAGTCTGAATAAAAAAAAGAGCTAATGTTTTCTTTATCAGTTGTTCTGAACCATAGTATTTTTGTTAAGCTTCCGAACCTTCACAAGAAATGGAGGCATAGATTTTTCATAGTTGAGCATCCATCAGATTTTATCAATATCCGATGAATGTGAGCTGATGATTGCCAGAAGATAAAACATCCCTCGAGGTTACCCGAAGAAGATACTAAATTAGTGCTAAGACTATATATTCAGAGTATAGCCAATGGCATATCTGCTAGGAATTTATCTCGGAGATACCTTTAAAGAATCTGCCCTTGGAATATAAATGTTAGTGGTAAGTTTTGAGATTCTAAAGGTATATTCTGACTTTTATTCTTCTTCATTTATAGATGGCTGACTATTTCACTTTTATGGATAGAATCCTTTTAGATGAAGAGCCAGAAGAGTAGGTAGCACCTCAGACTAATCAACTTACCCAAGAAGTGGAGGTCTTGAAGGATCGCACTGATTCATATATGAGTGATAAAGGAAAAATTATGTTTGGCGCTACATAGAAAGAAACATCCAAACTTCCCAAAAAGTGCCCCCGGAGAAAGGAGTTAGATGATGAATAGCTCAGTGACGAGGTGTTTATTAAGCGTCCAAAACTTATTGGATGCCAAAATCCGAAAAGATGAATTTTATCAAAGATGAAACTCCCAAGCATTTTTAATCCTCAAGTTAGGGATCACTATACTAAGTCTTTGCGGTTACCAGATGACATCCAAAGATGGCAAGAAGAGGGAAGAAGTAAGCTATTCAATTCTTTGATTACCTATGCTTTAAAGTTACCTTGCCTGATCTTGACTATTATAATCATTTCCATGGATGTTTCTCTTTTTTTATCTTTTTATACTTGTCTATCAGATGCCTTAAAAGCTGTTGTTGGTGAAGGATAACCATTTTATCTTCCAAAGTGAGTATAATATCAAGGAGGATGAGGTTGGTACCATTGCAATTGACTACGAGAAGAAGTTAGATGCGACAAAGTGTGCCCTGGAGCTCATTGAGACTAACAGTACAAAGTCTAAGTTAGAAACTAAGGCAAGCTTAAAGAAGATTTAAGAGCTTAAGCATTCACAAGCTCACTTTGCATCAAGGATTAAGATGTAGGATGCTAAGCTTAAAACTCTAAAAAAAGAGTTAACTGATAAAAGGAAATCCCAAGGCAACGGTATGAAGACTTATTAGAGATGGTGAAGGGATTTCTTAAGGCCTATAAATTTGAGTGTCAAAGGGTACTGTCGGCTAGCATCCAGATTTGAATTTTTTTGATATAGAGAAGATAACTCTCAATGATCTAGCATAGCTAGCTGCTGAGGAAAATGTTGCCACTAAGTTTGCTTATAAGGATTTGTAAGTTATCAAAGAGAAATATAATATTGGAGCTACTTCTTTTGGTGTTAAATCCACTTTATTTCCTGAATCTCAGACTTTGAAAGATGTCGAACTTCCTCCCAATGATGGGATTGTGCCTCCCGAGTCTGAGGCTAATTTGTAAAATATCTAGTGAAAATTTTCCTTTTAATGTAATGCAACATTTTGAAAGATAAATGAAATATTTTATTTCTCAAAACTTGTTAAACTCTAAATACATTTATTGATAGTATTTTCTAGAGCTATCTAAGTTCCAATATTGAGATAGCTCTTTTCCTTACTCATTTTTATTCTTGTATGCCCCTTTAGTCTTTTTTTAATGACTTAGTAAGGGCCTTCCCAATTAGGTCTGAGCTTACCTATTTCGGAGTTGCCTTGACCAATGTCAGCCCTTCTGAGTACCTAATCTCTGATCTTAAACTGCTTTGGCTGAACATGTTTGTTATAATACTCTGTGATCCTCTACTTTTAAGCTTCTGCTACAATGGATGATCATTCTCTCCTTTCCTCAAGTAGATCTAGGTATATCCGAGCGTTAATTTTGTTAACCACCTGATCTAGATCTCCAGTTACTAAATAACTTAATGACCCAATTTCCATTAGGATTACAATATCCATCCCATAAGTCAATTTGAAAGGCATTTCTCCTGTGGAGGTTCTAGGTTTTATTTTATATGCCCAAATGACATTGTTGAGTTCTTCAACCTAGTTTCTCTTTTTTTTTATTTAATCTCTTATTTAGACATTGCATGATGATCCAATTGGTGACCTCTATCTGGCCATTTATTTATAGAAAAGCTATTGAAGTATATCAGAGCTTTATATTAAGATTATAATAGAACCTTCTAAATTTCTCATTGTCAAATTGCTTCGCATTATCTATTATCAAGGTGTGCAATATGTCAAATCTGTAGATAATTTCTTTCTAGAAAAAATGTTAAATTTTGACTTTAGTGATGGTTGGGACAACTTTAACCTCTATCCAATTAGTGAAATGATCTATAGTCATAATTAAGAACTTATTTTGAGAGGTTGAAATAGGAAATGGACCTAAGATATCCATCCCCCTTATTGCAAAAGGCTAAGGACTCCTAATTGGATGTTGAATATTGGAAGGCTTGTGGTTGAGGCAAGCAAACTGTTGACACTTATGGCATTCTTGAACTAATTTCTAAGTATCTTAGGATATGGTAGGCCAATAGTAACCCTAGAGTAATGCTTTTCTGATTAGTGAATAATAAGACTCATGAGCTTTACAAATCCCTTCATGAATTTCTCTAAGTACGATATTTCCTTCCTTTGTTGATACGCACTTAGACCACAGATATGATAGGGACCTTCTGTAGAGTTCCTCGTTGTGTATGGAGTAATGTGCAACTTTTATTTTTAACTTTCGAGCCTTTAACTTATCTTGTGGGAGTACTCCATGTTCAAGATACTAAATGATTGACCTCATCCATCCTACTACTTTTTAGATATCCATGATCTCAACCTCCTCGATGCTTGACTTCATTAACTCCTCAGTTAGCTCAAGCTTTTTGAATGTTTAACTGTCTTCTGCTGCTAATTTGGCTAGTAAGTCTACCTCTAAGTTTTCACTTTTAGGAATTTAAATGATTTCCCATTGTTCCTCCTTCTGCTCGAGCTTCTTTGGGAGCTGTCTGACTTTCTCTACATACTTGATGATGCTTGGCTCCTTGATCTGGTATGTTCCTTTGATTTGGTTGACCACCAGTTGTGAATTAGAGTGTATTTTAAGATTCTTGGTTATGACTTCTATAGCTAACATTAGTCTTGTGTTGAGTGCCTTATACTTGGCTATATTATTAGTGGCTTTGTACTTTATCTAAACTGCATATCTAATTATGACTTTATTTGGGCCTTTTAGGATGATTCCAGCACTAGATCCTTGGATGGATGAAGCTCTATCTATATATAACTTCCACTCTGGGTATTCAGAAGGGACAAAGTCTTCCATTAACATCTCTTACACAAAATCTATTAGGGTTTGAGCTTTGATTTACTGCCAAGGTTTATAATTAATGTGAAATTCTTCGAGTAATATTGACCATTGGACCAATCTATAGGATGTTTTAGGTCTTTGTAAGATTTTTCTTAATGGGAAGCTAGATCTTACAATGATTGAGTGAGCCTGAAAATAATGCCTGAGCTTTCGAGATGTATGTATAATGACCATAGCTAGTTTATCTAGTTTGAGATACTGGATTTTTGAACCTTTGAGTATTTTGCTAATATAGTACAATGGATTTTGTTGGCTTCCTTCCTTTCTAACTAGTACAAATGTAATTGATTCCTGATAGACAAAGAGATACAGGTACAAAACCTTTCAAGGATCGACCTGTTAAGCAGAGGTGGTAAAAATAAGAAATTTTTTATGTCTTTAAAGGTAGCCTTACATTCTTCATTCCATACAAACTTCTTAAAGTTTTTTAGGGGTCGAAATAATGGTAGACACTATTTGGCTAAAAAGGAGATGAAACGCCCCAAAGCTGTTATTCTGCCATTTAATTTATAGAGCTTGTTTAATGATGTTGGAGCTTTCATTTTAAATATGGCCTTTATCTTTTCTAGATTGGCTTTAATTCCTCTATCGGATATCATGAATCCTAACAATTTTCCTGCCTTTACCCCAAAGATTCACTTCTTTAGATTAAGCTTAATTTAGTATTGATCCAGTATTCAAAGGATTTGGTTAAGATCCTCAGAATTTTTCTCTACATGCTAGCTTTTGACAATTATGTCATCCGTATATACTTCTACATTTATTCCAATTTGATCTTAGAACACATGGTTCATCAGCCTTTGGTATATTGCTCTTGCATTCTTTAGTATGAAGGGTGTAACCTTGTAGTAATAAAGGCCTTTGTGAGTGATAAATGATGTTTTCTCCTAATCTTCATTCTTTATTGGGATCTGATGGTACCCCTGAGCAGTATCCACAAAGCTATACAAGTTATGATAAACAATCGAGTCTACTAGCTGATATATTGTTAGTAACGGATAGTTATTTTTCAGACATACTTTGTTGAGATCAATAGTCCATATACATTTTGTACTTCCCAATTGGCTTTTTTACTAGCATAATGTTAGCTACTCATTCCGGGTGTGTTACTTCTTTGATGAATCCAGCTTCTAATAATTTCTTTATTTCCTCAATGATCACCTTCTGCCTCTCATACATGAAGTTCTTCTTTTTCTTCTGAATAACAAGTTTAACTCCTAGTTTTATATTCAGACTATGCAAGGCAATCCAAGGATCTACCCCAATGATCTCAGATGCTTTAAAGGCAAAACTGCCTAAATGTTTAATAAGGACCTTGCTTATTCCACTTTTAACTTCGTCATCAAGCTCATTGCCAATTCTAACTATCTTTCCTTTAGTAATTTATAAAGTTTAGACCTAATAAACTAGTTTAGGATTAGCTCCTTATTTCTCAATTTTTAAGGATTCTAGGGGGAATGCTTCCATCTGGGGTTTAATAGATCGCTGATAGCATTATCTGGTCATATACTGATCTCTATGAATTATTACAACCTGGCCTTCTAGAGAAATCTTTATAGTCAAATGCCTGATGCTTGTGGCTGCATCAATTTTATAAAGGATTGGCCAGCCTATAATGCCATTGTACGTGAGAGGAAGATCTACTATATTGAATAGAGCTTTGATATCTTTCACATCTCCAATATCTGGATTGCCCAATTCTAACCTTAGCTCCATTAGTCCCATTGGTTTTATAGTTTCATTGCAAAAGCTTATAATGGGATTTCGGATAGCTTTTAAATCAGTGATGGAACCTCCCATCTCCTTATAAGTATTCTAAAAGGGTGCATTGATAGCACTTTCATCATCAATTAGAAATCTTTTTATTAAGTAATTATTGATGAAAGCACTTACCACTAAGGCATCATTGTGAGGATATTGAACGTGTTTCCCGTCTTTTGAACTAAATATGATGGTCTATTTCTTTTTAGAGGTGGGACCTTCTTCCTTCTGAGTTCTCTTAAGCTTTCTTTCAGTTGCTTCTCCTTCGATAATTATATTGATGACTCTATCTACTTCATTCTAAGCTTTCTTTTACTCTAGCTTATCTCTGTCCCAGTCATCTGGCTCTCAGTTTCTTCTAGTTATGTCCTTGAAGTTGTTAAGTTTCCCATTCTTTATTAACTTCTTTATAGCATTCTTTAATTCTTGACATGCCTCAGTTTAGTGCTTATAGTCTCAGTAGTATTGATAGTAGAACCTCCTATCTTACATGGCTCTCCTAGTTGGACTCAGTCTTTTAGCTGGTATTATGCCTAACCCACTCTATTTAATCCACATAAGGATGTTGGATCTAGAAGTGTTTAGTGGTGTGTACCTTTCTGCTTCCCTTCCAGATCCTTCCACCGAGTTTTTAAAGTTTGATCACTGAAACATGGGCCTTTTTGGTTCAGACCTTTCATCTTTTCTGATATGTAGTTTCTCATCATCTCGGCACATCCTCCTATCATCATCCATTTTTATCATCTTTATTATCATAGCTATACCTCGGTAAAGGTGCTAGGTTCTTTAGTCATGATCTTATCTTTGAGTTTCCCCAGCTGAATTTCATTCTTCAAGGCTTTTATGGCTACTTCATTAATTAAATTCTCGATTTGCATAACTACTTTGTTAAATCTATCCAAGTAACTTCTTAATGACTCTGTAGCCTCTTGTCTGCACATCTGAAGATCATTGATGTTTTTGGTAAGAGGAACATTAATGATAAACCAAGTCTAATATTTCTTAGTTAATTACTCAAAGGATGAAATAGAATTCTCAGGGGGTTGGTACACTTCTGAGCATTCTTGGTAAGTGTACTAGAAAAGACTCTGCACATGATCCTATCATTTATATTCTAAAGTAGCAACCTAGTCCTAAATGAGGATATGTGGTTGATCGGATCTCTGGTTCTATCAAACTGGTCTGATTGAGGCATTTTAAATGTGGTTGGGATCTCCATCCTGATTATTCTGCTTACAAAGGTGTCTTTCCTTCTAGAATGCACTCATCTTCCTTCTTAGGTTTAGTATGAGCTTTCTACATAACCTCTTTAACTTTCTCAACTATCTTTGAGTCATCTAGGGTCGAGATTATTGTGCTAGATTCCCCTTTTAGAGCTTTATAACTTTTTATACTTCCACCAAGTTCATTCAGAGCTGCTACTAGTGTTGCTACATTATTCTCTGACTGAACTATTACAGGATCACTGCCTTGAATCAAGGCATTCAATTATTGTTGCATCAGGAGTATCTAGGTTTAGATGTTTTGAATCATTACTTCTTTGCTTAATGGAGGTAGCTTGAGTGTTTGGGATACTATGTTTAGGTTTGGTGTGTTTATGGCAGGAGTTTCTGGCAAATTTGGGAAAGGTACGGAGGGTATAGGTCAGTTACTATGTTGTAGAGGATCATAATAAGGGAAGTTATTGTTTGGTGTTAGCCATCCCTAGGCATTAATAGTTAGAGTATATACTTTGAGTGGAGCCTGCGATGAGGGTCCAATATACTGAAAAGGTGCTGACGGAATTATTAGCTAAATGGGTGTTGACAAGTTAATTGGAGGAATAGGGGCTAATAAGTTAATTTGCATATCTAGAGTTGAGGTTGGTGGTGGACTAGAAGTGATGATGTCAATGTCGTATTTGGTAGATACTTAATGGCTTTTAACTTAAAAGGCTTCCTATAGACGACACCACTTGATAACTTGTTTTTGAAACCTCCGAGTCTAAACCCTACAAGGAATCAATAAAGGGGCAAGGTGAGAGGTAGGGAGGATCCCCACAAACCCTCTGATGCTTAAATCAGAGAACGTAGAGAGAGAGAGAGAGAGAGTTTAGAGAGATAAGAAGAGCAATGAGTACCAGAGAATATAATGAATAAGAATAAGGAATCTAAGGTCCTATTTATAGGGTAGTGATGCTCAAATCTTAGAAGAATAAGATTCCTCTTTGATGTAGGTCTTGTGCCTATTTTGAGAGTATTTCTTCCTGTTCAAGTGTCTTTTTAATTAGGAATCCTTCTCCTACCTAATTTGGACATTCTTCATTTGCAAGTAACCTTTGTATAGAAAAATAAACCCTTAGTAGAATAGAAATATGTATATAAGATAACATAAAATATAATAGAAAAAAATAAAGGACCACCATCGATCTAAAAGATGATCAGTGGTGGCAAAAAATAAAAGTATTTGTTGAAGAAAATTAAAGAGAAAAGAGAGAAGAAGCGGCTAGGGTTTAAACATTTTATAATTAATTATAATAATGATACTTTAATGTTTGTTTAATTGTTAATAAGTTGAGCTATTAATAGATTGGGATTTCTCAAAGTGCATATGGCCTAGTAATAACATATAACGTTAACAATTAACTAACACTAACAACTAACTAACCGTGTTGAATTTTAATAAAATAAAAATAAAAAGCAATGTTATCCGGATAGAATTTATCTAAATTTTTTGGGTAGAAAAAGTAAATGATAGTGAAAAAAACTAATATAACCCTTATGTTGGAAAGAGAGAATAACCCTTTTTTTTTATTTGTTTCTCCTTCCCTTAAATTTATTTTTGTCATCTTTATTTTCAAAATTTTTATTTTTCCTTTTTTTCTTATTTTTTCAATCTTTTTTTATTAGTGAAGTATTAGCCAATATATTTTTGAGATTTTATTTCATAAACCCTTTAACATACAATTTTTTTATTTTTTATTTTTCTTTCCCTTATTTTATTTTTTATTTTTCTTTCCCTTATTTTATTTTTATTTTCATTTTATTTTTTTAATAAATTTACCATTATTTCTAAATATTTATTTTTTGTTTTAATTCCAATAGACCAAAACAAATACAAAACTATATAATGCTATAAATAAAATAGTTAAGATTCCAGTAGTATTATTAAACTAATTTTTTTTATTGGGTACTGTTAATAGATTAAATTCAAGAAGTCTTTTATTCATTTCTTCTTTTGTGATATTAATTTTTCATGATGTTGTTTGGTAGATGAAAAAACAAAGGAAATGTTATTAAACGGACCATCACATGATTTTAATGATTTATTCTTTTGTACAAAATTATCACAAAAAATATATAAAAAATAAATTTAAAATAGGTCCAATTAAGAAGATGCATGTCTATATATATATATATATATATATATATATATATATATATATATATATATATAATATATATATATACTATATTATATATTCTATGAAACAATATATTTTTGTATTCCTTTTTTAAATTTTCTTTTTTTTTTTTCTTCCCTCTTTTTTTTTTTTTTTTATTTATGGAGCATTAGCCAATATATTTTTTGAAATTTTATTTCATAAATTTCTTAAGTGAGATATAAGAATACATAAATTGTGAATGAGATGGACAAAACACAAGCAACTCACATACAAGGAATTTTAATTCATACTTGATCACTCAAGTTTTTTATGTGTAAAAAATGTAACATTCATTATGCTTGAACTAACATAACTATTTTTAAAAGGTGGTAATAGAACTTTGGACCCAGAACTTTAATTTCTAACGATTCTAAAATAGAATCAATTTTATCAATACAGTTCAAGTACCAAAATCATAATCTTAGCATTTCTAAGATTTCAAGTAATCTATTGTATTTGTCAAATACAAAGTTATTCTTCATAACTTAAAATTGAAGAAGAAAATATATTTTAATGAGGATTTTGTATAAGAAACATAAAATATATTGTAATAAGAGTATTGTATCGGAAATGTAAACTATTAAAAAAATAAACTAAAATATATGAAAAGTAAATCAAAAGTATATAAAAATTATTTCAAATTTAATGTCTTTGGAATTTATATTCCAGTAATGAGAAACCGCTAATATAGCAGGTATGAGGCTACCTATAATAAAACAATTAATAATAATGATGATAATATATTCAATCAAAGATAAAGAAAAATATAATGAAATTGTTTCATATATGTACAATAAACCAAAAGTAAGTGGCAAATAAATAAAAAATATTTCATATTTAATACTTTAGAATTTTTATTTGAATCACTTTAAAATTTTTAAAGATGAAACTGTCACTCCACTTCCTATTGTAATGAATACCCTAAAATTAAATATATATTGTTAATTTAGAATATTTTATGTTTCCGATACAATAATTATGAAACTATTTATCATAATAATAATGATGATGATGATGATGATAATAATATATTTAATCAAAGATAATAAAAAATATAATGAACTAAATTAAAATATAAAATATTATTTCACACACAGAAAATATACTAAAAATATATAAAAATAAATATTGCATCAGAAAAACATTTCCATAATTTTAAATAAAATAAATTAAAAAACCAATCATAAACATTTTTTTTATCAGCACAATGATCAATGGATTGGTGATGACTTATTTGGTTTGCTTTATTATGTTCAATTTTGCTCAAGAGTTGACACTTGGCTGTCATCGATTTATTTAACGTCCATACGAGGCTATTTTGTTGTTAGATAGTGATGGTAGATGATGCGGAGCAACAAGCTTTTGAATGAGTTTGCAAAATAATGGATATTAAATATAATTTATTATTATTATTATTATTATTATTATTATTATTATTATTATTATTATTATTATTATTATTAGCATTTGATTTTTGTTTTAATTTAGCATTAATTAGAATTTGACTTTTTTATATTGTTAAGGATTTGATTTCTACCTTAGATAGAATTTTCTTTATTTTTATTTCCTAATTAAAATTAGGATTGGTAGGTTTGTGTCACCATATAAATATGTAAGTTTTAGGGCTATGTGAGTTACTTTTTGATTGCCAATAAAATTATCTTAAGAGACATAATTCTTTTTTTCTCCAAATTTTTGGTATTCTCTTTGAATCAACGAATATTTGATGCCTATTTCCTAGTATTCTTGTTGAATTAATAAGTTGTAAAAGATTATTTTTTGGCATTTGTGCGTAAATTAATGGACTACAATATTTATCCTTTTTATCTCTTATTTTATTATTTCTTTAAGATTCCGCTACATCAGTAGAGGGACTTCTTATAACAGATTGAGTTATGGATAGTTTTATATTGTTTCCTTTTATTAAAAAAAGGGTAATTTACAAAAATGCCCTAAGAATGGAGAGCATTTTCAGCTAAATGTCCTCTTTTTTTCTAATAAATTACATGTGTGTCTTTTTTTCCAAAAAAATTCATGCGCACCATTTTTTTCATCAGTTTTGAAGTTCCTTCTCCTTTTTTTTTCTCCCACATTCTTCTTCCTTATTCATCATCATCATCTTCTTCTTAGTCTTCAATTTCTCTATCAAGGACTATTATCCTCCTCCTCCACTGTCCTTCCGTTGAATTGCAACTACCTCTGTTGTATTCTTTTGCTCTAGTACTCTCCAAACACAAGGAGCAAAGCAACTCCTAAGTCTTACTTGAATTTGAATATGAATTTGCATCGCCAGCTCTATTGCCTTAGGTAAAAAAAGACAACAATCGCAATGATGAAAATATGTAATCGCCACTCTTTACTACTGCTTCTTGTCATTATTATTGTTCGATTTCATTGAGATATCTATTTCATACTCTAATAGCTTATAATGTTGAAGAAGGAGAGGACCCATTAAAGCCAAATCAAAGCTTGATTCAATTATTATCATAAAGTAGGAATTCTATGGGTTTTGATCCTTCTGGTTCTTCTTCTACATCAGTTAAACTGGGTGGCAAAAATAATTTATTTGAGGAGGATGTTTTTCAGAGGTAAAATAGTTCTCCAGCTAATTTTTTAGTGAATTCAGGGATTGAGAATGATATTAGGTCTTATGATAACTATAGGCTTCCTTCAAATTATGAATATAATTTGTTCAAAAGGGTGTCATGTAAGAGTTACTAGCATTCTACTATAATATTTAAAGTTATGTTCTCAATATCTTATTTAGTATTGGTTTATAATTGTATTTATTATGGCATTCAACTAGAATTATAATAATTCTATGGATAGGGAGACATGTCGTGGCTCGTGATATGAATAGTATATTATGGGCCCACTATAAAATAAAAAATTCAGTTTTTGGAGGGGGGCCATTTTGGGAAATTGACCCCTCGTGATTAGACTGTTTCTTCTCGCTACATTACCCTAATTCTATATAAGCTAGCCATTTTATTAAGTTATGTTACGATGTTATTGAATTGATGCTTTCAGTAATTAATAAATATTTTTTCTATAAGTTATGTGCTTTTTGATGCCGATCAAATTAATACCCTAGCCTCTAAGACTAAGTAAAGCGCAAGTAAGATGTCGAACATTAGGGAATTTGGAGTAAATTTTATATTAACCGGACAAATACTTAGATGGATAGGCAAATGATATTGAGAAAGTGTTAAATTGTTCTATCTAACTTAAAGTTGTTAAATTACTAACTACTCTAATTAAATTGAATATAATAACAATAATTTTAAGTAATGTATATTAGAACTACAATTTAGAATTAATCAAAAACTATAAAAATTAACAAACATATAGAATGCATGTATTGATTAGAGAATATAGCCAATGATTTTGAAAGCAACTCTCATTAATAATTAAGGGTGTTTTCATTTAAAGTCCATATACATTCTCATGACATTGCATAGATAAATAAAAACCATTAAGTTCTATGTCAATTCTCAAACCCCTTAAAGTGAATTTCTTGTCTCCAAGTATTTTTTTAACCTTTAAGTAATTTCAATTGCATTTCCACTAAAATACCCCAACTCTCATTGTGAACAATTAATTAACAAGTTATATATAGTGATCAAGCATACATAACAAATTCCAAAACTCAATCGAAATTAAATCAACATGAATTATTAAAGATAAAAATGTAGTTCATAGATTAATTCATCATTATAATTCTACAAACAAAGACTTAGACATAATACATAATAATTAAAGTCAAGAATAATAAGGAAGAATTTATAAACATCAAGTAACTAAATAGAAAAAAGGGAGAAAAGATTGAATTGATGAACTCCTCACTGCTCTTCCAGAAATTACTTGATATTGAATGATCCTTTGATTTCTTCCTTGAACTTTTAGCTATGTCTTCTCTTCACACTTTAATTTTTTGTTAATTATAAAGCTAGCAAATGATATTAATATTTTTAAATAAAAACTAAATGTTTTTCATGCATAAAATAGAGCCAATTTCATGTATTTATAGGCTTGTCATCATCCCAATCCGTGCCCCTTCAAATAGATATAAATGGGAAAAGGTGCCTTGAAGGGGTATAAGGGATGACTCGGCACCAATGTGCCTACTTAAGTGGAACTCCAAACCAAAGGACTCTATCATGACTTGGCACAGGTGTGACGAGTCAACACCAGAGCTTGCTATTATAACTCCTTGACAATACATCACACATACTTTTAAATGGTTGCTCCCAATTAGGTGGTTGCAAAATAGGTGCTGAAATAAGAGCTCTCTTTGGGGCTTCAAATGCATCAAGACATGCTTCATCAAACTCAAAATTAATATCCTTAGCAAGTAATTTACATAATGGATTTGCTATCTTGGAAAAATCTTTGATAAATCTTCGATAAAAACTCGTATAACCAAAGAGGTTTCTTATATCTTTAACACACTTTGAGGGTGGCAAATTAGCAATCACTTCTATTTTTACCCTATCAACTTCAATGCCTCTTTTTGATATTGAGTGTCCAAGAACGATTCCTTCTTGTGCTATGAAATGGCATTTTCCCAATTCAAGACTAATCCATGCTTGATACATCTATTAAGAACTTTAGAGAGATTTTCTAGAAAATGGGAAAAATTAGTACCATATACATTAAAGTCATCCTTAAAAACCTCTACATAATCATTAAGTAAATAACCAAATATTAAAAACATGCATCTTTGAAAAGTTGTAGGTGCATTATATAAACCAAAAGGCATATGCCTAAAAGAAAAAGTACCATATGGACATATAAAGGTAGTCTTAGCTTGGTTCTTAAGATGAACATGAATTTAATAAAAACCATTGATTCCATCTAAGTAACAAAAATAAGAAAAGTTAGCTAGTCTTTCAAGAACTTGGTCAATAAAAGGCAAAGGAAAATGATCCTTTTTAGTTACTTTATTTAACTTCCTATAGTCAATACACATACGTCATCCCATGATAGTTCTAGTGGGTATTAAATTATTAAATTCATTTTTAACAACAGTTAAGCCTCCCTTCTTTAGAACAACTTGAACGATCACCCATTTACTATCACTAATGGAATATATGATTCCATTATCAAGTAACTTAGTTACCTCTTTTCTTACCACCTCCTTGAGAGTGGGATTTAGCCTCCTTTGCCCTTTAATGGAAGGCTTGGCATTATCCTCTAAGAGGATTTTATGCATACACACATTATGGCTAATAACCTTTTAAATCATTTATAGAATAACTAATGGCAGTTTTATGACTAAGCAACACATCACATAAAGCATCAATATTATTACTAGGCAAAGATGAATTCATAATAAAAGTAAATTCAAAGTTAGAGTCAAGAAATGTATATCTTAGATTTGATGGTGAAGCCTTGAGCTCTAATTTCACTTCTTCACTTAGTGAAGAAGACTTTGGATCATCATCCCTTCTTAAAGGTTCAAACCTTGAGATCCTTCAAGGAGTAAGGTGTAAAGTTACTTCCAAGAGTTTCACATTCTCATCTTGCACCATGTATGGCTCAATAAGGTCTTGCCTTAGAAATTCCTGTATCACCTCATCGATGCATTCATCTATGACATCAATATAATCAATTTTACTCACCACTTCCATTAGGGTAGACTTCATCATCTTAAATACATCAAATTCCATATGCTTATTATCCACTTCCAATGGAATCTTCCCTCTTTTCATGTCAATTTTTGCTCCCACTGTCATAAAAAATGGTCTCCTAAATAAAATGAGGATTTCAAGATCTTCCTCAATGTCCATGATAACAAAATCAGCTAGTATTACAAATATCCCTACTTTTGTTAGCATATTTTTAAGAATGCCAAGTGGATAAGTGATAGATTTTTCTACCATGGAAAGACATATATTTATAGGCTTAAGTTCTTCCAAATTAAGCCTTTTATAAATAGAGTAAGGCATAAGGCTAACACTAACACCAATATTATATAAAGTTTTATCAAAATGTGTACCTTCAATTACACAAGGAATCGTAAAGCAATCGGGATCTTTAAGCTTTAGTGGGAATTTGGAATACATAGCCTTAGATTCTTTAACAAGAGAAACTAGCATATAATCTTCCAGCTTGCTCTTATGGTTGATGATGTCCTTTAGAAATTTACCCCATGTTGGTATATCTCTAATGGCATCCATAAATGGTATGGTAATGGTGATTTCCTTGAGATAATTAAGGAATTTACTAAATTTTTTATCCAAGTTATGCCTTATGAATCTTTAAGGAAAGAGTAGTGTTTTAAAATCCACCTTAGGTTCATTATCCTTGGGTGGTATAATACCTCCCTTTTTACCCTTTTTTACACCTTTAACATCATCTTTACTACTAACATGGACATTTTTATTTCCCTTACTAACTTTAAATTTTATCTTATTATCATTATTAACCACTCTCTTATTCTTACTAACACCCTTTTCAACCTCCTTTCTACTCCTCAAAGTAATTGCTTGGTAAGTGTCTTTTGGTACAAACTCTAGTTAGCTAAGAAGCTTCCCTAAAGGTTTAATGTTAGAGAAGGAGGCTTGTTGGGAAATTTGGGTTTCAAGGATATAGTTATGAGTAGAAAATTGTTCAAGTTTAGAGTTTAGTTGCTTAAGTTAGTCCTTATTTTGTTTATTAATGGTCATTTATTGGTTGAAAAATTACTCCATAAGAGTTTCAAGTTTAGGTTTATCATGGGTAAGATTAAAGGCTTGTTGTTTCATAGGAAATCCAGGTGGGTTTTGTGGTTTAGTGTTTAGGTTAAATAAAGGGTTTAATTGAGAGGATGGATTTGAACATGAGAACTTGGGGTGGTTTCTCCATTGGGGATTATAAGTGTTGGAGTTTAGTCCCATTCTCTGATTAAAAGCTCCTTGCACATAGCTCACATCCTCATTAAAACTCATATTATATTGAGAATATGAATAAGATCCTCCATAAAAATCATAAATAAGATTAGCACTTTCTATAGAATTAATTTGAGTTTTACTTACCAACTTGATGAGAGTATCTACCTTTATATTCAATAGATTAAAAGTGTTAAGTTCTAAAACTCCTTTTGCTTTTGCCATTGTTGGTTCATCACCTATATGCCCTTGAGATGCAAGTTCTTTAAGTAAAGTAACATCTTCCTTAGCCATTTTATCCATCCATTTTCCACCAAAAGCTACATTAACAATGTTCTTATTCTCATCGATTAATCCATTATAGAAAATTTAAGGGATCATCTAATTTGGTAAGCCATGATGTGGGCATTGCCTTCGAAGTTCCTTAAACCTCTCCCAAGCTGCATAGATTATCTCATTTCCATTTTACTTAAAAGTTATGATCTTATTATGAAACTTGGCTATCTTATATGGTGAAAAATATTTATAGAGAAATGCTTGCTTCAATTGGTTTTATGTTGTGATTGATTCACTAAGCAAACTAGCAAGCCAAAGTTATGTTTTATCTTTAACCAAAAATGGGGAAAGTCTTAGCCTTATTGCATCATCTGTCACACCATTTATTTTGAAGGTTGCACACACATTAAGAAAAATCAATATATAAGCATAGGGGTCCTCTCATTGTAATCCTCCAAATTGATTGTTATGCACCATTTGAATAATGCTTGGCTTGATTTTGAAGTAATTATTAGCAATGGTTGGAGCCACAATCCCTCCAAAACTACCCATTATGTCGAGCATGGCAAAATCCCCAAATGTTCTTCTTTCTAGTTCAGCCATATTATTCAAGTTCTATTAATTCACTCTTCTATGTCTTTGTTCCTTGTGTAAAGCATATCAAGTTAATTTAATTTTAGGATCAAAGTCAAGAGTATTATCACTAGTACTTCTAGTAAGCATCATAAAGAGTAAAATCAAAATCGAATAATCATAATTCAATAAATAATAAATTATAAAAGCAAAAACTAAACTAAAGCCTAAAATAACTTTTCTCTACCCTAAGTTAATAAAAATTACTAAATAAATTCCCTAGCAATAGTGCTGAAATTTGATGTGGGTCAAATTAATACCCAGTCTCTAAGACTAAATAAAGAGAAAGTAGGGTATCAAACATTAGGGAATTTGGAGTAAATTTTATATTAACTGGACAAATACTTAGATGGATAGGCAAATGATATTAAGAAAGTATTAAATTGTTCTATATAACTTAAAGTTATTAAATTACTAACTACTTTAATTAAATTGAATATACTAACAATATTTTTAAGCAATGTGTGTTAGGAGTACAATTCAAAATTAATCAAGAACTATAAAAGTTAAGAAACATATAGAATGCATGTATTGATTAGGGAATATAGCCAATGATCCTTAAAAGCAACTCTTGTTGATAATTAAGGGTGTTTTCATTTAGATTCCACAAACACTCTTATGACATTGTGGAGATAAACAAAAACCATTAAGTTCTATGCCAATTCTTAAACCCCTTAAAGTGAATTTCTTATCTCTAAGATTTTTTCTAACCTTTAAGTAATTTCAAATGCATTTCCACCAAAATGCCTCAACTCTCATTGTGAATAATTGATTAACAAGTTATATATGGTGATCAAGCATACATAACACATACTAAAACTCAATTGAAATTAAATCAACATGAATTGTTAAAGATAGAAATGTAGTTCATAGATTAATTCATCATTGTAATTATACAAACAAAGACTTAGCCATAATACAAAATAATTAAAGTTAAGAATAATAAGGAAGAATTTGTAAACATCAAGTAACTAAATAGAAAAAAGGGAGAAAATATTGAATTAATGAACTCCTCACTGCTCTTCCAGAAATTACTTGATATTGAATGGTCCTTTGATGTCTTCCTTGAACTTTTGGCTATGTCTTCTCTTTACACTTCAATTTCTTATTAATAATAAAACTAGCAAATGATATTAATATTTCTAAATAAAAAGTAAGTTTTTTTCATGCATAAAACAAAGCCAATTTCATGTATTTATAAGCTTTTCATCATCCTAATTTATGCCCCTTTAAATAGATGTAAATGGGCAAAGGTGCTTTGAAGGGGTGTAAGGGAAGACTCAGTACCACTGTGCCTACTCAAGTGGAACTTTGCACTAAAAGACTCTATCAAGACTCGGCACGGGTGTGAAGAGTCAGCACCAGAGCTTGCTGTCACGAATCTTTGCCAACGAAACAAGTTGGCACACCTCTTTAGAGCCTCCTTTCGATTTTTCATGCATCATTCTTCATTCTAATCTATCCAAATACACTTCCATGCATGAATTAAGCCTAAAAGAGCCTAAAAAACACAAAATTAACATAAGGACAACATAAACAAAAGAAATAAAAATAACAATGCATAATTAAATAAACACAAAGAAAAAAACTAAAGAAAATTAAACCATAACTACCCTAAAGAACTATGATACTTTGCATTATAACACTTTCCCATTAGCTATGTGCTTTGGGTTTTCTAGTCAATAGTTCTATCACTTTTAAAAAATCAAATGAAAGGTTAAACAGTTAGAAAAATGTGAATGTTAATCATTAAATTGTTCAATTATTTATCATTATATTCGATCATTATTCAAGCGAAGAGTGCATGACAAGCACCTGTAGGCTTGTTATAACTACATAATAGTTAAAACACACAAGCAATAAAGTAATTTGTGTGTAGGAGAACCATAATTGTTTGCCTCTTATAGCTAGCTGATTCGTATTCCATCTTTCTTTCTTTAGCATCCAGTTATCTGCTTGTTATAGTAGCATTAGTTATGCCATATACTACTACTGGGAGAATGTTAATAATCTGAATTGTGTTATATTTACTTATACTTGTCTACCTATTTGGAAATGGTATCCTTATAGGAATTTTCACTGGTGTAATTTTAATTCCACAAGAAAGAGAATCAATTCCAATCAGACTGTTTCTAAGTCTATATGAAGTGACACCCACGTATCATAACATCAATAACAAAGTCAATGTGAAGTACTACTTGAACCTTGTTCTAGTTAATGAAGAAGATAAATAGTATTTTAAGCAGGAAGAAAAATGTTCTCTTTTTTTTCTTTGTTTCCTATATGGGTGGTGTTTTTATTCCTTTTATCTTTTTTAGGCTCTTGTCTTTTTTCTCTTTCTATGCATTTTCGATGCTTACATGTGTTTTTTTTTAATTGGGTCTCTGTCATTTCTTATGATTATTGAGCTTTTTCTGTGATTTTTAGGCAGATCTATAAAGTTCCCATCTTTTTTTAATTATAGAAGTCTATGCTATTGTTTTACAAAAAGAAGTTAACATAGCGGAAGCTTTAACAAGATAAAAATAAAATAAAAGGACAAAAGGGATAAATATTGTAGTTCGTTTATTTATGCATAAATACTGAAAAATAATCTCCTATAGCTTGTTGATTCATAAAGAATGCCAAGGAATGGGCATCAAATATTCATTGATTCAAAGAGAATACCAAAATTTGGAAAAGAAGAGAAATTTATTGATTCACCAAAAAAACTAAACTCACATAACCCTAAGACTCACATATTTATAGGGTGGATCAAGCTTCCAACCCTAATTTTAATTAGGAAATAAAATTCTAGTTAGGAAATATAATTAACACAATGCTAAATTAGAAATAAAAATCAAGTCCTAATAATAGTAGTAGTAGTAGTAGTAGTAATTATTATTATTATCATTATTATTATTATCATTATTATTATTATTATTATTATTATTATTATTATTATTATTATTATTATTATTATTATTATTATTATTATTATTATTATGTCTTCAAGCAAGTGTTCCACATACTTTTAAACTTGTTGCTCTGCATCAGAAGTACAGAAAAGCTTGGCCCTTTTTGCTTGGATTTATTTGAATTCTAATTGGAGATAGTTGAATTGTGCTTGATAGGGGATCATTTTGTGTTGTTGATGGACCATTTTCTTATAGAATCAACATTAGAAGTTGCAATAACAAGTAGAAACTAGTTGATGCAAGACTTGAAAAGACTTGGTAGTTGAACAAGACTTATCTCGAGCAATTTTAATTGCTAAAAATTGTAGTGTAGTGAACATTAATACTATAAGTTTTGGAATAGATTTCTTTCTAATTAGTTTATGTCATGACTACTTTCTATGAATTTTCAATTAAAGATGTGGAAACATAAAAAGAAATATCTTTTATTTATCATGAAGTGTTGTTTCATTGACATTATGACCATAGGCCACTCCTCTTGAAAAGGCATATAGAGGTTTAAAGTTGGCCTTGTTCAAATTCAATTTATTTAAATTTTGTTTATTGATTCTTGTACTTAGAAAAGGGAAAATAGCTTTCATCCATTCAAAAAATATACTTAGAAATAATATATTTTGTGAATATTATTCATATATGATACAATCAAAACAGTATATTATTGGAATATTATAAGCATCTGAAACTCAAACAGTATCAGAAACTCAATTTTTTTAACAATTAATTAAAATGAGGGAATCTAAAACGTAAAATGAACTAGATGAACTCGTTGTGCCATGATTTAAACACTTACAACTTGTAAATAATTTTTTAGTTAATTTTTTTTTTGAAAATTTAATTTAATTTTAAAAAATTAATTAAAATGATGCTTTAAAACTTAAAATGAACCGGGTGAACCCATCGCGTTATAATTTAAACATGTCTAGTTTGTAAATCATTTTTTTGATTAAAATTTATTTTTAATGTAATTTATATTAAAAAAAACACAACAGAGGCAAAATGGTACATGTCACGAGTAGCGACGGAACTATACATGTCGCTACTCGTGACATGTACTATTTTCCTTAATATAAAAGGGGAGTATTTTTTATTTACATTTCCCATGAAAGAATGCTTCTTTGACTTACAAGTTAAAATATCTAAACTAATAGAAAAATGGAGTATTTTTGTGTTAAATAATTAAAAGTTGGGTCTATATTTTCCAATTGTGTTAAAAATTAATTAAAATTTTTTATGAAAATTTTTGTTACACAACAAGTTTAAGAAGTAATAAAGAATGATACTTAAAATAATATATTTTTTGAATATTATTTGTATATAATACAATCAAAATAGTATCTTATCTTAATATTATAAGTATCTGAAACTCAAAATAGTATCTGAAAATTTAAGACCAGTACATTAAACTCACAAATACAGTTTCCTATCTTAATATTATATGTATATAAAACTTTAAAATCGTATCCGATACTAAAACCAATATATTATTAGAATATTATTCAAATATTTTCCTCCAATAAAAAGTATATTTTCTGTCAAAACAGTATCGGAAACTCAAAATAGTATTTAAAACTCAAAATATTATTTGAATATGATAATTTGAGTAATTATATATTGTAAGAAAAATTATCAAAGAAAAAGTTGGCCTTGAGTAATAAATTTCAAATATAATTGTATTCAATAAATTAACATAAAACAATAAACAAAAATAATTGATATATGCATATTGATTAATTTGAATCCAAGTGCCCATCCTTTTTCAAATGCATAAAACTTGAAATATGTTTCACTTATTTTTATTTTATTATTTATATATTTTAGTTTATATTCAGTGTATAAAATGAATAAAATAGTATAAAATAGTATCAGCCTAATATATATATATATATATATATATATATATATACATATTTATATTTCAAAATATTTTTCTATGATATCTGAAACTTGAATTATTTATTAAAACTAACATGAGTTATATAATTTAAATATATTAATTATAATATCTGAAATAGAGCACACGGTGTGTGTGTATATATATATATATATACCCAAACCAAAATTAAAAACAAAAAGCTAATAATACAAAATAAAAAAATAAAAAATTTGAAAAAAACAAGATTAATAGAAAAAATAAATAAAAAAGAGAGAAAATTAAAACATAAATATAATGATAAAAAATAAAAATAATAGAGAATAAATAAAAATAAGGAAAAATAAAAATAATAAAAAATTGAAAAACTAAGGATAGTATGAAATAAGAAAAAAATATAAAAAAGAGACAAAATAAAAATAAAGAAAATAAAAAATTTTAAAATAAGGATTTCAAATAAAAAATAAAAAATAATGAAGGAAAAAGGAAAAGAAAAAGATACAAAAACCCCCTTATCATTTTGCCCTAAGTTTAATTTTTCCTATAATGATTTTTTAGGATCCAAATAAACCCTTAACATTAACAAAATAACACAAAATGACCCCTCCATTTAACATCGTTTACAACTTTGAAAATTGGTCGTTAAAAATACTTATGTGGCCTATGAGTTACGCTATTTTTTATTAAATTATGTGTTGTGTGGGACCTACATGTATGGTATAAAAAAGAAAGGAAAAAAAAGCGCAGTAGCATTTCTTCCTCATCTCATCCCATCTCCTCTTTCTCAAGCTCTGCCCCCCTCTTTCTCTCCCCATCTCTATCTCTAACTGATGTTTGATTACCTAGGGTTTCGGCAGCTATGGCAATGAAGGCACCACCAGCGACAAGCCGTGGTGGAGATGGTAGCCATGAGAGTTGCGACAACCTAAGCCCTCACTCCAATTGCAAATGTCATTAAATCACTGAAGGCAGAGAAAAATATGATGATGATGGTGATGATGGTGGTGATGATGGAGCATATTCACTCATAATTATAGTTTTATACTATATTAAAAATTCTGTTTACCTTTATTATAATCCTGATTTTTATACTATTTATAATACGTAAATTGAAGTTTTATGTGGTTTAACACTTTCATTGAATATAAATTATCTGACGAATTCTAAGACATAAAATTGGTATTAAGAGCATCGCATTCAATTGGTGGTTTAAAGTTGGGTTCGTAGGGTGAGCGCATGCCTGGAAACTAGTATAATAATTAATAGTAACTCAACCCCTTATACAGCAAATCGTGTGCAATGGCAGTTAAGAGATTTTTAGCTAAAGAAAAGCAGCACGGCATTTGCACATTTGAATGAGACCATGTGAACATGATTCCAGTTTGAGACAAGGTAACAACTCGAACACTTCTTATATTGAGCAATGGAAGTAGGTACAATGTCACTTGCTGAGGGGTGTGAAAAGCATAAGAGCAAGCTTTTAAGGCAACGCCTATTGGTGGTGGGCAATAAGCTACCTGTCTCTACAGTTAGAAGAGGTAAAGACTCATGGTTTTTAGAGATAAGTGCTAGAGGCCTAGTTAGTGCTCTCCTGGGTAAGCAGTTTAATTCTTCTTTTATGTATTATTCATCTCATTATTTGTATATAGCATAGGCATAGAGGAACGTGTGAAAAGGGTTTTATTTGCTTTTCTTTATCTTGATGGTCGTTAAAATAAAGCTCTGTTAAATTGTTTGTTTAAGTATTGATTCATGTCTTGTTGGTCATCTACAAATCCTCTACTTTGTGTAATAACTATTTATTCCTTACTTTTTGTTGATTACATTTTATTTTTCCTCTTACAATGAGAAACTTTGTGCAATTTTTCTGTCATCTAAGGTGTGAAGGAATTTGAGGCAAGATTGGTGGGACTCATAGGCCACATAAGCATTTTTAACTGCCAATTTTCAAAGTTATAAACGGTGTTAAATGGAGGGGTCATTTTGTGTTATTTTGTTAACGTTAAGGGTTATTTAGACCTTAAAAAAATTATGGAAAAATTAAACTTAAGGCAAAACGATAAGGGGGGTTTTGTAACTTTTCCCAAAAGGAAAATACAAAAGGAGGCAAAAAAAAAAAAAAAAAGGAAGACACTCTAAAAATAAAAAAGGTACTCATGTAATTAATGAAAAAATGAGACATTTTGATGTAAACCAAAACTCAAAAAAAGTACATTTTTGTAATTTTCTCTTAAAAAAATATATGTTTATTTGGCTAAAAAAGAGATGGCATTTTGCACAAGCTTTCAACCCAATAAATGATTGGTGTATATCGATGTGAATTTATATATATAAATATTAAATGTTGAGTCTTTACAATTTCTTTTTATTTAGTATTTTTTTATTTTGGCTGATGTGTCCAATTCTAAAAATTCATAATATTTAAATTGATAATTTTCATTATCTTTGAATATTGGGAAGGAGGATGAGTTCCATCTTTTGGTTAATGAAGCGGGTTAGAATTGTATACCCTAGTCTCTAGGACTTAGTATAGAGCAAGAAAGGTGTCGAACACTCAGGATTTGAGGGAATTTTTTATTAACCGGACAGATACTTAGATGGTTAGGCAAATTATAACCAGAATAAAGGTAATGACTAAACAAATGAACAAATATAAACTCTAACTAATTATTAAAACAACAAAACAAACAATATATATATCAATGTATGGAAAATCATAAGTCAAAACTAAATAAGAACTTTGAACAAAGTTACCATAAAACATATTGATTGGAAATTAGCCTATAGTCTTTAAAAGCAACTTTCATTGTTAGTTAAAGGTATTTCCTCCTAGAGTCTACAAGCACTCTCATTGTATTGCAGAGATAAGAGAAAACCAAAAAGCATATTATACTAATTATATTTCCCTTAAGATGAATTCCCTTTACGATACCCAATAAAATTCTGATCTTAAGTAATTCCAATTATCTTCCACCAAATTCCCTTTACGATACCCAGCAAAATTTGATTGACAAGTTACATATGGTGATCAAGAATACATAAACACAAGTAAGCACTAATTGAAATTAAATCATAAAAGATATAAGATAAAGATGTAGTTTTTATTTAATTCATCATTATAATTTCCATACAAAAAGACTTAGCCTGGATACATGATTAAGAAGCAATAAAAGAAGATCAAATTCAACATAGAAAGAAAAGATAAAGAATTAAATAAGGAAAAATCCCTTCTATGACTTCCAAAGATTTTTGATACTTAGGATGATATCCTCTTGCCATTGGCTTTTGTCTCCTTCAAGTGTTATACAATGACTATCACCAAGACTAAAAGATAATAGTATTTATAAAACACTCAATTGATTCATATGTTTTTCTTGTGTTCTTTCTCTATATTTCAGTTCATACCTTTCTTTAGACTAGAAATGATGTATATACAGAGCTCGGAAGCTTCTGGAATTGTCTAGAATAAGATTGAACTTGGAAAGGCACCACTTGGCATCAAAGGTCACTCCCCTTACAGAGTCTATAACTTCCAAGGCAATTTTGTCCATTCAGATGACTTTATCTCTAAAAAGTTTCTTCATGAAATTGTAGAAAATTCTGTTATCTTTCCAGACCGACTTGAATCATCCAATTTGGATGTTTGTAGATGGAATTATAGCCAAAATATGAAAACTACTCAAACTAGGAAAATTGCAACCTTTTGAATGGTCATCAATGTGATGACTCGTGTAAGTGGTGATGACTCGTCACCCTTCCTTGTTGATTCAAACTTGATTCTTTTGCTTCCTAACTTGCTCCAATCAATTCCAATTGTCTTCTAAAGCATATTAAGCCTAGAAATATGTATAGAACACACATAGTGAGTCCTATTAACAAATAAACATAAAATATCAATTCATTAAACAAATAAACATATAAAATAGAGTAAAAATGAAATGAAAATAGACTTTAACTAGTTAAATAACTATGCATATTTGCATCATATCAAACTCCCCCACATTTAGACCTTGCCCTGAAGCAAGAAAAGTTCTAAGCATAGAAAAACATATAAAATTTTCATCTCTTCCAAAACAAATGTAGTTGTCTTATTAAGTCATCTAAAAAATGAAAGAGGTTATAAAAGGTAGTTAATCAATCAAACTTTAATGCTCCACAAAAACAAGCAAGTTTTATAGCAAAAGTAATAAATTCACCAATTTATTTCAATTTAGTGAGAACACAAAGTCAAAGTTCTAACCAAGCTACTCAACCAAAATAGTTATTCTTCTAACTTATGATTTCCTAAAAGCAAAAGCAACCTTGAGATAATGTTAAGCACACACATCAACTCACTCTTCTCATGGCATTTTTAGACATTTTATTCAAATATATATTTTTTGGATGTATTCTTTCCGAATGAATGCAAATAAGGAGCAAACACAAATGCACACAACTTACTCGAATACATCTACTTGCAACATCATACATCCCTTTATGAATGAATACAACTAAGGAGCATACTCAATTGCATACAACTTACTTAAGATGCATCACATCACAAGCATTATATATTTCTCTTTTCTCTCATTTTTTTAGATGTCCTCATCCATTATTGAAAAGTGAGTTTCATGAGTATTATGGCTATAGTTTCCCTAAGGTTGCTCGAAATTCTAAGAAAACCTAAGCTTGAGTCCTTACCACTTTAGCTTTAAGCATAGTTAGCAAATTGACTAAATATTATTTAGATCTTAGAAATAATAAAAAGAGATAAAAAGGAAAATTTATAACCTATACTAGATGAAACTTTCAAGTTCTATTAATAGAGCATACAAAATCTAATTATCAACATTTATAATTAACCTCAATCAAAATTAATAGATTAAAAAGAACAATTGCTTATTAAATATAGGAAGAGAATGAATAATATGAATGCAAAATAGCACTAACAATACCCTAAATGCAAAATGCAACAATGACATATGTACACAAAACACAAAACACATATAAAACATGCAAATAATATATTACTTATATATCACCATATACTACTAATATGCTATTAATATCCCATTAATATCCTTTCCCCCACACTTAAAAACATGCATTGTCCTCAATGTAATTTAAAAATTAATGTAAAGGAAAGGATAGAAGTACTCCCTCAATCATCCGTAGGGGTACTTAGTGGAGACTCGATCGGATGGCCGGAGCGAGCAAAAAATTGGTTCAATTTGTACTCCATCTTGCATTACCGACGAGCAAGTTGTTGGTTTTGAAATTCCATCTCATTAAGTTGACACTGCTTAGCAATTTGCGTATCCAAAATCTGGTCCCATATTGGAGGATGTGCACTTGAGGATGCACCGGTAGCACTTTGAATTAGATAAGTGAGGAGAGAAACATCACTTAATGGTGTATATTGGGGAAGCTCCTCCTCTAGATCACTTTCCTCTGCAAAGTCTACATATTGTTACTCCTCAGCCAGCAGCAGTCCTTCAATTCCTCTCCAACAAGAATAAGAATGGGAAGGAATCAAACAAAACGTAGCATCCATTACCTCTCCTCTTACAAACGCTTGCTTAGTAAAATAAGAGTGCTCAATAAAATGAGTAAATTAGCAAGATTAACATTTAAAGCTTTTACAATAATGGTAATCACATGGCCATAAGTCAAAGGTGCATCCTTACATGGAGCATAAGCTAACAATATATTAAACACCCAATAGGTCCAACACACTTATTTTTTTATTGTGAATGCACCACATTAGAAACAACTCTTGTGCAGAGACTCTATTGAATTCTGTTTTATGAAAGAGAACACATGCAAGCACTTTGTGTAACAACCAATATTTCAAGTCCTTAATAAACATAGCTTTTCCTTTTCTAGAGTCAAATGGTTTATGCAAACCAATTAAAAACATCCAGAATTCATTCAACCTAAAAGATGATGAGGATCACATAACCCATCTCTTTTGAAACTAAAAACTCGATTCATGAAAGAGTAAGTAAGTTGATGAGGCTTTCCTTCCATATGAAGTTCTAGAATCTGTGAGTTTTTAGCATTAACATCCAAAGTAGTGTAAAATTCGATAGTCAGTTCAACATTGGTGTCTTCATGCATGGAAATAAATTTTATAAGGCCACATTCAGTCAACAATTTATTAAATGATTCAAGCATACCAATATCATTCAAAAGGGAGTTAGGAATGCACTTACAACCTAAGATTTCCCTGAACCGTATTGTTGTCAACTTGGCACCTTCCTCATTTCTAAGCTTTATAAGTTTTCATAAGATTTTCCTCCTCCTCTTAATGTGATTCTTCAATGTGTGGCCTCTTAGAAGTTGATCCTCTAGTCCTACCCATGATTATAGTCTTACTTAAATGAGATAGAAAAGCAAATAGAAAACAAAGAGAATGAAAAAGGAATGGTGATTGTTCGGTTAGGTTTTGGAATGGAGATGAGATGAATAGAAAACTAAAGGGTATAAGAATGGAAGAAGTAGGAAGATGAAAGAGTAAGAGATGAGAGAAGAGAATATAAGAGAATGCAAATTCGTGGGTATATAAATGGGTGGGAAATTGAGTAGTCAAAGGGGGATATTTATAGATGTAATAGGTGTGTAAGGTGTAGGGGTGTAAGTTTTAGTGAAAAGGTGTGTCTAGATGGGAAAGGACATGTCCATTCTTAGAAAAGAAATAACTTTTCACTTATAAAATTGTATTTAGTTAGGAATAAAAAGAATAGGACAAATATATGAATAAAAGAAAGCATGTATAATATTCAAAAACAATGAAAATAAGATAAGTAATATATAAAAGCATAGGTTAAAGCACTTATAGGCATAATATGTGGGTGTACAAGTCGTGAACTTGGTGACGACTCATCACCTTAGCCTTCTATGATGAGTCGTACAGTCTTAACAACTTGTCACTATACCCTTATACTTAATGACCATTGTGACAAGTCGTGAACTTGGGGACGACTTGTCATGTGAACTCTTTATAACGACTCGTACATGCTTGATGACTTGTTACTAATAGATGTTGTTGCCAGTTATTAATGTGTGATGACTCATCATCTTATATCTCTGTTACAATTGGTCAATGCATGACGAGTCATAATATTATGTGCTATTATATGCATGTGTAGTTCCTAACTAAACATATGCAATAATATGTGTAAAAACTGTGAAAAAATAGAATAGAAAATAAATCATAAACCAATTATATGCTAAAGATAAATATAAATAACTGTGGGCGAATTAGTGAAAATAAGCATGATAAAATGAAAGAAAAAATGTGTGAATCATAAAGTGCTAAATTTTGGGAAGTCTATAGCTTGACTTCACCATCATTCAACTAAGGTGTAGATAGAGAAATAAAGAGGCTCGAATCGATTTCATTACCGATCATGTAGGGCTTGAGACAATGTCCATTTACCTTAAAAAATTTCCCCTTTGCATTAGTAAGATCAACTGCTCCATGAGAATAAACCTTCATAACTTTAAACAGACTTGTCCATTGTGACTTCAACTTTCCCGGAAATAGTCTAAGTCTTGAATTGTAAAGGAGAACAAGCTCACCTTCATAAAAATCCTTTTTAGGTAAATGCTTATCATGCCAAATCTTAGTACAATCTTTATATAACTTTGCATTCTCGTAAGCATTCATCCTTAACTCATCCAATTCATTAAGCTAAAGTAACCTCTTCCTACCAGCCTTCTACAAATCAAAATTCAAAGCCCTTATTGCCCAATATGCCTTATGCTCTAATTCAACTAGGAGATGACATGACTTCCCATAAACCAATTGATAAGGAGTAAGGCTATTGGAGTTTTAAAGGTAGTCCTATAAGCCCATAAAGGATTGTCTAACTTCAATGCCCAATCTTTTCTTGAAGAAGACACCATTTTCTCAAGAATCCATTTTATTTCTCTATTACTCACCTCAACTTGCCCACTGATATGGAGTAGCAACCTTGTGTGTTACTCCATACTTCTTTAAGAGAGCTTCAATCACATGATTACAAAAATGGGAACCTCCATCACTTATTAATGCTCTAGGGGTGCCAAATCTTGGAAAAAATATTTTTGTACGCATTTTCTTAACCACTCTAGCATCATTTGTCAAGGTTGGCATTACTTTTACCCATGACATAGTTGACCATAACCAATATATACTTGTAACCCAAGGAACTAGAAAATTTGACCCATAAAGTCTAATCCCCAAACATCAAAGATTTCGACTTCAAGAATCCCTTTCAAAGGCATTTCATGTTTTTTTGATATATTCCCCATCCTTTAACATCTATCACATGTAAGCACATATTCTCTAGCATCCATAAATAAAGTAGGCCACCAAAAACCAAATTGAAGTACCTTAGATGTTGTCTTTGATGCTCCAAAATGTCCACCAACATCCAAAGAATGTCAATGTTTCAATACATCTTAAACTTCATCTTGAGGAATGCATCGCCTAATCAAGCCATCTGCACACCTTTTGTAAAGTAACAGCTCCACCCAATAGTAGAATTTACTATCATGTAAGAACTTTTTCCTTTGTCTATAATCCATACCATAAGGAAGAATACCACTTACAAGATCATTTACAATATCTGTAAACCATGGAAGCTCTTTCAATGCAACCTTTAATAGATGTTCACCAGGAAATGCCTCATTAATTGGCATACCATCATCATTCTTCTTCAGTCCATCATGATCAAGCCTTGATAAGTGTTTTGCAATAAGGTTCTCACTTCCCAATCAAACTCTTAAAGCATCAAAATCCACCATAGGATTCTAGATTTTGCATCCTTCTTGATTAAAAGATACTTAAGAGCAACATGATCTGAATAAACAATCACCTTTTGCCCTACAAGATATGATCTAAACTTGTCAAATGCAAAAACAATAGCAAGCAACTCCTTTTATGTGGTGGTATAATTTATTTGAGCATCATGAAGTAACTTACTAGCATAGTAAATTACATAAGGCTTGCCTTCCTTTCTTTGGCCTAAAACAGCCCCCACCACAAAATTACTAACATCACACATTATTTCAAATTGTTTCTCTCAATTAGGTGGTTGCAAGACAGGTGCGAAAATAAGAGCTTTTTTCAAAGTGTCAAATGCATCAAGACATGCATCATCAAACTCAAACACAGCATCCTTAGCAAGTAACTTACATAATGGCTTTGTGATCTTGGAAAAATCCTTGATAAATCTTCAATAGAATCCTACATGTCCAAGGAAGCTTCTTATATTTTTAACACACTTTAGCGGTGGTAAATTTTCAATTATTTCAATCTTTACTTTATCAACTTTAATGCCCCTCTTTGAAATTGAATAACCAATAATGATTCCCTCTTGTGCCATAAAGTGACATTTTCCCCAATTCAAGACCAATCCGTGCTCAATACACCTTTCAAGAACTTTAGATAGATTATCTAGACAATTGGAAGAGTTAGTACCATAAACACTAAAGTCATCCATAAAAACTTCTACACAATCATCAAGTAGATCACTAAATATTGAGAACATACATCTTTGGAAAGTTGTAGGTGCATTACATAGGCCAAAAGGCATATGCCTAAAAGCAAAAGTACTATATGGACATGTAAATGTAGTTTTAGGTTGGTCCTCGGGATGAATAGGAATTTAATAGAAACCACTAAGTCCATCCAAGTAACAAAAATAAAAAAAGTTGGCTAATCTCTTAAGAACATGGTCAATAAAAGGCAATGGGAAGTGATCTTTCCTTATTGCTTTATTAAGTTTTCTATAATCAATACACATACGCCATCCCGTGATAGTTCTAGTAGGTACTAATTCATTAGATTCATTCCTAACAACGGTTAAGCCTCCTTTCTTTGGTACTACTTGAACAGGGCTTACCCATTTACTATCACTAATAGAGTGTATGATTCCATTATTAAGCAACTTAGTTACTTCTTTTCTCACCACTTCTTTAAGAGTGGGATTCAATCTCCTTTGACCTTCAATGGAAAGCTTAGCATTATCTTCTAAGAGAATTCTGTGCATACATATATTAGGACTAATACCCTTTAAGTCATTAATAGAATAACCAATGGCATTCTTATGAATATTCAACTCATTACATAGAGCATCAACATTATTACTAGGTAAGGATGAATTAACAATAAAAGGAAATTTAAGATTGGAGTCAAGAAATGCATATATAAGATTTGATGGTAGAGGCTTGAGCTCCAACTCAACTTCTTCCCTTGGTGTAGTCCCTTCTAGATCATCCTCTCTCCTTAAAGATTCAAATCTTGATGTCCCTTGAAAAAGTTAATATAAGGCTACCTCCAAAACCTGCTCACTAGCTTCTTTTATCTTATATGGCTCTTTAGAATCACTCCTCAAACACTCATGAATTACTTTTTTAATGCATTCATCAATAACATCAATAGAATCTATTCTACTTGCCACTTCTATAGGTGTTGACTTTATGATTTTTAGCACATCGAATTCTATATGTTCATTATCCACCTCTAATGTGATCTTTCCTTTCTTCATATCAATAATTGCTCCTATTGTCCTAAAAAATGGTCTTCCAAATAAGATTGGGATCTCAAAATCCTCCTTTATTTCCAATACAATAAAGTCACCTGGTATTACAAACTTACCCACTTTAGTTGGCACATTTTCTAGAATGCCAAGTGGATATGTGATAGATTTATCCACCATGGAAAGACACATATTGGTAGGCTTAAGTTCTTCTAAATTAAGCTTTTTGTAAATTGAGTAAGGCATAAGGCTAACACTAGCACCAATATCACATAAAGCTTTATAAAAATGCGTACCTCCAATTACACAAGGAACCGTAAAGGAACCGGGATCCTTGAGCTTTGGTAGAGACTTGGAGTACATAGCCTTGGATTCTTTAACAAGAGATACTAAACCATAATCTTCAAGTTTGCTCTTATGACTAATAATATCCTTCAAGAATTTACCCTAAGCTGGCATATCTCTAATAGCATCCAAAAATGGTATGGTGATAGTAATTTCCTTGAGATAATCACGGAATTTTCCAAACTGCTTGTCTAAGTTACGCCTTATGAACATTTAAGGAAAAGGAAGAGTTTTAACATCTACCTTTGGTTCATAATTCTTTGATGTTATGGCATCTTCCTTATTACCTTTCTTCGCAGACTCATCATCATTTTTAGTTCTAACATCCACTTCCTCAATCCCTACCTGATCATCATCAACCACTCTCTTATTCTTATTGAGATCTTTTTCAATCTCCTTACCACTGCGCAATATAATTGCTTGATAAGACTCCTTTGGTACATACTCCGGTTGGCTAGGAAGCTTTCCCAAAGGTTTAGTATTAGAGGTAAAGGCTTGTTGGGCAATTTGGGTTTCAAGGATGCGATTATAAGTAGCTAGTTGTTCAAGCTTAAAGTTAATTTTCTTGAATTACTCCTCATTTTGTTTATTTATGGACATTTGTTGGTTAACAAATTGCTCCATAAGATTTTTAAGAGAAGGTTTAGATTGGGTAGGATTGAAGGTTTATTATTTAATAGGGAATCCAGGTGGGTTTTGATGTTTGGTGTTTAGGTTAAATTAGGGGTTTAATTGGGAAGATGGATTTGACCATGAGAATCGAGGATGGTTCCTCCATTGAGGGTTATAGATGTTGGAATTCAGCCCTGTTCTTTGGTTAAAACTGCATTGCATATAATTCACATCCTCATTTACAGTTAAAGTACATTGAAAATATGAATGAGGTCCTCCACAAGTCTCACAAACAACATTAGCACATTCTAATGAATTAATTTGAGAATTACTTACCAATTTGGTGAGAGCATCTACCTTTTCATTCAGCATTTTAATTGTGTCAAGTTCCAAAACTCCTCTTGCTTTAGCCATAATAGTTTCCTCACCCATGTATCCTTGAGATACAAGTTCCTTTAGTAACGTAACAGCCTCTCTAGCAGTTTTATCCATCCATTTCCCATCGGACACCGCATTGACATTATTTCTATTTTCATCCATTAATATGTTATAAAAAATTTGAGGAATCATCCATTCCAGCAAGCCATGATATGGACATTGTCGTTGAAGCTCCTTAAACCTTTCCCAAGCTGAATAGGTTGTCTCACTTCCATTTTGCTTGAAAGTGGTGATCTCATTACGAAACTTGGCCGTCTTGTGTATTGGAAAATATTTATGCAGAAATGCTTGCTTCAATTGATCCCATGTTATGATTAATTCATTTGGCAAACTAGCAAGCCATAGTTATGCTTTGTCCCTAACCAAAAATGAAAATAGTTTGAGCCTTATTGCATCATCCATCACACGATTAATTTTAAAAGTTGCACACATATTGAGGAAAGTCAATATGTGAGCGTAAGGATCTTCTCCTTATAAACCTCCAAACTAATTATTTTGTACCATTTGGATAATACTTTTCTTGATTTCAAAATTATTGTTAGCAATGGTTGGAGCCACAATTCCTTCAAAACTACCCGAGATGTCGGGCATTGCAAAATCTCCTAACATTCTCCTTTCCAATTAAGCCATGTTATTCAAATTTGGTTGATTCTCTCTTCTTTGCCTTTGTTCCCTGTGCAAATTTCGTATAAGTAAATCAATTTTGGGATCAAAATATAAATTATTATCACTAATACTTCTAGTAAGCATATAAAAAAAAAGAAAGTAAATTTAACAATCTAACAAATTAAAACAAATAACAAATAAATAATATAATAAAAAACCAAAAATATAAAAATAAAAACAAGGATTAAAACAACCTTTCTCTACCCTAAGTTAATAAAAATTGAAATCAAATCCCCGACAACGGCGCCAAATTTTAAAGCGAGTTAGAATTGTATACCCTAGTCTCTAGGACTTAGTATAGAGTAAGAAGGGTGTCAAACACTCGGGATTTGAGGGAATTTTTTATTAACCGGATAGATACTTAGATGGTTAGGCAAAATATAACCATTATAAAGGTAATGACTAAACAAATGAACAAATATAAACTCTAACTAATTATTAAAAAACCAAAACAAACAATATATATATATCAAAGTATGGAAAATCATAAGTCAAAACTAAATAAGAACTTTGAATAAAGTTACCATAAAACATATTGATTGGAAATTAGCCTATAGTCTTTAAAAGCAACACTCGTTGTTAGTTAAAAGTATTTGCTCTTAGAGTCTACAAGCACTCTCATTGTATTGCAAAGATAAGAGAAAACCAAAAATCATATTATACTAATTATATTTCCCTTAAGATGAATTCCCTTTATGATACCCAGTAAAATTCTAATCTTAAGTAATTCCAATTATCTTTCACTAAATTCCCTTTACGATACCCAGCAAAATTTGATTGACAAATTACATATGATGATCAAACATACCTAAACACAAGTAAGCACTAATTGAAATTAAATCATAAAAGATATAAGATAAAAATGTATTTCTTATTTAATTCATCATTATAATTCCCATACAAAAAGACTTAGCCTAGATACATGATTAAGAAGCAATAAAAGAAGATCAAATTCAACATAGAAAGAAAAGATAAAGAATTAAATAAGTAAGACTCCCTTCTATGACTTCTAAAGATTTTTGATACTTAGGATGATCTCCTCTTGCCCTTGGCTTTTGTCTCTTTCAAGTGTTATACAATGACTATCAACAAAACTAAAAAATAATAGTATTTATAAAACACTTTATTGATTCATATGTTTTTCTTGTGTTCTTTCTCTCTATTTTGGTTTATACCTTTCTTCAAACTAGAAATGATGTATTTATAGAGCTTGGAAGATGCTGGAACTATCTAGAATAAGATTGAACTTGGAAAGGCACCACTTGGCATCAAAGGTCACTCCCCTTGCAGAGTCTATAACTTCTAGGGCAATTTTGTCCATTCAGATGACTTTATCTCTAGAAAGTTTTTTCATGAATTTTTTAGAAAATTCTGTTATCTTTCTAGACCAACTTGAATCATCTAATTTGGATGTCTGTAGACGGAATTATGGCCGAAATACAAAAACTGCTCAAACCAGGAAAATTACAACCTTTTGAATGGTCATCAATGTGACGACTCGTGCAAGTGGTGACGATTCGTAACAGAGACTCTCGATAACGACTCATGCAAGTGGTGATGACTCGTCACCATTCCTTGCTGATTCAAACTTGATTCTTTTGCTTCCTAACTTGCTCCAATCAATTCCAAGTGTCTTCTAAAGCATATTAAGCCTAAAAACATGTATAGAACACACATAGTGAGTCCTATTAACAAGCAAACATAAAATATCAATTCATTCAACAAATAAACACATAAAACATAGTAAAAATGAAATGAAAATAGACTTTAACTAGTTAAATAACTATGCATATTTGCATCATATCAGTTACCAATATCATCAAACAGTTCTATTACTTTAATGTTGTAGTATACAAATACACATACCAACAACGATCTCTTCCAAAATAAACTTTTGTAATATCAATCTTTAATATCAATCATTTTCCTTTTGCATTTGTTACTTTTAGCTTATATAATATTAACCTGCTAATTTCATCTACAAGCCTACAGCAAAGTCATTGAAATAGAGTAAGAATTAAATTTAATTATTGTAATTTTAAGCTTTATAAAGACTATTGAAAATCATTGATATAATTTGTGAAATTTTATAATAGATTTGTAGCATGTTGTGTGAAAGGTTTGGAAAGCATGTTTTAGTAAAATCAAAGCCTGAGATGATAGATGGTCCTGTGCTAACTGAGCGTGACTGTGCAAAGCTGGAGAGTAGAAAGAGAAAGGAGGAGCATCAAAGAGAGGTAAAAATTTTATCTCTTACGAGCTTTAGTAGTGAGTGAATCGATGACACATAATAATATATCTATTTATTTTTTTTATGCTCGAAGTATATTTAGTATTGATCATTGCTATCTTCTAATTTAGAATTTTATTTTTTAATGCAAGAATAATGTGTTTGAGGAATATTATTTTTATCATGGTGAGGGGCTAGCATTATGTATATTATGTTGATTGAAAAAATAATGTGCATTTGAAGAACCATCCATGGAGACAATATCAAGTAAGTATTTTGACAATTTTTGTATAAGGTACAATTCAGATTTTTATGTATATATTATTTTTTTTATATTCAATGTAAAATTTAAATTAAAATTCAGTTTATTAAAAAATTAAAATTTAATGATTTTGACAATTTAATTTGATATTTTTACCGTTATAATAATTTTTAATTGCATTTAAATTTTTATTTTAACTATTATTTTTTTAATTTGATATCCCAATATATTTATTTAAATATGTATTAATTGCAGATTGCATGGATTGATAACTACTTAAAATAAAATTTGGAGCTAACAATTACTGCTGGTTGACCAAGGATAATATTGGTATTACACTTTTTTTATTTTTATTTATAACCTCATAATCCTACGTAATAAGTTTAGCAAAATATCCTTCCTATCCAAAGATTTACTATTGAAAAACTAGTGTTATCAATTTTTATGTCGAAAATATAATTTCAACTACTCATTAATTAAACATTTTATAATTAATTATATTAGTGATGGTTTAATGTTGTTCAACTGCTAGGAAGTTGAGTCATTAATAGATTGGGATTTGTCTGAGTGCATATTGCCTGTTAATAACATGGCTTCCAGCACAGATAGCACCACTAATAATCGAAAAGAGATAAACGTGACAACTCTTATGTCTTCATGCCACCTTTTTTTTTTTTTTTTTTGGATCTACTTACCTACTGTTAAAACATTTCACTCACTTATTAAATGTTTTATAAACATTTTTTTTTATATTTAATCCATGGGGATATGCACATTTAAAAAATTTTAGAACTCCTTATAAATAATTATATAAATTGGATGCAACATGTACCTAACAAGGTAAATATAATTTTGTTTATTTTCCTTTTTTACTTATCAATGCATTAGCAAATTAGTGAAAAAGGTATATTTCTATAGAATCCGGGTGAAACAACTTATCAATAGTTGAGTATACTAATTTAATTTTTTGATAAAATTTATGATAATCTTTTGATAAAATTTATTATAATAACATTTTATGTAATATAATAATAATAACTATTGTCATTCATTTGAAATTATTTAATATTAAATTTATTTATTTTATAAAAATTTTAAATCATTCACATTCAATTAATCTTTAATTTGAAGTCATAAGATAATTGTGGTGGTGGTGGAAGTTATAAAGAATATGGTGGTGGTGATGTTGGTAGCAGAGGTTGTGGTGGCAATGGTGATGTAACCACTATGTTATGAGACTATGGTTGTTGTTGGCAAAGGTTATGATAGTGGTAGTGGCAGCAATGGTGGTGCAGCCACTATTTAAGAGACTGTGGTGGTGATAGTGGTAGAGATAGTAGATGTTATGGTAGTGGAGGTAGCGAAGATTGTAGTGGTGCTACAACCACTATGCTAGGAGGTTGTAGTGGTGGTAGCGGTAGTAGTGGTGCAACTACTGTTCAAGAGGCTATGGTGGTGATGGTAGAGATAATGGAGGTTATGGTGGTGGAGGTAACAGAGGTTGTAGCTGTGGTGATATTGGAGGTTATGGTGGTGGTGGTGGTGTTGCAACCATTGTGTTAAGAGACTATGATGGTGGTGATGGAGGTGACGAAGATTGTGGTGATGGTGGAGATAGTGGTGATGGAGGTAGCGGAGATGGAGTGGTGGTGGTGGCGGCGGTGGAGGTGGAGGTGGGTGGTATTGATGGTGGTGGTGGTGGAGGTAGGAGGGTGATGGTGTGGTGGTAGTGGAAGCGGAAATTGTAGTAATTTAGGATGTTGTATTAATGTGAAAATATTAATTGGAAAACTTAAAAAACATATTTTTATTATAATTTGAAAAATTTTTAAAATAGTTTTTCAGGTGTCTTAAAATAGAAAATGTCACAAATAAAAAATAAAATTTATTTTCTAGTTTTCTTAAAATTGTTTTTGAAAAACAAACTTTATTTTTTAAAATTTAATAGACCCTAAACCTTTAAAGTGTTAAAAGGAGATTTCCGATTTGAGATTTCATCCACTCCACATGAGGTTTTTATTTTAGGGATAAATATAAAAAAAAAAAAAAACCTTATAATTAAATGCATTTTAACTTAATAGCTTTTTTTTTTTCCATAACATTTAGAGGTACGTGTCTGTATTTCCTAATACTTTAATATCCTAACAATTAACATTGTTATTATTTTATAATAAAATTTTAATATAACAATCTCTTTCAATAATATAAATATTTTACATGTGATTTACCATCAATATAACAACTTAAATACTTTTAAATTTATTAAATTTATTTTAAAATTTATTTTCTTTTATTTATAATAAAATTAAAAATAATCTTATTTTTATTTATTGTGAATTTATTTTAATTAGTTTAATGCTATAATACTTAGTAAACAATTTACTATTAAAAAATCATATTATTTTAATATTATATCATACATTTTGAATAATATTACCAAATATGATATCAAAATATAAATAAAATCAAACCATATATTTTTAAATATTACAAAAAAATACTAATTAAGTAGAAAAAAAACCAAACTAAAGAATATTTTATTGTATTTTTCCCTTTATTTTATTTCTCTATAAAAACATGTTTCTTGCTGCTCTCTCCTTTTGCTTTCACTAAAATATAACGTATCTTACATAAATAAGCAAAAAATATTTATATGATTTAAATACATTAAAAAGATCTGAAAAGTTTCTATTGTATCTTATATATTATTAATTTTTTTGAGTGTTCAGAAAGAAAATACACAGCTAGTATAAATTTAAAGTAATTAATATTTATTTATTTATTTATTAACAGTTGTTAATTAAATGAGTTGGATTTATTGCAATCATGCACAGTTTTTTGAATGACACATTGGAGAATGGCTTAATATTTTCTTTTTTGCAGAAGCATTATGGTCTAATCTATAATTAATAAAAATATAGTATTTTTATTTAAATCAGTATATAAAATTTTTAAAAATATAATTAATTTAATTAAATCCAAATATCCGACGAAAACAGGATTTTTTTTTTTATTAGATATTTGTTACGAGTCTGATGGACTAGCATGTATACAAGTGTTATATATATATGTGTGTGTGTGAGTGGATGTGTGGGGGGGGCGGTAAGGGTGACAAACACAGGCACCAGCAAAATAAACGGTATCTCTGTTTGCCGCCAAATCCGTGGACACGATGAATAATTTTATGGTTTTGGTCTGTGAATCCATCTTACATTGAATAATAAAGATTCGGAGATGGTTTGGAAACAAGGAGCTAAACCGTCTTCGATTTCTTCTTCTGGCCATCGTCTTTTGGAATTTGAATCTGGACAGTTGCTGCGGTTGTCGTCGTCGAAGAAGCTAGGGTTCTTGAAATTCCCCGTCGGTGATTATTGTAATGCCGGTTGTTTGAGGTTGGGATTTTCCTCGCTGTTTGTTAAAGCAATGGACGAGTCTTCTTCTTCTTCTTCGTCTGCTTTTGCTGCATCTTTGACCAAGAACTCCCCTGCTTTCTCTTCAGGTACATCTTGTAGGTTGATTCATGATTGTTTCTTGAAGTGGTTGAGAGGGGCCCACTCTCTCCACCACTTGAACTGTAATTTTCAATTTAAGTTGAAATTGTTTTGAATTTTTACCTTTATCTCAATTTCAATTATTTGACTAGGAAAAGATCTTGAAATGATGTCTTGCAATGGGAAGCCAACAAATATTGTTTGGCATAAGAGCCCTGTCGGTAAATGTGACAGGCAGGAATTGCTTCAGCAGAAAGGCTGTGTGATTTGGATTACTGGTCTCAGTGGTTCAGGTTTGTTAATTATTAGTTTTGATGAATTTAGCTTCTGTTTTAATGGATATGGTCAGATTTGAGAGTCATCTGCAATTACTGATTCAATTCTGTACTCCCTATCTCATGTCTTTGAAAATATAAGAATCTCATGGATCTCTCTTTAATTGGAAAACATAAGAATCTCATGTCTTTGAAAGTAAAGTTAACATGGACCCTAGCACTTCTAATACACAGTGTAATTTTATGGTCTTCAATTATTGTTCTCTCTCTGTTAAATTTAGGGAAAAGCACTTTGGCATGTGTTCTGAGTCAAGGCTTGCACTCCAGAGGAAAGTTGACCTACATCCTTGACGGTGACAATGTCCGACATGGTCTAAACCGTGACCTTGGTTTTAAAGCAGAAGATCGTGCAGAAAATATTCGGAGGGTTGGTGAGTGTTTCGTGTGGTTGTTCACTTTATTGATGAACTATTTTTCATTTGTCCTTTGCATTCCACATATCTTCTTTGTTTTATTTTCCTTTTGATGATTGAGGATCTCATGTTATTATGATTTGCAGGGGAGGTAGCAAAGCTTTTTGCAGATGCTGGTGTCATATGCATTGCTTGTTTAATATCTCCTTACCAAAAGGACCGAGATGCTTGCCGTGCATTATTACCTGATGGAGATTTCATTGAGGTATCTGCTAGTCATTGTGGCAAATTAAAATTCAATTTGTAGGGATTCATATTAAAGGCAACTAAAGGTTTTGGTGGTGGTGAAAAAGGTGTGATTTTTCCCTTTGATAGGTGTTCATGGATGTGCCACTCCAAGTGTGTGAGGCAAGGGACCCAAAAGGCCTGTACAAGCTTGCGCGATCTGGAAAAATCAAAGGTGCATTTGAGACTGTTAATTTGGATCTTATTTTTCTCCCTGCTCAGTGCTCATGATTTTATCTGGGTGTTTCTTTAATCCTTTTCTTTATTCTATGATAGTGATTGTTAGTTCTTAGTTTCAGTATTCATGGTGAATTGTGTGATTGAATTTTGCAGGTTTTACAGGAATTGATGATCCATACGAGCCACCGCAGAATTGTGAGGTGTGTATGCCTTAATGGGAATAAATTACGCATGCCTTATCAAATACAAAATTTCCCTGGTGCATATTAGCTGTCATCCTCAAATATCTGCTGACTCAATCACCAATAAATACTGAAAAAGATGCTGTTGTATGTCTGAAATTTTGTGATTTGTTTCTGGTCATGCCTGGATTCTATAAACTTTGTTCATTTGCTCTGTGTATTTCTCACATGCCAAGCATGAAGTGGAATCCTGACTTGATCCTACTCTGCGCAATTTTGAGACAGAGTAGACTTCAACTTGAAGTCTCCAGCATGGCTATATAGAAATTGCTTCAATATTTAATTAATTACACGTTTCTTTTTGTTATTCCTTTTTCTTTGCATACATATTCATCCTCCACCTACCCTGCACTAACCAGGGAGCATTTTGTGCATCGAGTGAGCCCTTTTATTCCTTATATTTGGTTATATTATCCTCCAAATTTGACTACAAACCATCAGTTGATGTTTGCAGATAGTACTAGAGCAGAAGAGAGGTAACTGCACTTCTCCATGTGAAATGGCTGAAACTGTTATAAGTTATTTGGAAGAAAAAGGCTATTTGCGGGCCTAATATGAATGAAAAAAAAAAAAAAAAGGCCTTTCCTTGGTGAAAGCTTTCAATCCCTGGTTGCTGAAGCTTGTCTTTCACCCTCAAATAAAATGCTGTAATGTTGGAAATCCATTCGTTTCCATGCAGCAAGGAAATTTCTCGTTTCCTGCATCAAGGAAATTCTCTCGTTTCCTGTGACTTGTATGTCCATTTTAGAGTAGAATGTGTTTGGTGTATAGCTTGTATGTTGTAGCAATTTGTTGTTTAATATTGGAATAAAGTTATCTGAGGCATTCAGTGAATGCTTACATCCAAACGTGCTCGCACAGCTTGTAGATTTCTGTTGTGAAGCATTGTTTGCGTATCCTCTAAATTATTGTACTGATACTCCTCAATAATTAAATGTTTTCTTGTATAAATTTGTTAAAGACATTAATCACTTATTAATAGACTTGTAATTTTTTAACAAAAATCTTCGGTAATTTGTAGTCCTAGAAGTAGGGAATATTACAGGAAAATGCTTATCATCTCAATTTTCTTTTTGTACAAACCTACCTTGATATAACATGCATGTTTTGTATACAATTGAGAGCAAGAAAACAACCCTGCACATCACCTACCAATTTAAGCAGAACAGGAGAAAAAGCCAGAAAGCAAGAAGACACCCCTGCACATCACCTACCAATTTAAGCAAAACAAGAGCAAAAGCGAGAATCAAATAATACACTTTATTTCATATATGTTTGCTACTGGTGATACGGTTCACAGTAGGCACATAGTAATACTGAATGTTTCAACTTTTCAAAAGGCAACCATCATCTGCATTTTGGTCCCTGCCTGTACTTATCTTCTATTAGTCCCCCCTCAAAGGTTCACAACAAATTATACAACACAGGAATCTTGAAAAACAGTTCTGCATCAAATATGTCACTACCAGTTGGTCCCAGACCATACCCACTTATCTTCAGGATTTTTTTTTTTTTTTGCTTGTAAGAAACAATTATTTACTAACAGATTCAGATTTCAATAGTTGCATCCTTCACATATTCATGGAAAATATATGTCAAAATTATCCTATAAAAAGAAAAAAAAAAAAAAAAAAGCTTAATCTATATTAGGCCAGTAAAACATTACATGGATGATTATTGCTATAGAAACACTATATTATACATAAATTAATTACAAAATGAAGGCTGCTATTGTTTTTATTCTGTCATATGATAAAGCATAAAGCAAGAACTCAGGGCAGCAAAGAAATCTTGAAAGTTGCTGAATAGCAAAGAACAGCAGCAGCAGCAGCATTAAGGAGCAATTAAAGCAAAGCAAGACCTATTTCTGTTCTTGCATGATTATTTAAGGATAAGAAACAGAAGACTAGTGCCATACTCAAGCACACCATAGCAGATCTCACTGTCTGCACTGCGAACCGTTGCTGCTGCAAGCCCACAAGAGTATTAACAAAGCCACCCAACCCATTTACCACCATAGCCAGTAACAATGCCATCTTGGTCAAGAGAAAAAAAAAAAAGTGTGAGATCGTTGCCGAGTGGAGACCAAATATCCAGCCTTCAACTCTTGTCCTTAGCTTTAAAGGGTCTCTCTTTTTTGGATATTCAGTAAACCACAATGCGACTCCAAGTGGCATGAAAAGATTACATGGGCAATTGGTTGATTATGACTCTTCCTCCCCTTTTTGCTCTTTATCCTAAACCTAATGGAATTTGCTTATCCCGTTGTTTCCTGGTTGCTTCTCATTTATTAACTTTTTAAAGATGTATAGTTGATGAATAAGGAGAAATAATTTCTTGAAAAATGATTTCATCCAGGAGTTTAAAAGTACATTGAATTATTAGATCAGATTTACATCATCATTACACTAGTTTAATAGTATAAGTGTAATTAATTCTTGGATGTGTTATATTATAAAAAGAAAATGCACAAAGCTTGGCAAAAGTTTCATTTTCATCAACTTTGAGCATTTCTGCAATGCGCCTATAAAAGAAAAGCATGTTTTGGTCAGTAATAATAATTATTTTTTGGTTATGCTTTTTAAGTAGAAGAACTCCATCAACATCTTCTCTTGAAGGCATTTGAACTAATTAAGTTTTATCTTTCTACTTCTTTTCTCTACTTTTAGCAGAGCGAAGAGAGTAGTTCCATGGGAGGCCAATATGCTGGAGCTCCTCAACCCAATAAACCTCTTCTCATCTCAGTCACAAGAACCTGAAACTTTCACATTAAACTCGCAAGTTCTCTGTTAGTGACAAATCAATAGTGGTCTCCAACATCCAAAATAATGGTTCACAAATCAGCAGTTTTTTCAATGTATATGTAACGTTATCCAACGAGCCAATTTTCTTGGCAACCGGCACACGCTCAGGTGGGGCATTGATGTTCACTGCTCAGAGGTTCAAGTTCAACATACTTGCCCTCTTGAAGTCCATTAGTTCCTTCAGACTGCTCCAGATTCCAGATTCCTCAGCATTCAAAGAAATCTAAATTCCTGTGGCATTACTTCATAATAAAATTGTCTGTCTAACTGACCTGTAAAATGACGGGAATTGTGCACAAAACCGCAGCCGATAAATTTTGTAATGCATTTTTATGCACAAATATAAGAATAAAGTTTGATTTCCCATGGCTGGTCATTTTGACGGAAGAATAAAAAACATGTTGCCGTATTCCAGGAAGCAAGTACGGTGTCAGCTCAACTTCTGAAGCAGAAAACAGTACAACAAATAGCTTTTGAAGATTTGCCTAGAATTGTTGCCTAGTATTTCCATTAAACTGAGAGAGAAAGAACAGGAATGAATGAAATAGAAAACAAGGATGTAATATCTAGTGAGGGTATTGAATTACTTGAAACCAAGGACTAAACTAAATAAGATAGGTGAAGATAATAAATTCAAAATGCAAGTTACACTGCTTGTGAAAGAAACTTGGAAGATACCTGCATTTTTTTGGCAGTAGAAGGTAGCCATCTCTCTCCCCTGATTCTTTTCAATTCTGCAACCCTTTCCTCCTCCTTTTTGGCTTTAGCTTTTGATGCTGCTTCTTTGGCTTCCATTCTTGCTAATGCCTTTTGGCCTGCCTCCCTTGCCGAAGCAATGATGTCTAGACCATCCACAACCACGGACTTCGTTTGCTGTCTAAACTGCAACACATCATAAAACCTTAATAGTATTTTGTCTACATTAGAATCTAAATGGTAAGAAGGGAAAACTTTACAAGAAAGGAAGCAAACCTCCTTTGATTTCTCATTAATGACATATCCAGGAAGAAGTTTTGGTCGCTTTGTGGGCCCTTTAATTTCATCTGGCAGCAAAAAACATGAAACCTTCAGTTTATCTGTTTAATGTGGCAATTCCATGCAGAATGCATTACAAAGTCGAGTCCAGAGAATGATAAGTATCAAATTATGCAAACCCCTCCAATGTCAACATGAAGTTTTAAAAATTAATTTGGCAGCTCTAAGCAGAATATTTACTAATAATACTTGGCCTCCAATCTGTTCCATGAACAGAATAATGTGTATATCCTGCATGACCATTCAAATAGACAAACAACATATGCTCCAAGTATTAACACTAACCTATGGCTTGTGATGGTAGCAATCATTATGCAAGAAATTATTATCATTTTTCAGTCGAGATTGCAATAAAGAATTCTGGAAGCAGATTATTCACCTTATTAGGTTGCCATTACAAAATCAGTATGTTGAGTATTACAAAATTATGCATAGGGTGAATAGATGAGCTCACCTCTATGATCAAATACAATCCCAGCAGGAGAATTTTTAAATAGCCGAACACCACCATCATCTACATCAGGATCACCCGGAAGATCAGTAGGCACATTCACTATCTCTAAGTTTTTCTCCAAGAGGTCATCCAAAAGTTTTTGTGCCTGCCATTAAGTTCTATTGCTAAATTACAAGAACAAAGAAATTGAAGCAGAAAAACATTTTAAGCAACAAAATGCAAGGGCATAGAGTATATACTTCTAGGTGAGGCACAACAAACTTCTGGTCTCACAAAATTGAGATTATCTACGGTCTCAATACATAAAGACACAACAAGAAACCAAAATACACCTATCTTCAATATAAATCAATAGCAAGACACCATGGCATTCGTAGCAGATAGACAAACGAATCACAATATACTATTCTGGGTTATTACAAAAAGCTTACAGATGTCCTTACTTTGCAGAGCAGAGTTTAAGGTGCATTTCAAATAAGAAAGCTACACTTCTCCTATCATACAAAGCATACAAAAATCAGACAAAGATGACCTTTTGACAAAAGCAAGTCCAACCCATGAAGTGAAAGTGACGCTATTAAAATAAAAGATAGCAAATTTGAAGAGAAGTGACCTTGAGTTGGTAGTGTTTGAGCTTCTTGGAATTGTGGGCTTGTTCTTCATCATCATCATCACCTCTGTTTGAAGTGGAATGGGATGTTGAGCAATTGAAAGTTGTGCCAAAAATTTTGCTACCAAAAGTGGTAGTGGCAGCTATTGACTCGATAGCCGCTCTCCAGTTCGCATCCTCCTCCTCACTGCTGCTACCGCTACCGGCCGGTCGAGCTCCCATTCGTTAGTGCTTAGGTGCCAAAACCCCCTGAAGTTCCATACCGTGCTGCTTTTGTTATCGGTTATTTACTAAAACATCCCTGAACTTTATTTTGAGGGCAAAGGTTCATTTATGCCCTTAATGTTTAAGCCCAGGATCACATAAGCCCTTATGTTGATTTGCACTATTTAAGCACAAATTTAAATTTTTTCTGCGTTTTTGGCCATTTTCTAACAGTAGATAATTTCAAAACTAACAGCCGTTTATATTGAGCTGATGCGGCCAAAATATAAGGTAAAATATGTCCCACCACATAAAATAAATTCTCAAGCACAACACTACCGTAGCACGTGGCCTCTCTAGTAAAAAACCCCCACGGGATATGTATGTTTGTTTATTCAAAATCACTAGAAAAATGTTAATTTTAGTGCAAGTATTTTGTTTTTTATTCCCACAACCTTAAAATATTTGAACTAATTAAAATTTTATATTTCTAATTATTGTTTTTTGAGAGAATATTTTTAATTAATGTTGATAAATTAATCATTTCACATCCAAATAATTTTCATATAATTTTTTTGATAATTTTTATTTGAAAAATAAAAACTATAAGTTTACTAAAAAATAATAATAATTCGTATAGTTATTTTTACTTATATTTATCACTAGTTTAGTTAGTCTCTCTTTCAGTGCAAGGAGAGCTATTGAGGTTGAACGTGAGAAGATATCAGTAAAAAGCACTAGCTTTTGAAAACGCCTGTTCCCTTATTAACATAATGCTTGTGTCATCTAGTTTCCAAACATCCATGCCCCAGCTGCATCTAATCCAAAATCTCCCAAATCTATTTTCACTTTCATTCTGCCATGTTTTGCACACAAATCAACTTAAAGCACATAAGATGCAGGATTGTCTAAAATATTCAAATTGTACACAAGAAGTTTATTTTATACATGTAGATTTCAATATTCCATTAGTCATTTTAGACAATGTGCAGTTTCATATATCGGTCTCTTTGTCCCTACCGGGTTTCCTAGTGGCTTCTCTACTAAAGAGGGGTGAGTCTTCTATGAATTCAAAAGACATACAACACCCATATATATATTGACAATAAAGAATACAAATACAATAATACTCTTATATACAATACATCAATACATACATGCTATTATCCCCTCTCAATCTAAGCGTGGTAAAATGTCTATATTGCTTCTCATTTGCAGAAAATTCAAAGTGGACAACCTTTTAATAAAAACATCAGCAAGTTGTCTTTCTCCTGATGCGTTAAAACAAGAATATCTCCCTATAAAACTCTTTCCCTTACAATTTTCAAATGTTGTTCCGGGCATGATTGATGGGATTCATAGCAAGGTAAGTAACAGAAATATTATTACAAAAAATTTCAACAGGAGATTGAAGAGAGACATGTAACTCGCCCAAAATAGAACGTAGCCAATAGACATCAACAACTACTATAACAAGGACTCTATATTCAGACTCGACACTGCTATGAGATACCGTGTGTTGCTTTTTAGAAGGTTTGTTGCATCGTTAGTCCTAAAAATTCTATTTTTATTTTAAGTTAAAATATCTTGAATATATCCGATCAAATTTAACATACATGGCAACTAGAATAAGTATATTTTTAGTATATTCACTATATAAGCATCTCATTAAGCGACCTAATCACCTTGTGGGCTCCATAAAATAAATTTTACTAAAATTTTATTTTATGAAGCCAACAAGATGATTGAATTGTTTAATAGAATGCTTACAAGATAAATATATTAAAAATATATTTATTTTGACTGTCACGTATATTAAATTTGATTGGATATGTTCGAGGTACTTCAACTTTAAACAAAAATAAAATTTTTGTGACTAAAAATAAAAAAAATTAAAATTTTGGTACTAAAGTAAGACATAGCCTAAAGTTATGGTATCAACGGTGCAACAAACCCCTTTTTAGGTGCCCAAGAAATCAAATTATTGCCAAGAAAAACACAGTAACCTGTTGTTGACCATCTCGTATTTGGACAAGAAGCCCAATTTGCATCACTGTAGACAACCATTGTACTTAAATTTCTGGGATAAAGCTATAAACCACAAGATAAAGAACCTCTAAATAACGCAATATGCGTTTAACTGATTGCCAATGAACTTTAAGAGGGTTGTGCATATGTTGACAAATAAAATTGATAGCATAGGTGATCTTTAGATGAGTAAAAGTAAGGTATTGCAATCCACCAACAAGACTTCTATATAAAGTTGCATTATCAAAAGGTTTGGAGTGAAAAGAAGTGGAGAACCGATTGGAAACTAGAGAATGAACTCCTTTAGCATCAAGCATACCTACCATAGATAATAAATCATAGGCATACTTGTGCTGAGAAAGAAAAATGTCATCTTTGTTATAGAGAACCTGGATGCCCAAAAAATAATGTAATAACCCTATATTTATCATCATGAATTCAACTTTGAGATTGGTAATAAGATGATATAGAAAGAAGGGAGTAGAAGTAGTGATTAAAATACCATCTGCATACAATAATAAAATTGTCATACCATAAGAAGCATTATAGACAAAAATTGAGCAATCAGATTTGCAACCCGAAAACTAATCTGATGTAGGTAGCAATAAAAACTAATATGATACTGAAACCAAGCACGAGGCACCTATTGCAATCCATACAAAGTTCTACTGAGTTTGCAAATATAGTCAGGATACCGAGAATTAATAAAGCCTTATGATTAAGTCATATATACCTCTTGATCAAGCTTACCATGCAAAAAGGCATTTTTTATGTCTAATTGATAAACTTTACAATTATAAGACATTTATAGATAACACAATATAGATGGTAGCTGGTTTAATAACTGGATTGAACATTTCATCAAAATTAATGCAATGTTGCTGATTGCAGCCCTTCATAATAAGCCTTGCCTTGTGTTATTCTATAGTACCATTTGTAGTCGATAATATTATTGAAGTAAGGTAGACATGGCTTTAAATTCTATGTATTATTAGCTAACAAAGCATTATACTTTTAAATTATAGCTTCACACTAAGGTTGTTGAGTAAAAGCCTCTTTAAAGGAAGTGGACTCCATTTTTGTAGAACTATTAATAGCTGAAACCAAAGAAAATGGTTATTTCGATTTTCTGGTACCATTTTTAGTATGGGTAGTCATTGGATGATTATTGGTTTATGGGAGAGAAGTTTGGGTAGGAGTAAGAATAAGAGGGTTAAAGGATAACGGCTGATATAAGTGATGAGAAGAAGAAATGGTTGTTTAAGTTTGAATTGATGGATGGGAACATGTTTAGTGGGCAGTGGTAGGATAAGTATCAATTACAGTATAGGAAGGAGATATGGATGGCATTGTAGTGATTGAAGAAGATGGGGTGGCAGTGTTTGAGTTGGAAATGAAATTATATAAGGAGAAGGAAAATGAGTTGTTAGAACTAGAGGATGGAGATAAATTAAAAAAGTTTAAAAAAGTAAAGCAAGGAGATAAGGAAAGTACTTAAGCTGGATTGTGAAATAAGTTGAAATTATCTAAAGTATTATTTAAATTTCTTATCGTGTTTGGTGCAATTGTTGAATAAAGAAAATATCTTCAATAAAAGTAACATGCCTAAAAATAAAAACCTTAGATGTTGATAGTTTAAGACATCCATATCCCTTGTGTTATGTTGTATAACCAATAAATAGACACTTTCTTACCCGTGGAGCAAACTTATATGGAGTAGGATGAGAAACATAAGCATAATAAAAGCAACTGAAAACCTTAATTATAGAGCAATCTAGTTTGACACCATAAAGCATCGCATAGGGGCTTGAAAAATTAAAAAAAAAACCATGAGGGAGCTTGTTAAGAGTGTAAATAGCCACAAAATTATGGTGGTAAATAGGATTAAAATAGTAGTGCTTGAATGACATTGAGTTATTTTTTATGCATATTTTTAGCTTGACCATTCTATTGAGGTGTTTGTGGATAAGAAAACCAAGTAAGGATACTAAGATCATGAAATAAATTTGTAAATTTAGTGTTGAGATATTCACTGCCATTATCACATTAAAATTATTTAATATGCTTGTTGAATTGAGTTTCAACCATTTCTTTAAAAGCAACAAAAATATTAAAAACATTACTCTTAACTTTCAAAGGAAATAATAAAAAATAACTAGTTTAATCATCCAAGAACAAAACATAATAATGAAAACCAGTAAAGAACAAACTAGTGAATGCTAAATATCCGAATGAATCAATTGAAAAGGTTCATAAGTTATAGTAATAGAATCATGAAATGGAAGTCTAATATGTTTGCCAAATTGGCAAGCATGACAGATGGAATTAAAATGCCTAGAATTGAGAGAATTTAAGTTTTGCTTAAAAAATGCTAACATTACAGGGACACCAGGATAATCTAGGCATTAATGCCATATGGATGAAGACACTTTGAAAGCAAGCAAGGTAGACGGATTGAAGTTGGAACCACTTAAACTCACAAATGGATAAAGAGAACCCTGACTATTGCAATGTAGGACTATCTTCTGTGTTGGATTGTCCTTCACAAAAAAACCAAAATCATTAAAATTTAGAGAACAAGCATTATCATGAGTAAATTTACAAATAGAGAGTAAATTGAATTATAAACTAGGTTTGATAAGAATATCACATAAAAGAAATTTAGAGAGAGGAGTATGAAGAGTTTTCTGTCCAATATGGGTTATGGGTAATTTCCTTCCATCACCAAAAGTAACAGAATCATATCCAGTATATGTTGTACAATAATTAAAAGTTCCTTTATTACCTGTCATATGATGAGATGCCCCAGTGTCAGTTTGCCATTACGATTTATGAATTTGCAAACTAGCAAAAGAAGAAGATAAATCTTGGGTACTGATGACATATTGCGAGAAAAATTTGGATGTGTAGGAAGAAGCATCACATATTTGGCATTATATAAGAGATGCACTAAGAATTAAGAAAGAACTATATTACTGTTTGGGATATAAGGAATATTTCCATTAAGGATATGAGGGATTAAACTATCGATTGCCATAGGAAGGAGGTTGGTTTCCTTGAATTGGATAGCCACCACAAAAACCATTAGAACGAAAAGAACCATAAGAACTATAACCTCCACCACATTGCTTTCAAAATTGGCCACTCTAGCCATAACCACCACGAGAATTATCACGGAAATTGAATCCACCTCTGGACTAAATAGTAACAAGAGCCTGTGAATTAGATGTTGATTTAGAATTTGACTAAAGATAAGACTCATGAGCCAAAAGAAAAGATCAAAGTTCCAAAAACATTAGTAATGGTTTACAGGCTATCATGATAGTGACTACATCGAAATATTCATTTAAGAGACCAGAAAAGATTTGCAAAAAATGTCATCATCATCAACGAGGCATCTAATAGAATGAAGTGAATCTATGATGGACTTGATATGTTGCAAGTATTCAGCTATAGAGAGAGAGCCTTTGTTTACTTAATTAAATAAGAGTTTGAGTTGTAAATATTTAGCATTAACATGGTTATGGAAAAGCTTTTCAATGTCTTGCCATGTTTAGCGGGCTACTCAAGGTTGACCAAGTTGCACAACTTATTTTAAGATCTCTAGAGAAATAGTCATATGGAGCCAAGATACAATCATTTAATCAATCTACTGCTATAATACATATGCAGGATTAAGTTTAGGTTGAGTAGAATTATGGTTTATTATAGTAGAAGGAGGTGGTTCAATGGACTCATTAATGTGGTCATGAATCTGATGGCAACATAAAGTATTGAGGAATAAAGTTCACTAAAGAAGGAAGTTGGTGAAATCAAGAACAATCGAGACATGATTTTTGATGTTACTAACAACAAAAATGAAATGAAAATTGTTTCAGGAATTATTAGAAGTGGTACTATTAGAAGAAGAAGTTGACATGATTAAGAAAAGAAAAAGGTTAAAGAGAAAGAATGATATGAGGAAAGAGAAGAAATTTTTAGATTGATAGCTCTAATACCATAAAGAGGGCTGAGTCTTCTATGAATTCAGAAGACATACAACACCCATATATATTGACAATAAGGAATACAAATACAATAATACCTTTGTGTACAATATATAAATACATACATGCTATTCTCTACAAGCATCTAGTTTATTGTTTGAAAGGAATGATCTGCAAGAACAAAATGAACTATAAAATTTATGTGGTATTAACTAGTAGGAGTAAAGGTTGTTGTTAAAAGTTAATTTCTAAATTACTTATAATTAGATTAATTAATAGTACAAATTTTTTACCTTAGCATCATTAAATCTACCACAAACGCAGAGCTAAAAATTCAACCATTAAACACCTAGTATCTAGTGCATTAAGTTGGAGCAGGACTACGTTATAGATATTCTTTCCCTGTAATTCCATCCTTTAGATTTTTACATTTTACTGAACAAGTTGTCATACTTTCACAAAGCTTCTCACATTTTTCTTGCTTCCTACAAAACGCCTCCATTTCTTTAACCTCCTAAATTCTCTTATTCATCATCTTAGTCAACAATAATAAATCTAATTTTCTTAAATATCCCTTTTTCACTTTTTTGGTGATACTCCTCCTCCTCTGCCCCAACTGGTGTTAAACCTCGTTTAGTCTCAGCGGTAGCAGATGATGAGTTAGCCTCCTCATCCTCCTTTAATGATGATGATGAATCAAAGAAGCTATAAGCCAAGGTAGTAACAACAACCATAAAACTGCCACAATAACAATAAATTATAGAACAAAGTACAAAGAAACAAGGATAAAAAAGCCTTCAAGAAAGATTGAAAACAAACTTAGAAATAATTGTTATACAAAACATCAATCATATTAAAGAAATAATTATTGATATATTTTTAAAGGTCGATGTGTTTATTAAACAAAAATGGCACTTAATTCTCTCTCACTCAAGCTTTCCATTACTTCACCATTGTTTAAAACCACATAGTCAAACACATCCTTAAAATCACCATTGTTTAAAACCATATAGTCAAACACTTCCTTAAAATCAAAACTACCACTAATCTCTAACTCCTCTATGTTAGATATGTTCTTCCTTAACTTTATGAGCTAAGAACCATATGTAAAAAAAAATCGTTTATACAAAATAAAAAGTCATAGTCTCATCTTATGACCATAGTGACAGGCCATTAATTTATAATCCTTTACATTATAACAAACTTATAGTAACTATGAATCGAGCTTCAATATAGAGAGGAGTTCATGGAGGCAATATGAATATATCAAAAGCTTATATCAAGGTAGGCCCATAATCCCTTCATGGCTAAACAAAGGAGACAATGCATGGCAAATGATAGTGTCAACTCTAGTTACTATTCAAAGCATACCAAGGTTGGTGATCCTGTATATTAGTATCGTCAAGAAAAAATGGGTTATAAACTCTGCTTTCATGGCTCTTCACACCTTCCTAACTATTCTTATTTGCTGGGTGCTTCTCGACTTCCACATGGCCTTTGGCAATGAGCTTTTCCCTTTTGACCAATTTCACATCCACGTCAAATTACACAAATGAAGTTAATACTCCTAATTCTCCATCATTAACAAATAGGCCAAAAACACATGAAAACATAAATTTTGTATTTAAATGGTCCAAAAAAATGTAAAAGACTTATATGCTCCTCAGCTTAACACATTAGGGCTATAAATGCATCTTTCCCTTATTTTAATGTCCACTTTCATTTCCATTTGTCTAAAATTTAACTTAAAATTTTTGTTATTAACTATAACAATGGTGTATTCAATTAAGATTTTTAAAGACATTTATAAACTTTTTTTAAGTGAATGATTTTTGCAGCACTTAAAAACTTCTAATGATTTTCATAGAATTTATAAATATGTCAATGACTTGTATAGACTTTTTATTTTGAAGATATTTATTGTAATAGCCCTTATTTTTAAATTATTTAAATATAAATTTAGATATGCAGTGTTAATAAATTTAAAAATTATATTTATTTATTTTATTATTTGTGATTAATAATTACTATTTTTATGTTAAAATATATTTTCTATGTAAATATTTTATTTTAGAAACTTATTATTTTAAATATTTAATTTACATTATTGACATTTATTATTTCAGATAGTATTATTTTAATAATATTAATTTTAGTGCTTTATTATTTTATTATTATTATTTTTATTAATATACATTATTGGTATTATTAAATTATTTAATAAATATGGTTTATATTAATGTTATGTTTAACTGTTATTTTATGTGTATTTTATTTGTATATGTGCGTGTCTATGTATATATATATATATATATATATATATATATATATATATATATATATATATATATATATTTACAAAACAAGAGAAGAAAACGTAGAAACACACTTACCTTCCTCTCCCACAGGCTGCAGTCCCGTTTTTCCCCCGTCGGTGTGCTTCCCTTGCCTTCGGCCGACCACCTTCCTCTTCTAGCCTCATCGTCTTCTTCTTCTTCTTGTCTATTGCCGACAGCAAACAGAGATAGTAGCAATGACAACAAGGAGACGGCGGTTGTTTCTTCCTTTTTCGACCACTATTTTAAGCTCCGCCAGTGCCGTTTGACTCCTCTAGCTCTGGTGGTCCTTGTTCTAAGCTTCGTTCAAGCTTTAACCCGGTCGTTTGTGAGTTTTGTTCAATTTTTTTTTATTTTGAGCTATTAGGTTTTATTTTTTTTAGGTTAATTTTCGGTTGATTCATGCAAACTCCCTTAATAAACTTTGATCCTTGTAGCTTAATCTCCATGAAAATATTTTTTTTTTGAATTTTTGGAATTTATTTGAATTTTGATGAATTTTTTATTATTTTATTAATTTTCATAAATTAATTTATTTAATTATAAAATTTGTTGATTTAGTGTTATAATAAGTTGATATTAATTTTAGTGTTGAGAAAATAATTTTTGAGAATATTATGTAATTTTTAATAATATTTTTATATTATAAATATATTGGAAAATTAGGTTAAATTTATATTTCTGTTGAAATTATTATTTAATTATGTGTTTTAGATGATATTAGAATAATGTATGTTGATAAAACAATTTTAATGATTTTATATAATTTTTGAGGAAATTTTTTAGTGTTATGGATATTTTGAATTATTGGGTTAATTAGGAGTTTTTGTTAAAATTATAGTTAAATATTATGTTTTAATTGGTTTTAGAATTATTTAAGGTAATAAAATGATTTTTATAAATTATTTACTATTTTTAACTAATTAATACTAATTTTGGTGAATTATGGACCTCGATTGGGGAATTGTGCAGTTCAGGGTCCTAACCGAGGGTTGTGTGAATTCTAGTTTTAGAAGTGTGTTTTCTTGTAGGACCAACTTTACTTTTTAAGATTCTACCGAATTTTTAATAGGATTCTCATAAACGTGACATCGGGTCAATTCTAAATTTTGTGTCTATCTATGTTCTATAATATTAGATTGAGTCTTTTTAGAGGTTTAAGTTAGAATTATCCTGATATTCGTTATTATTTTATTGTTTAGTTACGTCGAGACCGAGGCTTAGTGGACCAGGCTGATCGGACCAGTCTCAAGGAGTGTAAACTTGTGAGTTGTTATTTTATGTATACATTACATTTAGGATGCATGTTTTATCACATATACATCTTTTGATTGTATTTATTCATAAAATGTTTCATTAAATGCTTAAGTATACTTTAGGTATATTTTTTGTATGTTTTTGATATATTTCTAAATAAATGCATGTTACATTATTGATTTATACTTAAATTGTTTTTAAGTATATTATTGGTTTATTTCTGGTATATTTCATCTTTGATTTGAATTTATTTGACATATATATACTTGAAATATACTTAGTTTATTTTAGATATATTTCTGGTATATATATGGTTTATTTTGCAATTGTGAATGTCATTTTACATTATTTATTTTCTCGTATGTATTTTTTACTTTAAATGAAGGATATCGATAGAACATGCTGCCTAATGGACAACATTAGGACTATGTATGTATCGATGCGATAGATTTAGGGTTAAGTGAGAATCATTTGTGGTATTAAGATTTAATTGACACTGATTGATTGATTGATTTAAGATGTGATATGACTGATAGTGTGATTGTTAGAACTTGATTGACTAAGTTTCTCGGGACCAATCACATTGACAGTCAGATTGCTGGAGCTCGGTTGACTCGGGGCCAGTTTACTATCCATATAGAAAAAGTAAATTTATTTGGAATTAAGTGAGCCTGTATGGCTAAAGTGATATTATTGTTGATCAAGGTTGCATTAAATAAGGTTCTATTTGATCCTTCATAAACTTATATTTTTCAGTATTCATATATATAAAGTAATTTTCAGCATCTGTGTGAATTGCTTGTATATATATTTATTATATACGAATGTTTGATTGCATTTGACATTAGGAAATGCATGTATATATATTATAACAATTTACTCAGTGATGTCTGACTCCCCTCAGTTGATGTTTTTTACAAGAGAGTCTTCTTTTTTAGACCTTAACAATAGACCCATCCGCCGAATTTCTTCAGCCCCGACTTGTTTATGTAAATTATCTACTTAATTTTATATTGTACTCTAAAAAATTACAGTGGTGAGTTGTATTTAGTTTTTATTGTATATGATTCTAATTCAGAAGTCTTTCTTTGAATATTTTATTAATATATTTTATTTTAAGATATGACATATTATTTTTATTACATTGGTTTATGGTTTTAATTATGGTGCATATTTTATTTTAATTATTGCATACTTTTATTTTTAAGGTTTGTTACGGATTTCAAATTTGAAAGAATTCTCGTTCTCTAGCGCCAGTCATAGCCCTCGGTTTAGGTCGTAACAAGGATCAACTCTACTTTTTAATAGAGAGATGCCTGTTTTACAGAGGAAGCTCTGCCAAATTTTTGATAAAATTCTCATAAAATGTGACGTTACGTAGATCCTGAGTTTTCAGTATGCCCACACTATTTCACCACTATTATTATGCATTATTTATTTTCTCGTATGAATGTTTTTATTTTAAATAAAGGATATCGATAGAATGTGCTACCTTATGGGCAGCACTAGGACTGTGTACATACCGGTGTGATAGATTTAGGGTTGAGTGAGAATCACTTGTGGTGAAATATAATATGATTGATTGATTTAAGATTTAATGTGATTAAATAGTGTGGTTGTTGGAGCTCGGTTGACCTAGTGTCTCGGGGCTAATCACATTGACAGTCAGACTGTTAGAGTTTGGTTGACTTAATGTCTCGGGGCCAGTCTACTGTCCATATAGAATAAGTGAATTAATTTAGAATTAAGTGAGCATGTATGACTAGAGAGTTATTGTTGATTGAGGTTGCGATTAAATAGGGTTCTATTTGATCTTTCAATAAAATATATGTTTTTCAGCATTCTTATATAAAGTGATTTCAACATATGTATGAAATTATTGTATATATATTTATTATATACAGATGATTGATTGCATATAACATTAGGAGATGCATGTATATATAATATAACAATTCATTCAGTGAGGTCTGACTTTCCTCAGTTGTTGATTTTTCAGGAGACTCTTCTTCCTCAGACCTTAGTAATAGGCCCATTCGCCGGATTTCTTCAACCCTGGCTATTTTGTGTAAACTAGTTACTTAATTTTATTGTACTCTAGAAAACTACAGTAGTTATCGTATTTTGTATTTTGAAGAATATTGGTTTGAGATTTAAATTATGGTGCTGTCACGACCCAAACTAAGAGTCATGAGCGGCGCTAAGGAACGGGAATTCTTTCAAATCCGGAACCCGTAGCAAGCCTAAGAAAATAAAATCATACAATAAATAAATAATAGTACGACCGAATTAAAATTTTTCTGAATCAATATATAAAATAAATACTTCAAATCCTTTTATAAATGAATACATATTCGTACAATGTTCAAATACAAATTCTCAGAGTATTTAATATCCAAACAAAATAATACACTTTCAAAAATTATAACACTACTACTGCAGTTTCTAAAATACAATTCAAAGTTCAGAATATACATTTGCATAAAATAGCTGGGACTGAAGAACATGGCTAGGAACTCTACAATTAAGGTCTGACGATATGGGATCTCCTGAAAAAAATAATTGAGGGGGGTCAGACCTCACTGAGTGAATTATTATACTATATATACATGAAAACTAAACCATAACAATCAGGCATTCTTATATATATATATATATATATGTATATGTATATACACACATTTCACACGAATGCCAAACTCTGCTTTTATAAATATACTACATGTAGAAAACGTTTGATTAAATTCATGAAGGATCCATAGAACCCTAATAATAACAACCTCAACAACCCCATCATCACTCTAGCCATGCAGGCTCACTTGATTCCAAATAGAACACTTATTCCGACTTGGACAACAGACTGGCCCCGAGACACTAAGTCAATCGAGCTCCAGCAGTCTGGCTGACAGTATGATTGGCCCCGAGACACTTGGTCAACTGAGCTCCAGCAATCACACTATCTATCACCTCACATCTCAATCAACCCAATAGATCATTCAATTCACTTATGGATAGTAGACTGGCCCCGACACACTAAGTCAACCGAGCTCCAGCAGTCTGATTGTTAGTGTGATTGGCCCCGTAATCACACTATCTAACATACCATTAATCTTAGTCAAATCAATTAAATCAATTATAATCACCCAATTTTAACTCTCACTCTATCCTTATTTATAGTACCGGTACGCACACGGTCCTAATGTTTCCCACTAGGAAGCACGTTCTATTGATATCCTTCACTTAGAATAAATAATTCATTCGAAAAATAATTAATGTAGAACAATATTCATAATAGTAAAACCAACCATATATATATATATATATATATACAAAAAATATACCTAAAATATACCCAGTATATTTCAGGTATATATATATATATATATATATATATATATATATATGTGTGTGTGTGTGTGTGTGTGTGTCAGATAAAATATGAAATAAACTAAAGATAAATCATTAATATAGTTAAAAATAATTTAAATGAGTAACAATAATATAACATGCATTTTCTTAAAAATATACTTAAATATACAAAAGATATACCCTAAGTACACAAATCATTTAATAAAACATTTATGTATAAATATTCATTTAAATACGTGTTTGTGTTTAACATATATTCACAAATATACTAAAAATAAACATAATTATCTAACATGCATGTATTAAAAATAAACCCTAAATATACCACTAATGTGCTAGGTTTAATTTAATAATAAAACATTTATTTATTTGGAAATAAATCAAAAATATACCAAAAATAAACTTAAAAATAATTTAAGTGTAGGTTTATAATTTAACATGCAATTATTTAAGAATAAACCTAAAATCTACTAAAACTATACCTAAAGTATACTAATCATTTAATAAAATAATTATGTCTAAGTGTACATTTTAAAACATGTGTATATTACTCAAATGTATTAAACCTAAACCTAATTGTTTAATGTGCATATATCAAACTAACATGCACAATTATTTAATATGCATATGTATAAAAATGCAACCCTAGATATACCAAAAATATTATAATTTAAATCCCCTTTAAAACATACAATGAAAATGAAAAATTCTAAATAATGCATCCTATATGCAGTGCATATATATACAGTATAATAACTCACATGATAGCACTCCACGAGACAAACTCGACGGGTCTGGTCTGTTAGGCCTCGGTCTCAACGTAGCTCAACAAACAAATGACAACATGAATCATAATAAAGCTAACGAAAATTCTAAAGACTCAATCTAGAATTTTAGACACAAAATTAGGATAGGAATTTGACCGGACATCACGTTTTACGAGAATTCTACTGAAAATCCTGCAGAACCTCCCCTGTAAAACGAACATCTCTCTACTCAAAGAGTAGAGCCGATCTTGCAAAGAAATACACTTCGGAATAAACACATAATTACAACCAAAATCCCTCGGTCGGACTCCAAACTACAATTCACCAATCGAGGTTCGCAATTCACAGAATATTTATAAAATACTGAAAATGCCCTTATATAATAAAAATACATTTTATAAATCCAAATTACGTAATTAACCCTAAAACATACTAAAAATCAATAAAAACTCATCTATTTAGAAAAAAAGTATATTATATATAATTTGAAAATAAATTATGAAAAATAGTTTTAATTAGTTAAAAATACTAAAAATTTGCAGAAATCATTTTTATACCCTAAGTAACTATTAAAACCAATTTAATTACATTTTTAGCCAATTTAGTGTAAAATTATCAAAATACCCCTATATATATAAATTTACTAAAATAAATCCAAAAATTCACCAAAAATAATATAATTACTAAAAATTAATTTTCTCAACATATATTTCAATAATATCAATAAATATACTCAATTTACCAATTTATTTCAATTAAACACATAATTAACCCTATTTTTCAAAATTACATAAACTTAATAAATTCCAAATAAATACATAAAAATTCACAAAAATTACAAATAAATTTCTATAATTCATTTCAACTCCTATAATCACCATAAAACACAATTTCATAATTTAATTAATTAATTTTCGAAAATTAGAAAATAATAATAAAATAATCAAAAATTCATAAAAATTAAAATAAATTCCAAAAATTCTAAAAAAATTACAGAATGTAGATTAAGCTTCTAAGAACAAATTTTGTGAATGAATTTTTCATTAATCAATCAAATTGAAGCTAAAAAAAATTTGAAACCCAAAATGGCTGATTTGAAGAAATTGAAACCTAAGCAATTATAGACCAAATCAAGTGAAACAAAGCTTGGAATCACACTCACCAGAGCTCAAAGAGAAGATAGAGACTAACGACATCAAATTTGGTCGCCGGAAAGTGCTTGGTCGGAGCTAAGTCGATTTTTGGCTCCTTGATGAAAATCCGGCCAAAACTCGTCGGAAAAGAGTGTTTTAGGTGATGGAAATGGCTGGAGGTGGAGGAGGAAGGCTGAGGGGCATAGTAACAGCAAAAAAACCAGCTTGAAAGTAGCTGGAAATGGCATTGGGAAGAAGAAGATACAGGAGGGGTAAAATCGTAAATAAGATAACTTTTATTTTTTTTTTTAAAATTTGTGTATATATGTATATATATATATATATATGTCCACACTATATTATAGTAATATATATATTCCCACACACAAATAATACTCACCACACAAATATTTTAATATATTTAATAATTTATACACTTAAAATTAATTAATTAATACAAAAATTAAATAATAAAATTAAGGAAATTAATTAAGCTCTAGTTAATTTAAATAAGTACACATATATACAATTTATTTTAGCACTTTAAAATTATATATGAGTTCATGCAAATTTATAAAACTAGTCAAAATAAATAGTATTAAATTATTTACGTGTCAATTTTCCCGAAAATACAATTTTCGGAAAAATTTTACGTAAAGTACTTAAAATAATATAAAATAATTAAAATTAACTTTAAACAACAAACTCATAAAATATAATAAATATATATACAAAAATTATTAACACTGCATATCCCGATGCAGAATAAAAATATTTAAAACTCGGGATATTACAGTCTTCCCTCCTTACAAGAATTCGTCCCCGAATTCCAAAAGAAAAATTACAAGATCAAGAAAGGAAGAAATACGGGTAAAAAAACTCGTATCTCAACTTCAGTCTCTCACGTAAGCTCTTTCATTTTGTTGCCACGTCACGGAACCTTGATCATCTGAATCTAGTTCGAACATAACTATCGAGTGTCACAACCCAAAACAGGGGCCATGACCGGCGCTAGGGAACGGGAATTCTTTCGAATCCGGAACCCGTAGCAAGCCTAAAAATAAAATAAACATGCAATAATAACCATAACAATATTATATGCAGCGGAAATAAAAAAAATCATAAATATCACAATAGTATATACACCAACTGGATTTAAGTTAAATCTCATCTCATAGATATATAAATCTTTTAATACAAATCCAGTTTCAATATAATACATCTCTTTAAATAAAATACATGAAATCCAATACTTTAATTCACAACTACTGCAGTGTCTAGATAAAATAAATAAGACTCAAGTAAATAATTTACACAAAGAAGTCGGGGCGGAAGAAATCCGGCGTATCGACCTGCTACTGAGGTCTGAAGAAGTTGACTCTCCTGAAAAATAGTCAACGGAGGGGAGTCAGACCTCACTGAGTGAATTACTATAATATATATACATACAAACTAAGTGATAATGCATACAGTCAACAGTATATATAATATGTATATATACAGGCAATTGCACACAGATGCAATAAAATCATTTTATATATTTTCATTAAAAATCATCTTTTATGAAGGATCACATAGAACCCTAGAATATCGCAACCTCAGAAAATAGTGTTAAACAACACTCTAGCCATACAGGCTCACTTATTCCAAATATATCCACTTAATCCATTTAGACAGTAGACTGGCCCCGAGACACTAAGTCAACCGAGCTCCAGCAGTCTGACTGCCAGTGTGATTGGCCCCGAGACACTTGGTCAACCGAGCTCCAGCAATCACACCCAAACCACATCTCACACATCCAATAATCACATTCAAATCAATATTCACAAATAAGTTAGTAATATAGCCTAAATACTATAGGCGTACCGGTACATACTCGGTCCTAGTGCTGCCCACTAGGTAGCACGTTCTATCGATATCCTTCATTAATAAATAATATAAAACATTCATTCACAATAAATGATGCATGAATTTAAATGAAATAGCAATATAAACCATATATATATATACCGAAAATATATCAAAAGTAAACCAGGTATATTTCGAGTATATATATCAAATGCATTCAATCAAATTATAAATTAAGCTAGAAATATATTCAAAAACATTTTAAGTATATTTTATTTACAAAACATGCATATAATTTAATATATACCAAAAATATACTTAATGTAAACTTAAGAAATAATCAAATTATTTATGCATATTTAATCAACATAAAACATGCATTTCTAAATCATGCATCCTAAGCATATATATATAGTATAGTAACTCACCTAATGCGCTCCACGAGACGGGTCCGACGGGCCTGGTCCACTAGCCCTCGGTCTCGGCGCAACTAAACAAACAATAAATAATAGACATCAGAATAAACCTAACAGAAATCCTAGAATTCAATCTAGAGTATTAAAATACGGAAATAGAATTAGGGTTCGACTGGACATCACGTTTTACGAGAATTCTACCAAAAATTCGGCAGAACCTCCCTTGTAAAACGGACATCTCTCTACTCAAAGGAGTAGAGCCGACCCTGCAAAGAAATACACTTCGAGAAACTACACAAGGCATAATCAAAATCCCACGGTCGGACTCCAAACTACAGTCTACCGACCGGGGTCCACAAACACAGAACAATTTCAGAAATACCAAAAATATCCTTACAACATAGAAATTCATTTTATAAGTAGAAATTACATAATTAACCTTTAAACACTGTAAAAACCGATAAAAACTCATTTTATTAGAAAAACCGTATATTATATATATAATTGAAAATAATTCACGAAAAATAGTTTTAATTAGTTAAAAATACCAAATAATTTATAGAAATCATTTTTATACCTTAAATAATTATTAAAACCAATTAAATTACATTTTTAGACAATTTAGGGTAAAATTACCAAAATACCCCTATATATATAAATATACTTAAATTACTTCAAAAATTCACCAAAAATTATACAATTATCCAAAATTAATTTTCTCAACATATTTATCAATAATATTAATAATTAAACTCAATTAACCAATTAAATTCAATTTAAAACACAATTAACCCTAATTTCTCAAAATCACATAAACTTCAATAATTCAAAATAAATACTTAGAAATTCATAAAAATTCCAAATAAATTCCTATAATTCATTTCAACACCTAATTTAACCATAAACTCCAATTTCGTAATTTAAATAATTAATTTCCGAAAATTAGAAAATAATATTAAAATATTCAAAAATACCCAAAAATCCAAAAAATCTCCAAAAAATTCTACAAAAATTCATAAATGTAGATTGAGCTACTAGAAACAATATTTGTGAAGGGAGTTTTCATGAATCATTCAATTCGAAGCTCAAAAAAATCAAAAACCCTAATGTGATCGAAATTGAAAATTCGAAACCTAAGCAAATCTAAACCATTTAAGCTCAAACCAAAGCTAGAATCACACTCACCGGAGCTCAAGGAGAAGAAAGAGACCGGCGGTGTCAAAAACGGTGGCCGAAATCGACGAGGGAAGAAGAAGATGCAACTCTCGGCTTCCGGCGATATCAAGCTTCCCCGACGCCATAAATGGCTACCACAGGCGGCGAGGAAGGCTGGGGAAGGTGGTGGCACACCCACGGTGAAGAAATGGCAGTAGCAGCGACCGGACGGTGAAGGAAATGGTCGGGAGGAAGAAGAAGCTCACGGGGGCAGTTTCGTAAATAAACCAAACTTTTATAATTTTGACAATTTTTAATGTATATATGTATATATATATACTTTATACTATATATTAAAATAATATTAAATTACACACGTTAAATATACACCACACATATAAAATTTTAATATTTTAATAATTTATACTAAATAAAAATAATTAAATAACAATAAAACTAATAAATAATTAATAAAATATTAGGGTAATAATAAACCCTAATTAAATAAATATTTACACACATAGGCTTTATTTAGTATTTTAAAAATACGTATGAGTTCATGCAAGTCCGAAAATATTTTTAAAATAATTAATATTAAAATATTTACGTGAAAATTTTCCTGAAAATGCAAGTCCCGAGAAAATTTTACGTAAAGCACTGTAAATAATACACAGTAATTAAAATAGGTTTTAAATACATATTAACTCGTAAAAATATCGCATATATATTCAAAATTTATTAACACTGCATATCCCGGTACAGTATAAAAATATTTAAAATTACGGGATATTACATCGAGCTTGATAATTTACAATCACAACTGATTCCTTCTCAAACTTCAGATCTTCATTCAGTTCTATATTGTTCAACAAGTCTCATCACACCATTTTTCGGAGACATCTTCAGAATTACAGTCTTCGATCTGAAACTCCATATCTCTACATCTAGGATCCATATCGCTCTTCTGATCACAGCAACTTCTTCACTGTATTCTGAACCATCTCATATCTAATTAAGACTTCTTTCCATAAAAGCCTCAAGTGGTGTCATTCCAATACTGTTATGGTAGTTGTCATTATAAGCAAATTCTATAAGTAATATATAATCAACCTAGCTACCTTCTAGATCCAAAACACACCTCTTCAACATACTGTTTAGTGTCTGGATCGTCCTCTCAGACTGTCATCTATCTAAGGATGAAAAGTAGTATTGAAATCCAATCAGATGTCTATTACTCTCCACAATCTCTGCTAAAATTGAAAGGTAAACACTGTAGCTTTACCATATACAATGGACACAGGTAGTCCATGCAAGCATAAAATATGCTTCATATGCAGCTTAGCCCACTTAGCTGCTGAATAAGTGGCTTCCACTCGCCAAAAATTAGTTGACTTGGTCAATTTGTCTACAGTCATTCCAACGGAATCATATTCACCCTTCGAACGAGGTAACCAACCACAAAAATTATTATAATTCTCTCTCATTTCCACCCAAATTCAAAAGAGATCGAAACTTCCCAGAAGACTTCTGATGTTCAGCTTTCACCGACTAGTAATTTTAACACTTAGAAATACAATCAGTCACCTCCTTCTATAATCCAACCCACTAGTAATGATCCTGAATACTGTGATAATTCTTGGTAACCATCTGGATGTACACTGCAAGTTCATTTCCATAGCTTATATAGAATCCCTTTCTCAGATTATAACATTAACCCTGTATCATTAACTTGGGCATCTCCTATCAGCAGATCATTCTATGGTGATATGCCATGATGACATGCTATGATGAATGTCATGATGAGATGATATAATGAAATGTTATGATGAAATGCTAGAATGAAATATCGTGATGAAATGTTGTAATGAGATGCTATGATGATATGATGAAATGTTGTAATGATATCAGGTCTTATCCTCTAAAGTTCACGTAACCCTCAGATCAATCAGTCTTCTTCAGTACTTGGAAGTTGTTCTAACAAACATTTGTTCACACAATCTTCCCATTCTTCTGAGTTATGCGAGTCATAGGAGCTGCAATTCTAGAGAATTCTATTTAGATTTCCTATGATACCCAATTAAACCCAGAAAATTACAGATCTCAATGGATTCATTCAGTCTGGGCCGCTCAGATGCTGTTTTGATCTTTTGTGGATCAACTCAAATTCTATCTTTAAACGCCACAATTCTAAGAAAAATAACACTCTCTACCCAATGATCACACTTCCTGAATTCAGCATAAAGCTGACATTCTCTTAGTGTCTGTAGTATAGTCCTCAAGTGATATATATGCCCTTTCATTCACTTTGAATACACTAGTATATCATTAATGAAGAGTACTACAAACTGATCCACAACTAATGATAACCCGACTTCAAATCAACTTTAGAAAAGAATTATACACCCTGTAGCTGATCAGACAGGTCATCTATCCTCAAAAGAGGATACTTGTCCTTCACTATTACCCTGTTCATCTCTCTGCAGTCAATGCACAGTCTCAAGGTACCATCATTCTTCCTTACAACAGGACTAGTGCACCCCAAAGAGAAACATAAGGACTAACAAAACCTTGGTCATACAGCTCTTGCAATTGCTCCTACAGCTCTGTAAGAGTCATTTTGTAGGGCTACGTTGAAATAGGAGTTATATCAGGAATCACATCGATACAGAATTCAATCTCTGTAAAGTGGTAAACCTGGTAACTCATAGGCAATTAAAACATCTAGGAGAGACAACTTCTCCACTGAAGTATACTCAACTAGAGCCAGATATTGCTGACAACCCTTTCACGTCTCATCAAGATTAATTACACCCAAAAGACTGAATTCACAATAACTCTATGAATCTCAATTCTCAATTCAGATGCCAATATATTACGCTTAATCCTATAACACATAATTCTACCAGTCTCCTCTTATACTATATTACATCTTCAGCATGACGTATCAGATTAAAGAGTTTATAGGTAATCTTCTCAACTGATTGCTCTTCCCTTACTCTGTGCAATAGCTGATACAGGTAATTATCATTCCTTAAAGGTGGATGGAAGTATCTTAGAAATCCCCCTTTAATTCAAATTATGTGTTATAATCAGAACTGACAGCTTGCCATAAAGAGTATAAGAGTGTTTCGTCTTCATTAGACATTTTCCAATTCTCCCATCAAAGCATATTCAAACAACTGTCAAACTTGATTAAATGCTATCAAGTTTTTATTAGTCTCGGCTATCGTAGTCACAATTATTGCACGTTCAAGTCCAAAAGGAATGCTTGTACTGCTTACAATGACTACCTTAACCCTTGAGTTATAGTTGCCTCTAACCTACCCCTATACTAGATAGGTGTAGTAGAGCTGGAACTATAACCATAACTTGAACTTGAAAAAATTGATTATCAATATTGTCTCTGCAGAAGAAACAATTCACATTCACTGCGCTGAAAAGATATGGAAATCAACAGAATTCAGAATATAAAATATACGCAGAATTGACATGTCTCAAGTTCTCGGCTGAAAAAGAAATTACATCTGCTGAACGATCGAAGGTATCAGCACCGCATCCTATGAAACTCCTATTGCAGAAGCAACATCATTGCAATGCTAAGCCACCAGCTCCTCATTCAGTTATTCCCGCTGTCAACAGCGATCATCAGGCCTTCTAAATCCATCTCTACCCCTACGCCTAACAGGCTGCATAGGGGGTAGAACCTCATGCTCAGAAGATCAACTATCATCGATCTCATCGATCGATGGAGCGACTTATGCTCAAGGCAATCAATAAGGAGCAAAAATAAACAAATAGTTCAAACAATCACAACATCAAACACCCTAACGGTTACGTGGAATTCCTAATGCAAGGAAGACTTTTCAAAGACATGACCGAACCTAATTCACTGCAGTAGTTTAACAGAAAACACAACTTTAAAAACTAGGGCCACAACTCAAACAACTGAGCCCTGACATAGAACTCTGCTCTGATACCAACTTTGTCACGACCCAAACTAGGAGTCATGATCGGCGCTAGGGAACGGGAATTCTTTCGAATCTGGAACCCATAGCAAGCCTAAGAAAATAAAATCATACAATAAATAAATAAAAGTACGACCGAATTAAAATTTTTCTGAATCAATATATAAAATAAATACTTCAAATCTTTTATAAATGAATACATATTCGTACAATGTTCAAATGACTGAGGGGCATAGTAACAGCAAGAAAACCAGCTTGAAAGTAGCTGGAAATTGTGGAAATGACATTGGGAAGAAGAAGATGCAGGAGGGGCAAAATCATAAATAAGGCAACTTTTGTTTTTTTTTTATTATAATTTGTGTATATATGTATATATATATATATATGTCCACACTATATTATAGTAATATATATATTCCCACACACAAATAATACTCACCACACAAATATTTTAATATATTTAATAATTTATACACTTAAAATTAATTAATTAATACAAAAATTAAATAATAAAATTAAGGAAATTAATTAAGCTCTAATTAATTTAAATAAGTACACATATATACAATTTATTTTAGCACTTTAAAATTATATATGAGTTCATGAAAATTTATAAAACTAGTCAAAATAAATAGTATTAAATTATTTACGTGTCAATTTCCCCGAAAATACAATTTTCGGAAAAATTTTACGTAAAGTACTTAAAATAATATAAAATATTTAAAATTAGCTTTAAACAAACAACAAACTCATAAAATATCATACATATATATACAAAAATTATTAACACTGCATATCCCGATGCAGTATAAAAATATTTAAAACTCGGGATATTACAGGTGCATATTTTATTTTCTATTGCATGCTTTTATTCTTTTAAGGCTTGCTACGGGTTCCAGATTCGAAAAAATTCTCGTTCCCTAGCGCTGGTCATGACTCCCGGTTTGGGTCATGACATAATAGACTTTCATAAATATGATTAACTTTTATTTTGAAGATGGTACCCCAACTATAAAGAAGCAAATTAAATTGTACCAAGTTAAACATAACAACTATAGAAATTTGATTTCTTCTTCTAATGACTTATAGACTTTTTTCATTTTTTTCCCTTGTAGGATTACACTTCTATACCTAAAAGAAAAAAAAATCTGTTAAAATCTTGAGAGGGAGTGAAAGAAAATATTTTAGGTTTTATATTTATGCCATCACATAAAAACTTTGTAAAAATACATGAAAATCTAATGTCTATAAAAGTCAATGACTTTTTGAATATCACCTTACTTTTATTATGACACTTGTTAAGGATGTCAAACATACATTGTATGCATGAGACTCATAAATAATATATCCATAAATGTCCAAATTTTAGTTCATGTATCAATATATGTAACAAGATTTTTCTTTTTAAATAACACATATCACACACCATAAGGCTCACAACATCAAGTAGTTCACATCTTTCCTTATATTATTTATATACAACACACTAGCCTTAATGTAAAATATGAAAATTATCACGACCCAAAACATGGGCCATGACCGGCGCTAGGGAACAGGAATTCTTTCGAATCCAGAACCCATAGCAAACCTTAAAATAAATAAAAACATGCAATAATAATAATAACATAAATAAAATAACTTGCAGCGAAAATAAAACTCATAAATAAAATGAGTATAATCCATCAACTTGTTTAACAAACAAACTCATCCTTATATATGAATAATCTTTTAATACAAAACCCAATTTATATCTTTAAAATACATATCTCATATAAACATGATACATAAATCTCACGATCAACTACAACTACTGCAGTGTCTAGATTATGAAATAACATCAAGTGAGCAGATTACATAGTAAAGTCGGGGCAGAAGAAATCTGGCGTATGGGTCTGCTACTGAGGTCTGAAGACATAGACTCTCCTGAAAAATAGTCAACGGAGGGGAGTCAAACCTCATTGAGTGAATTGTTATAATATATATGCATGCATAGCTAAATGACAATGCACACATTCAATAGTATATATAATAAATATATATACAGGCAAATACATAGATGTAGCAAAATCATTTTTATATATACCGAAAATAACATTCGATTATAAAGCATCAAATAGAACCCTAAATGATCGCAACCTCAAACAGTGTTAGATAACACTCTAGCCATACCGACTCACTTATTCCAAATAAATTCACTTGTTCCATTTGGACAGTAGACTGGCCTCGAGACACTAAGTCAACCGAGCTCCAACAGTCTGACTGTCAGTGTGATTGGCCCCGAGACACTCACACTCCCAAATCACATCTCATATCATAAAAATCATTCTAATCCATATCCACAAATAAGTTAGTAATATAGCCTAAATACTATCATCGTATCGGTACATACTCGGTCCTAGTGCTGCCCATTAGGTAGCACATTCTATTGATATCCTTCATTTAAAAATAAACATACATTCATAAAATAAATGATGCATGATATTAAGTAAAATAACAACATAAACCATATACATACTAGAAATATACCAAAAATAAATCAGGTATATTTCAAGTATATATATGTCGAATAAATTCAATTTAATCATAAAATAAACCAGAAATATACTTAAAAACATTTTAGATATAATTCATTAATAAAACATGCATATAATTTAAAATATATCAATAATATACCAAAAATAAACTTAAGCAATAATTAAACCATTCATGCATAATTTATACAATAAATCATACATTTTTAAAAACATGCATCCTAGAACAGGTATATATAAAATAACAACTCACTATTATTGCGCTCCACAAGACAGATCTGACGGACCTGGTCCACTAAGCCTCGGTCTTGGCATAACTAAACAAACAAATGACAACATGAATCAAAATAAATCTATCGACATTCATGAGACTCAATCTAAGAATAGTGGACACAAAATTAGAATAAGATTTCGACCGAACATCACGTTTTACGAGAATTCTACCAAAAATCCGGTAAAACCTCCCCTGTAAAACGGACATCTCTCTACTCAAAGAGTAGAGCTAGTCCTGCAAAGAAACACACTTCGAATGGAAACAGGCTCACAACCCCTCGGTCGGACTCCCAAACTACAATTCTACCGACCGAGGTTCACAATTCACGAAATAATTACATATCACATTTAAAATGCCAAAAATACCAAAAATGCCCTTTAATACTCAAAATATAGCAAATTAGGTATTTAAACGCTAAAAATAATTATTTTACCGATAAATACATAAAAATCCTAATTTTAATAAAATATTATTAAAAATTCATAATTCTCGATGAATTCATAAATATTATCCAAAATACATTTTATAAATCCAAATTACTTAATTAACCCTAAAACATATTAAAAATCGATAAAAACTCATTTATTTAGAAAAATAGTATATTATATATAATTTAAAAATAATTTACAAAAAATAGTTTTAATTAGTTAAAAATACTAAATAATTTATAGAAATCATTTTTATACCTTAAATAACTAGTAAAACCGATTTAATTATATTTTTAGCCAATTTAGTGTCAAATTACCCAAATACCCCTAGTTATGTAAATTCACTATAATTAATCAAAAATTCACCAAAAATAATATAATTATTAAAAAATTAATTTCTCAACATATAATTCAATAATATCAATAATTATACTCAATTAACCAATTAATTTCAATAAAACACATAATTAACCTAATTTTCTAAAAATTACATAAACTAAATAAATTCATAATAATTATATAAAAATCAAAAAAATTACAAATAAATTTATAAAATTCATTTTAACACCTATAAACACCATAAATCACAATTTCATAATTTAATTAATTAAATTTCAAAAATTAGAAAATATTAATAAAATAATAAAAAATTCACAAAAATCAAAATAATTCCCAAAAATTCATAGAGGTAGATTAAGCTAAGAGGAACAATATTTGTTAAGGCACTTTTCATGAATCACAATAAAAAAGCTCAAAAAAATTGAAAAAGCCATAATAGCCGAAATGAAGAAATTGAAAAACAACAAAAATGGAGAAGTTAGAGCTCAAACCGAATCTTGGATCGAGTTCACCGGAGCTTGAGGAGCTCAAGGACACCGAAATCACAAAGAATGATAGCCGGAGGTGGAAGAACGGTGAGGAACTCAACTTTCGGCCAAAAATGATTATGGCTGTCTCTGCCGGTGCCAGGCAAGAAGAGAGGGGTGGCGGAGCTTCTGAACGGTGATGAGGCACCCTGGCAGTAAGGGGACGGCAGTGATAGACGGTGAGAGTGGGAGGAGGGCGTCAGGTTTGGAGGGGATGACACATTTGGTAAATTTGATTATATATATATATATATATATATATATATATAGTAACTTTAACATTTAATATTATAAAATAATAATTTTATATTCACAAAAATCTCCACACCACATATTAAAAATATCAAACTATTATTTATATACATATACATATATATATATATATATATATATATATATATATATATATATATATATATATATATATATATATATATATATATAATGCATATTAATTTAATTAAACTATATAATATAATACAATTTAATTAAAATAACCCTAATTTAATTTAAATATGCATATATACATGTATATGTATATATATTATTCGACACTTAAAAATCATGCATGGACTAATGCAACTTCATAAAAACGCTTAAAATAATTAATACTTAATTATTTACATTTTAATTTCTCCAAAAATAAAATTTTCGAAAAAATTTTACGTAAAGGATTTAAAAAATAATTAAAATAATTAAAAATGTCTTTAATAAATAACAAACTCATTAAATAATCATAAATATATATAAAAATTATTAACACTGCATATCTCGATGTAATTTAAAATTATTTAAAAACTCGGGATATTACAAAAATTCACTAAACATGCTCCATTCTAAAAAAACTGAGGACGACCTTCTACTGACCCATCTGACACAATACTAGTGTAATGGCTGCAATTATTTCTACAAGACCAATTACAGTTCTTCTAATCCTGAAAAATAATGTAGAACAGTGTGCCTGCAACTTAGTAAGAGAAAAACATAATATCTTATGAAAAATAACACATTCAAATATGTAATATAATCAATTATCCATCCATTTAATGTTTAGCTATGAATTTATCATATATACATAGCATAGTATTTTCTTTTGAACAACAATGAACTTGTGAATTATATGTAAAACCAAAACTTATTTCATTTATTTGTGGATTTTGATACACACACAACCTGTCATAATCTTGTACCACATTTTTCTTTAGCCTCTTTATGGCATAATAAGGGAATTCCATAACACACACAACATTGCCTTATTCATAAGTAGTATTGCGTCTTCATACTCATCCAACCATATTTTTTATTTTTACATATACATCACATACCACTTAATTAAACAATTTACATCCCATAATACATAAGAAATCAATAATATATAAAAAATATACTCATATTTCAATATGGCAAATTCAATAGTGCAAATTCACCAATATACCAAAAATATACCTATATTTCAACATGGCAGATTCAATAGTGTAAATTCAAAAATATAAAAAAAAATTCACATTATGAGTATCAAAGCCATACTTTCTAGATCAATAGCATTATAAATCTAAATTAATTTACAATTGAATTCACATCAATTGGACATATTGGACATCAATAGAAAGGGAAACATTAAAATAATTCATCTTGGTCAAACTATCCACAAAATTAAACAACAAAAAGTATTACCTAAATTGGCCATCAAAACAACAAAATTAAACTTTCTCAATTTCTATCAATTTTATAAATAACATCTCCAAAGTTTTATAAAAAAAATAGCACCCCATTTGGAGTTATAAATCTCAAGATATGGCTCAACAAGTATTATATTCTCATCCAAATAAGACATCCGAATTCAACAACCACCATTCATATGTACAATCTCATTCATATATACAATCTCATCTTAAAACAATCAATCATCAACACAATAATAAAAATTAGCATTTATCAATTAAAATATACGTATTCCCCATAACCAATCAACTTAACAAATAATTTTATAATTACTTATTTTTTAAGTTATATTTACATAGAACATTAGGTTATTCTCTTACTTTTATTGTTTCCTTCCTTTTTGCTTGCATTTACATGTGTGACAATCTCATTTCCTCATGGTTTAGTTGAAATAGATCATAATTCTCTTATTTTTAAACATCCAATAATGATGGAATCTCATCTAGCATGATAGCATCACTAAACTACTTAAACATATGAAGCTGCCAATTATAACAAATTTAATAGGGTGAATTTAAAAATTCACTAATAATTCTATACAATTAATCTCAAGATGAAATTTTTTATATCACTAACCCTATGTGTCTAGAATAATTTAAAATTGATTTTACTTCAATTGGAAGTGTATAGAGAAAGAACCCTAAGAAATAATCTACCATACTTAGATCGGCAATGGAAACTAAGCAATAAAATGTTTCCTTTTATTGCACTAACATAAAGTCTAAATCAGATCAAGATAAAATAGGAATAGTTTTAGATAACTCATCAAAGTTTTCATATCATAAAAAAACACTCAATTTGAAGCTTCCTAACTCAAGATATGGTCAAAACAATAAGACTAAAAAACTAGTTTCTAAGAACCTGAATTCTGCATCTTCTAAACATTAACTCAATTCAATAAAAATATTAAAATTACTTACCAAATAAACCTTTAAAGTCTTTGAAGATGAAGATTATGATCTTAAATGAATCCTAAACCTTCAAATTTCACTTGAAATTCAACTCTCTATTTTTTTTTAAGAATAAGAATAAGAAAGTAAAGACAATCCCCTTTTCTTCCTTCCTTATTCTATTTGAATCTTTTTTTTTTCCCCTTATGGCTGCCATAAGAATATATATATTGTTATTAATTCATGCATTCCTTATGTCTATATGATATGTATATTATGCAAATAAACATAAATACATTATATAGATGTTACATTTATAGACTAGATTAGAGTTATAGTTGAGTACCTTCTAACTTTTATAGACTTTTTTTAAATTTTTAGAAATTTTAATTGAATACTCCACTTTTCTAGTGTCCTTAAAAGTTTTAATTAAATACCACCTAACTTTTGAAATAAATTATAATCTTTAAAATCCTAATTGAATACCTCTCCATTAAACTTTCCTGAAAGTTTGAGAACAATATATTAAAAATTCGATATTTACCTTCTCTCATATTAATATAAGAAAAATCAAACATAATTATAACATAAATATTTTTGCATTTTAAAATTAGACCAGTTATATACTTAAATATTTATTTCACTCATTTTAATTTTATATTTTAAAATACATTTATGTAGATTTTACTACTAAATTGGTTGAAATTGTTTAATTACTCACCATAAGAGAGGAGAACAAAGGAAATGAGAGTTGGATGTATACTTTCAACAAACGAATGTTTATTTCTTTTGTTACGAGAGATAATAATTAAATCAACAGCAGAAGGATTAAAATACAAATGGTAAAACAGTAGTGACCAAAGAGTTAAAACTTAAATGTAATTAAACCATTTGATTGATTGAAAGGCTTTATGACATCGCTAAGCTTATTAGGCTAAAGACCCAAAATGGGCCAAACACTTGACCCAATCGGAGTATCATCGCCGGCAGACGGCGAACCTCACCGTCTTCAGATACAATTAAAAAGAAAAATCTCCGAAATCCACCGCAGAAAGAGGAAAAAACGTAGGAGAAGACAGCAGGTTCAGGTAGAGAAACCCTAGTTTTTCAAAATCAAAATCGATTTGTAATCTCCAGAACGCAACAAAGGAAACATGGGGAAGAAACAGCACAGCAAAGATCGAATGTTCATAACGAAAACGGAATGGGCCACCGAATGGGGCGGCGCCAAATCCAAAGAGGTTTACACTCCTTTCAAGCGCCTCCCTTTCTATTGCTGCGCGTATGCTTCATCTCCTTTAACTGTAATTGCATTAATTTTGATTATATTTTTTAATTAGTTATGGTGTTATTTTAATTTTAATTTTTTTGTTCTTCCTTTGCAGACTTACATTTACACCATTTGAGTACCCAGTGTGTACAGCTGATGGAAGCGTTTTCGATTTAATGTTAGTGTTCTTCTTTTCATTTTTGTAGGATGTTTGCTGTGTTTTGAATTTTAATTTGAGCACTGTGTTCTGTTCGTTTAATCTGAAATTTTTATGTGCAGGCATATTACTCCTTATATAAGGAAGTATGGGAAGCATCCGGTTACTGGAGCTCCATTGAAGCTGGATGATCTTATTCCACTCAATTTCCATAAGAATTCTGAAGGTTAGTTTTCTTTCCTATTCTTTTGAATTTTTGTATGTAAGGATTAAATTCTGTACGAAATAGAATATATAGTGTTTAACCGTATATATATGCTGTTTAAATGATATATGGAGAATGAGTGAGTTGGCGAAACGAGTTTTACTCATCAATAGTTATAATTAATATATTTTGAACATGGAAAATAGATAATTTACTCTTTTTAATGGTTATTGTAGTGTTTCAATGCTTTTCTTGCCTGACTTAAATTTTTATATGACCCCTAATTACGATATTTTGTTGCTATTGACATGAGGGAAATTGCTTAGGAGTTAACGAGTAACAGTTGTGGACCATGTTAATATTAGTTTCCAAGCTGCTGGGGGGAAGAAAAAGTGAAACTATTAGATAGTTGGTTTGCCAAGATCATGAGTTTATGGATTAGTTGTGTGCTAGGTCAAGCTTAGCAAGCCCCTAATATCTTTGGTCCTCTTGGGTTTATCTTGTATGTTTATGTGAAGTTAATTTAGCTGCAGCAGAAGATGGAATTATTATTCTTGCAATGACCAATGAGCTCAATTGTGGTTGCATAGTTGAAAAAAAGTAATAACAGCAGTATCCTTGTAGGTCATTTGCATTTAAAGGAAATGATTAATTAGATACTCCTATTATTACCAATAGTTTATCTTCACTGCGTTATTTTTGGGAAAAATTCTTAAGCAGTGCTTGCCTTAAAACACTGAGGTTTTCCTTGTCTGCATCAAACACTTTTGGTGCTTTCAACACAGCTACTTGGTTGCATTATGTATTGTTTTTCTGTTGTTTCATAACCTTGAATGCCAACTCTACCTTTTGGTTATTTTTATTGTTGTTTCATATCCTTAAACGCCATCTCTACCTTTTGGTAGTTCTTCTGTGGTTTACATTCAAATCTTATCTGTGCCAATGTCTTTGCTACTCTCTGCAGGAGAGTATCATTGCCCCGTGCTCAACAAGGTTTTTACTGAATTCACCCATATAGTTGCTGTGAAGACTACTGGGAACGTGTTCTGTTATGAGGTTTGTTTTATGCTGATATTAGTATCATTGTTTTTCTCTTAGTTTTTTATACAAGTATTTATTTGTTTTTTTTTTCCTTGTAGGCAATTAAAGAATTAAATATCAAGACCAAGAACTGGAAGGAGCTCCTTACTGATGAGCCTTTCAGTAAGGAAGACTTAATAACAATTCAGGTATCAATAACTCTGAGATACATTACATTTTACCAAGTCGAAGCATGCTACCAGTATTATCTATAGCATGAATAATGAGCTGTACAAATCTATTCTTATCTCTGCGGTTGTGCCTTGCAGAATCCCAGTGCACTTGATACTAGGGTCACTCTGGATTTTGATCATGTTAAGAAGGGTTTGAAACTTGATGATGAAGGTACATGATATTTTTTGTTGCCAATTTCATTGGATCAAATCTATTTTTTTTCCATTTTGTAATATCATCATGACCTTTTTCAGTTTATGTTTTTTAGAGCTAAAGAAAATGAGTTCAGATCCAGCCTATAACATAAACTTATCTGGAGATATTAAGCAGATGTTGGAGGAGCTTGGTACTGAGAAGGGAAGAAAAACTGCACTTCATGGTGGAGGTGGTAGCAAGGCACAAAATGAAAGGGCTGCTGCTCTTGAGGCCATTTTGGTTGCAAGGTCACGCATTAAAGAGGATTCCAAATCTGATGCAAATGGAAATTCTAAAGCCCCAAAAGCTTATAGCATTGTAGATGCTGCATCTGCTGCTGTGCAAGGAAGAAGTGCAGCTGCAGCTAAAGCAGCATCAGGTGATAAAGCTGCTGCTCGGATAGCCATGCACATGGCTGGTGAGAGGGCACCTGTGAATGCTAAACTGGTTAGTTCCTCCCAATTTTAAGCTTTTTTTAGACATCACACCACACAATAGAGACCAAAGCTAATGATTAATTTGCATTATACTGGAATGTCTCTTTTCTCTCTGTTTGTTGACTTCATGTTTTTTTGGGTGTCATATAGCTGACTGAGCTACCCTAAATGCTTGCATCGGTGTTTATGCTAACATAGAAGGGTAGATGGTTGAATTTTTTCTTGTTTGTTTGAACTATTGATTTCAAAATTCATAAATTGAGTAATGGGAAACTCTAGTTATGTTTGCTTTTTTATTATTAGCCTATTCTTTTGGACGCAGCAGCAATTGCTAGCCGTTTTTTCTTCCACCTTCTCAAGAAAACATGTAGTGATATAAAAGGCTAGAATGGCCCATGCTCTGTTTTGACTTGAGCCTTTGTTTCAGGTGAAGAGTCGTTATACCACTGGTGCTGCTTCACGATCTTTCACTTCTACCTCTTTTGATCCTGTCACAAAAAATGATTTTGAATACATCAAAGTTGAGAAAAATCCGAAGAAGAAAGGTTATGTTCAACTGCATACAACACATGGTGATCTGAATATTGAACTGCACTGTGATATAACTCCAAGGGCGTGTGAAAACTTCATTACTCTTTGTGAGCAAGGCTACTATAATGGAGTTGCTTTCCACCGAAGTATTCGGTATGTTAACTGCAAATTTTGATATTGTTTGGTGTCAGCTGAACATAGAAATTGACCAACTGTTTGTTAATTTTTGTCTAGGAATTTTATGATTCAGGGCGGTGATCCTACTGGCACTGGGAGAGGAGGTGAATCTATATGGGGAAAACCTTTCAAAGATGAGGTGAACTCCAAGTTGCTGCATTCTGGAAGAGGTGTTGTTAGCATGGCAAATAGCGGGCCTCACACCAATGGTTCTCAGTTTTTTATCCTCTACAAGTCTGCCAAGCATTTGGACTTTAAACATACGGTTTTTGGCAAAGTTGTTGGTGGCTTGACTACATTGGCAGCAATGGAAAAGGTCCCTATTGATGACGACGACCGTCCTCTGGTTAGTCATTTGCATCTTTTTTTCTTAGAATTTCACTTTGTTAGTTCCTTTAGTTATTGGCATACCTGCTATTTGATTGCTGAGATATAGCTGCCATGGCAGATGGAAAATGCAGTATACATATAGTTGAGAGGAAAGTCTTTGTAATTTGACTTGCTGATTTTTTTGTTGTATTATATTTTCTGGATAACACAGATAATTACACATGGAACTTGCCGTTTGGAAATGTTATACACACACACACCCAAATGTATTGTAATAAGTTGTATGTGAATTGCATGTGGCTAACAATAATATCTGTTTCCTTCATATTTTTTTTAAAAGAATTGCTTATGCTATAAGTATTAGTTGGAAGTTGGAACATTTGCCTCACAGTAATTAGAATAGTATAGCAACTTGTGCATAATCTATAAGTATTGGATTGTCAGTTTTATTGAGAAAAAGAAGAATGAGCTTCTTATCATTCAGTGTCTCATTTTTAGGTTGGTTTTCTGTTGCTTATGCAGGAGCAAATAAAGATAATTAATGTAACGATATTTGTCAATCCTTACACGGAACCTGATGAAGAAGACGAACAAGAGAAGGCCAAAGATGAGAAGGACACGGAGGATGAAGAAAATGTTAGTTTTTGGACTATGTTTATGCGGAGTAGCAGTTTTTTTTTTTTTCCCTGTGCATTGACGTTGGTTTTTTTCCTTGGAAATTCACTATACTTTTGCTTCTTTATTCACATTTCAGGATAAAGTTGGGTCATGGTATAGCAATCCAGGTACAGGAACAACAGAATCCGGAACTGTGGGTGGTGGTGTTGGGAAGTACTTAAAAGCAAGGAATTCTCAACCAGAAGCCGCCACCACAGACACCGGCCTATCAACAGTGAACACGGGAAAGAAAAGAAAAGTGGGGATTTCAACAGCAGAGTTCAAAGACTTCTCCGGCTGGTGATTGGCGAGAATTTTTAAATATTGTACAATACTTGGATACTGAAAAACATGAAAGTGGTTTAGGTCAGCAGTGTAACCAGCACTATAACATATTATTCTTTTGAGGTGGTGAAACTGAAACAGCTACTGTTGAAGAGGCAATTCATTCATTAAACTGAATTATTGTTTTTTTTTTCCCAAGATGTTTTAGTCAGGAATAGTTTATAATTTCTGATAACAAATAGATGCAGTCATTGTCCAGTCCAAAGAGTGCCTTCTCCCTCTTCCCTTTTCTCAGACACTATTGTGCGGAAGTAAGAATGAGCATGTGTAAAGGTGAAGTCAGGATTCCAACTCCCTTTCTACTGCAGCCTTTTGCATTACATGTTGTGGTATGATTAATTTTGATGGGTGAATTGTCATAATCTCATGATGGATTTCTAGGACCATATTTGATGGGTTTTTGTGAACAGTTTCTTCTCTCTGAACTCAAAGAGACCCCAGTCCCAGCTGTAGTTCAATCTTTTACCAATTGTAACTTTTTGACAACTATTTTTCACCTCTGTTTTTGGTGCATTTTCCTGATACGAAACATCCTCTTCTTCCTCCACATGGAGATTATTGTGTGCTTATGTGTTTAGGCTATTACACTACTTTACCTTTAACATTTTAAAAAATATTTATTCATTTTTAACATTTTAAAAAATACTTATTTTTATTTCATTCTTAAAAAATAACTAATTAATGTTGATTGTTATAAATACTAGTGTTAAATAAATATTTTTTCAAATATTAAGGATGAAGAAACATAATATGCTAAAATACAAGGGCACACAATAATTATCATTTTTCTTTTTTGTCCATTTGAATGATCGAACTACAGGATGGGTTAACAGCCTTCTCCTCGCAGATCATCACAATAAACTTCTAATTTAACTGCTGCAACTCTTGTGCTTTGTGCTCGAGAGTATTTAATTACAAAATTTCTAAAAACCTACTGGACTGATGTCCAAAAATGCAATCAGCCTTTGATTGAATAAACTGGGAGCCCAACTTCATGTGTCAAAGAAATAATTAGCATGCAGATATGGGTTTTCTATATGGCTTTATATTAGATTGTTGTGTCATGAATATATTTTTCAATGGCACAGAGTAATTATCCCTTTAAAGTGATAAATTATCACTAATAGTGATGAATAGTAGCTGCAGAGACTCGAACCGGACAATTTTCACAAACAAAAACATCAGTCTTATAATCCTATTGAAGTTGTATCATGTATAATATATGTATCTAAGTTTATTACTTGATTTTTTTTCCTTCACACAATGAAATTCATTCATTACTAAAGGAAACACACGACCCTCTTTTTTTGAAAAAAGAAACATAAATCATGTGCACTGTAAAACAAAAGGTTAAAATTGACAGGCTCAAAGACAAATAGAAAATTCTGTGGAGATATATAATTTCTTGCCTGCCATTTCATTTCATGTTTTGCCTTTCTTTATTTCTAATAAACTCACACTGTTACATATATAGCAAACGTGACAATGACATAATAGTAATGCCCATAAACTCAAGTCACTGTTAGGATTAGAAAAAAAAAAACCCTTAAGCTAACAAATTAAATTAATTAGTTCTATATAATAAAAATAAATTGTATATATCTTCTTCTATATAACTATAATTAATAAAACAGTAGTACTGGTTAACAATCATCTAACATCTACCATCTCATGACAGCATCGACAGCATAGTGGAACTAGGCCGATTAAGCAAATTAGATTAATTAATTAAGAGAATTACTTGCAATGAGAAAAGGAACCGGAAAGGGATAGATGGGACCATTTGTATATAGGAAATGATTAATGCCACTGTCCAACAGATAGGGGCCGCTGCATCTGGGGTAAACTAAAAATAAAAAAAAAATTATTGTATATCGTGACCCACTACATGTATCATGATAATTTATATATATTGTTTTTAATTTGTGATTAATGACCTTGTGCCATATCAGAAAATGACGTCCAATTATGCGCGGACTAAGACTTTTCTTTAAAATAAAATAAAATTATTAATAGAGAAAGCTTGTAACTGTAAAGAATTTCAAAGTTTTATGTATGATATATAACTATAATATTAAGTCTATTGAGATTTTTAGAAGTTTTGGTTTATATTGATTGATCAACAGAATAATGCAGGCACTTAATCAAGGCGTTAATTAAGTATTTTAGGGAGTAGGTTAATTGATTAATTAAGTGTTTGAAGGGCTTGAACAATATGACATTTAAATGAAAAGTGCATATGTATTTTATTGATAATTAGTCTTTACAAAAGATAATCTAATTGTTATTCAATAACTATAATCTAAAAAAACTATAGCAAAAGAAAATTTCAACAGCACATGAAAACAAAATTTCTATTGTCTTGGCAGTGACATTCCATCTATAATCTCTATATATTAATCACAAAAAATTGGATTATATGAATAATTTGAGTCCCGTACATGAAACATCCCTAAAATTAAGCCTTGATACTCTGTCTCATTTTGTTTTTTATACATACATGACTACATAAATTAAAATACATTAAAAAATAGTATGCATATATGTTATTAAAAAATTTATAATATATAAATATGTAATTTAATTTTGTTAAAAATATATATCATAAATCTGATCATTTAATATACCTGAACTAGATAAAAATTTCTAAAAAAAGTTGTATAAAATCTTATTCTAGTATAATGATTCTTGGAAAATTAAATTGGTGTGACCAAGATGTCCTTTTGGCATGAGCTATCCACCACCAGCTAGCTAGCATTGAGGGTTCATTGGGTTGAAATTTGAGGTAATGCCTTGTTGCTGCTTCTGCCAGCAAGCAATGATGTTTTCCAAGAAATGTTTTGCACAAAACAAGCTCACTCTCTGCAAGAGATAAAGAATCTACACATGGAATTTTACTAATGATTGCCAGAGAAAACCAAGGACGATAAAGAAGCAAGAAAATTCCCAAACATAATGAGTATGAGTATATATATACCTTGATTCAAGAAAAATAGCATTTAGCATATGCATATAGCTATGTAACTAGGGCTAATTTTGCTAGAGTAGATGCACCCAACCACAAAGCTTCGAAATTGCACCAAAATATATACTAATGTGAACCATCAAATCAATATATATATATATATATATATTGATATTTACCTTTGAGTTGAGTTTATATAAGCTGACACAGAAACAAATAAAGATGCCGTAAACATGTGTCTAATATGTAGGCCAAACAAATGTGGATATTGTTTCTAGAGAGAATTAAGGTTCAAGTTGAGGACAATAAGGTCGAGACATTGTCAGGCCAATTTGTGGTTGGTGGTGCAATCGTAAACAAACGACTTGGGTAATGAAGATAACTTAAAAATGAGTATTTGTAGTCAAGTGGGCAGTGCCCATATATAAGGCTTAGGGTATGTATGCGTGAGTGTATGTATATATATATATAAAATGTATATAGTGGCATGGAGGAGAGAGCTACAATATATATTGCATACCCATCTAGAGAAATGGCCTAATATAGGTCTTTTGTTGGTGAATGGAGTAGAGGATATAGTGGTATATATCATGTGGAAAGTTGATGAAAACAATAAAAAAAAGAAAAGAAATGAAAAAGAAAAGTGAAAGAAAGCATTGACATAGCATGCCCTAGAAATTGGAGAAGGGTATATATATTTATATTTATATGGGAATTATAGTGAGGCATGAATTATATTATGTATACACAAGTGTACATGTTTGATGTTATGGGGTTTTATGTTATATAGTATAGAAAAGGAAAAAAAGTAATAGTAATAGTGGGTATGGTGGAGGAATTTTGGCAGTGTTTGGAAAGGGTTTAGGAGGCAAAGAATGTGCATAGGTTGGTGTTGGAGGAAGTAGCGAGTGAGTGACTGATTGATGGTGGTGGGTTTGATGATGATGATGCACGCCGGCAGCTTTACTATTCTCTGTCCTAAACCCAATTGGCACGCCTGCTCCCACTAAAACCTAGAACAACATTCTCTTTCTTTCTTTCAAAAGCTAATCCACTAACCATAAGATGGTGAGTGGTGACCTTGACCTTAGTTGTTATTATTATTTTATCTTTCCCTTTCCCTTTCCCTTTCCTTTTTCTTTTATTTTTTCCTCTTTTGTCAGATTAAGGATTAATACATTTTTCACTCCTTAAAATTGAAATATTTTATCAATTTGCTCCCTTCCCTTCACGTATAAATTAACAATCAATTTGCTAAAAACAACCATGATTTATATAAATAATTTTTTTATCAAGTTTAATTATTTAAAGTTTTTATTTTCGCTTAAAAATATTATTTAAACATCTTAAATAGGTTAAAAATATATAAAAAAATAATTTTTAATATGTTAATATATTTAAATAATTAATTTATAAATTAAAAAAATATACGGATAAATAACATTAGACTTTAACATTTATTATATGATTTCTAATTCTCAATACTTAACTTATTTGTCACCATCTTCTAAGTTATAGTTTATTTTTCTCTTTTAACACGTAAAAAAGGCTCAAGCCCCACTCGAATTTCATCGATTGGTACAAAAGAAAAGCACTTTTTTTTTTTTACTTGGTATTAGATTCTTTTCTTGTATATGTTCTTCTCTTTCTCTATTAACCTCTAATTATCTTAATAAAAAGAATAACAAAACCCAAAACCAAAAATCGAAGTTCAAGATCCTATCCTACCCTTTAATCATTCTCCATCCACAAATTCCACTGTTAAAAACACATATCCCTCTTCTCTTCACTTCAAAGAAAAATCAAAAGGAGAGGAAAAACAAAAAAACACCAACCAACATATTCTTTTCAAACCCAAAGTGATCTCTATTGATGTGGGTCTTTGGCAATTGGTTTAGATGGATACCTTGTTTAGGCTAGTTAGTCTTCAACAACAACAATCTGATCAATCTCTCAATAACTCTACTAGCAGAACCTCTAGCAGCTCTAGATCCTCAAGACAAAACAACCACCATCACCACTACCAACAAGAAGACGAAGAATGCTTCAACTTTTTCATGGATGAAGAAGACTTCTCTTCGTCTTCTTCTAAACATTACTATCCTTATCACCATCAGCAGCAACAACACCAATACCAACAGCACACCCCCACTACCACTACAGCTACTACTCCTAACACTACCACTAGTACTCCCACAACTCATCATGCCCTTGAATCCACTGATCACTTCTCTTTCTCCCCTTCTCATGACCTAAACTTTGAATTTTCCGGCAAGTGGGCTAACGATATTCTCCTCGAAACTGCTCGTGCTATTGCAGATAAAAACAGTGGCCGTGTCCAGCAATTGATGTGGATGCTTAATGAACTTGGCTCACCTTATGGAGATACAGACCAAAAGCTTGCATCATACTTTCTACAAGCTTTGTTTAGTCGGATGACCGATTCCGGCGAACGATGTTACCGTACTTTAGCCTCTGCATCGGATAAAACTTGCTCTTTTGAATCAACGAGGAAGATGGTATTGAAGTTTCAAGAGGTGAGTCCTTGGACTACTTTTGGTCACGTATCTTGTAATGGTGCAATTATGGAAGCATTTGAAGGTGAAAGTAAATTGCATATTATTGATATCAGTAACACATATTGCACTCAATGGCCAACATTGCTAGAAGCCCTAGCAACTCGCACTGACGAGACACCACACCTTAGGCTAACCACAATAGTGGCTACCAAAACAAATGGTGGTGGTGGAGGAGGCAGCAGTGGTTTAGCTTCAGTCCATAAGGTAATGAAAGAAATTGGAAGCAGAATGGAAAAATTTGCTAGGCTTATGGGCGTACCGTTTAAATTCAATGTTATACACCATGCTGGTGACTTATGTGATCTAAACTTAGCTGAATTAGACATTAAAGAGGATGAAGCTTTAGCCATAAACTGTGTAGGTTCTCTACACTCAGTAACATCAGTTGCCAATCGTAGAGATTATATTATTTCAAATTTTAGAAGATTACAGCCAAGAATAATCACTATTGTTGAAGAAGAAGCTGATCTTGATGTGGGTATTGATGGATTAGACTTCATAAGAGGTTTTCAAGAATGTTTGAGATGGTTTAGGGTTTACTTTGAGTCATTAGAAGAAAGTTTTTCAAGAACAAGCAATGAAAGATTGATGTTAGAAAGGAGTGCAGGACGTGCAATAGTTGACTTGGTGGCTTGTCAGCCATCAGAATCAATTGAACGGCGGGAGACAGCGGCACGGTGGTCTTCACGGTTGCATGCATGTGGTTTTAGCCCTATTTTGTTCAGTGATGAGGTATGTGATGATGTACGCGCCCTTTTGAGGAGGTACAAGGAAGGTTGGTCAATGACACAGTGCGGCGATGCCGGAATATTCCTGTGCTGGAAGGAACATCCAGTAGTGTGGGCTAGTGCATGGAGACCTTGATGATTGATTGGTGTTTTTTTTTTTTTTTTTATCTTAATTTTATATTTTTTTAATATCTTGAAAACCAAAGTTTGGTGAAGTGATTGGCACGTGTAATGTGTTTTTTTGGCACGTGCAAGGGATGGTTTGTAGAGACTATTGGTGATGGTGATGATAGAGAGGGGAGAGAGTTGTAGGGATTTGCTTTGATTTGAATAGGGCTGAAGTAAATTAATTTGCATTAATATTTGTTTTCTTTTTTTTTTTCTAATTATAATTTGTGATTATTTTATGGGAAAATAGCTTATGGGCACTTTTAATTAATTGCTATGAAATTTGTATAATACATTGGTATATATATTCCACGCATGTGCTTTTAATTTTATTGACTCCATTCAGAAAAAATAATTTCAATGCAGATTTCAACTTTTAATGCTTTTCGTACTAAAAACTTTATTGGATTGGCAACTACAAAGCCAAAAAAGTTATTATTTCATTGAATTTGTCCGTTTGATGTGGAAATTGAGTAATCCACTGACAATAATTTCATTTAAGATACTCTTAAAAGTTTAATTTTGAATGTCATAAGTAATGTTAAAAATACAGTCCCCTTCAATTTATGTACAAATTAAGGGTTGGAACTCTAACATGGCTTCATCAGCTACTCAAAAAAAATTTTACCAATTAGTGGTGGCTCAGTTGCCAACACAAGTTGAGTTGTGGTGTTGGTGTCGGTTCTACGCTCACAAATAACATTCTAATTGAGAGATGTTAGTAGTTTTAAATCTGACTCAATTTCGAACAGAGAATTAATCTAGAATGTAGTGTAGATTTAAAGGTATTTCTCAAAGTTAAAACTCATCTAAAATACTTCATGGTCTAAAAAAATAAAGTATTTGAATATATTGATTGGAAATTATTAATATTTTAAGGGGAGAATTATGACTACTAAATCAAAATTTAATCAAGAGATCAACTAATAATTAAGTACGATTTTACCCTATTTCATTCGTCCAAAAAGAATCCAAATCCTGAATACTTTAAACTATATCCACCAAAACCAAAAGAAAGATCAATTAGACCTTGTATTTGGGGCTATAATTGCTCCATTGATAAAAATGGCCTGTTGCATTAGATTTAATCAACTTTTTAAAGGGTACAATTAAAGACAAAAGCAGGTAGCTAGAAGAGAAGCCAACCATATCAAAATAGCATTTAATAAATTGTTGGTACGTTAGCCTACTAAATTATTAATTAGATTATAGTTTTCTTGTCTTAAATTTAATATGCAAGTCCAAATTTGAATGGGTTCGGTATTTGGTAATACGTAATACAAGAGCAACTTAAAGTTTGAAAAGGGTTTTTAATTAAAATTACCCAAAAATATTTCATATATAATAAATAGAGGTCATTTTCAAAAATGGCTCCTTATAGAATCTTAGGACGGCAAATGGCTTAGGGGAATCTCATTCCAATTCAATTAAAAAAAAAGAAAAAGAAAAACGGAAAAGTATATTTGGTTATTGAAGGCTTTTTTTTTAATAGATGGTATGATTTAAATTTTAATAAATTGTATAATAGAGAGTAATTTTTTTTTTAAATCGACAATAATAAAAATCAAATCTTATATTTTGGAGTATTCTTGAAGAAAAGTCATCATTTAACTATCTCTCACAACAACATCGTTTAACTTAAATTTTGATAGACTGTATAATAAGAAGTAACTTTTTTTTTAAATCGACAATAATAGAAATCAAATTTTACACTTTAGAGTATTCTTGAAGAAAAGTCATCATTTAACTACCTTCTTACAGCAGCGAGAAAAGTTATCACTTAACTTTTCTTTCAATGGTATTTATTGTTATTTATGGCGTTTCTCAATTTCTATTGAAGCCTATAATTTTAACTTAAATATTTATATTAAATTAATAAAAATACAACATAACATATACATATATTGTTATAAATTTGATTATTTTCTATACATTTAATTTTTTGTTTATTTGATTAATTTAGAATTCAAATTAGATAGATTTATAAAGGTGATTTTTATATCTATTATTTTTGGTATTCTATAGTTATAAGGGCTATTATTAATTTGAATTTTGAGTTGAATGCATCTATAAAGTAATAAAATTTTTTTAATATTTATTTTTTTCATTAAAATTAAAATTAAAATTAAAATTTTGTTTAAAGAAATAAAAATTTCTTAAATGAGATAATTAAATATAATATATTTGCTACAAGTAAAAAATTATTGTTTATATACTTGCCCCACAACCAACTTTACAAGTCACTAATAAAGAAGTAGTGAATGGTGGTGCAATAAGGTTACCTTTTGTTGGTCCACGACAGTGAAAAATATTGAAAGAAAAATCATGTAAGAAGAAGATGAACCAATGAATAATTGTGCAATGGGAACTTCTTTTTAGGGTTCACATCTTCATCTTTTGATGAGACTTGCCTCCTCCACGTTAACACACCCCACTGCCAACCTTTTTTTACTTTTTCCTTTTGATTTCTTTTCTTTTCTTAAATTATCTTTCTTTACGTCTGCCTGCAGTTTGGGTGCTTTTTTTTTTTTTTTTTTTAAATTATTTGTTTGATTTATTAAAGGGTTATTGGACCCATATATATATATATATATATATATATATATATATATATATATATATATATATGCTTTTCTTTAGATTAAAGTTTAAAAGCTTAAAGCTTTCTTTCTTTTATACTATTGACCATGACCAGCTCTCTCATCTGGCTGTCTCTGCTTTCAATCTTCTTTAATGGGTCCATTTCTTAGGGAAGTTTCGTGGAACTCTGGAAGAGATTGATCAAAATTAAGCTGATCAGATCAATCTCTAAATATATGGAGTCTTTAATAATTTTTTAAAATAATTTTTCATTAATTAACTATTAAAATTAAAATTTTATTTAATTTATAGAACTTAATTATAAAAAAATTTTAAAATATAGTTCAATATAATCTAATTTTAAAAAAAATTAAAATTCAATAATAACTTTGATGTATAATTAAAGATCCAATTAAATCCTTTTAACTTATTTGAAAATATTAATACATCCCGTTACGTAAATCACACTTTTACTTTTAAAATTTTTTATGCTCCACAAAACATTATCTCAAGCTTAATTTGTTTGTGATAACCGTGAACCGAGAGCTGGTTTAAAGAAAAAAATTGCAGCCAAAATCAATGGGGATTTTAAATGCATTGTGCTGTTGTACATTTAGGTTTCAACTGTAGAAACAGGCCCAATCCAAACACTCCAATTTCAAGGACTTCCCAACATTCGTGGCAATGGCAAGGTTGAGAGGTTAATAATGAATTCATAATCTCAATCAATCATATAATATCATCACCCAAATCACTGGAAGAACGGTATGTGAATTAGTTATAGATTATAATAACTTTTTAATTAATGAAAAATCAAATTAATACAAAGATGAAAAATCAAATGACAATAGGGCAAGGTTGTTGTGAATTATTATTATTTTTTAATTATTTAAATGAAAGTAATTGCAACATAGTTTTGTATACAAATTAAGATATATTAAAATTTAATAGAGCAAAAGATATATATATATATATATATATATATATATATATATATATATATATATATATATATATATATATATGAGGTGTGAAAAATATATATGATTTTACATGTTACATGCCGCAAGAAAAGGAAATAATAAAAATTTCAATCTAACCACTCCATGGGGATCAGAATTGGGGTCGTTGTCCTTGTTGTGGTCATCCATCGCATTATGCCGGTCTTGAACGTTTTCATTGGGGTGGGATTTTGGACCATCCTTAGTTTTGTTTATTTTAATAGGGGTTGCTTCATAGAAAATTTTCATGGTCACTATCAAAAACTTCAACCAAAAGAAATTGGTTGCTGAGTTAGGCTTGTTGCAATGCCACAACACATTACAATGATCGTTTCTTTCAACTCCTTTCGTTCTGTTTCTTTCTCATCTTAGACATTTTTATGGCTCTTATCAACCTGGCAAATGGGAGTTTGATACTTCTTTAGTTCAGTGATCATCATCAGTTAATCAGTTGACAGTACAAAGTTTATTAGCAATTATGTGCAAGACCAACTACAACCCAACAATGGGCAATAAATAAAATATTCTAATCCTGATGGATTGACCATAACAGTTACTACTCATGACAATCCTGAACTTTTACAGTCTCTCACAGCCTTGACACACAAGATTTTGCATGTATAAGAGAAGCTAACAGAAATTGGTGTAAATGTAATGTTTTTGGCAAAATTTCCAATTGGTGGATTATTTCTTGCAACAAACATCGAACCCTCAAAGCTAATATCAACATCATCTACGTACAGAGACTTGTGACTGAACCAAAGGCTTTAGAAGTGTGGAGGCAGTCATACTGGAGCCAAAGAATAAGTAAAGAGCATTACACTATGATATACATTAAATAAGATATAAACCTGTCATTTCAGCCCTCTCCAACCAGATGGTAGCCTCCATTTTTTATGCCAGTAAATTGATACTCTTGACCATATTGGGAATCCAAAATTGAACTCAAGTGGCCGATCAGCAGGTCCACCAACTATCAAAGGTAACCATACGTATCTTGAATCCCTCAAGTCAACAGGATTCCACCGATCTGCCATGAAAATAAATGAACCTGGAAGCCCTGTCAAAGGAATTACAAATGTGCTTTGTGCAAAAAATGTTGTTAGTCGGAACATTTTGTTCCCTCCGATGCATGGGTTTCCCATAGTTTCCCATGGCCCCATGATTGATTCAGCTGCATGGGCAAGAGCCTCGTTTGGTGCCCAGCCAGTGCAACCTGATGTGATCATGTAGTAAGTCCCCTGATGCTTGAAGAGCGCTGGGGCCTCCCGTTTTTGTCCAACAAGAATCCTTCTCATATCATCTGTGACATCCAGATAGTCTTTCGTAAGTGGTCCAATGTGAAGCTCACTGTTGTCCTCAGAGGAATATATAAGATAAGCCACACCATCATCATCTTTGAAGATTGTCATATCTCTGCTTTCAAATCCATGGGGTCGTTTACTCTGGAGGTAATCGAAAGGACCAGTTGGGGAATCACTAACAGCAACACCAGCGGCGGCTTTAGTGTAGTTGCTGTCGTCAATATGCATCCACATTACATATTTTCCTGTCTTGTCATTGTAGATCACTTTTGGCCTCTCAAGCACATTAGATTTGTGCAAGTCATGGGTTTCATTTGTCTCTTCCGCTGTCAATACAATCCCCTCATTTTTCCATGTCCAGAGGTCTTTGGAGGAATAGCAACCAACTCCTATAATATCAACCTGAATCAAAGAGTATACAAAGATGCTAATGGGTTATGTGAACAAATTGAGGACAAAATTTGTGATGTCTGATAAGGAGGCTAACTAAAGTATTAGACAAATAAGAAACAATACAAGTGTATAAGGTCATGAAAAACAAGATAGAAGTTGTACCATGATAATTTCTCGTGTCAATGCTAAAAAGGTGTTTGAAGAAATATATGTGAATAAAATCAGACAAAACAAGACAGAAGCTGTAACATGGTAAATCCTAGCACCAATGCTAGAAACATGTTTAAATTGCATTTATTTGGATATATGCAAAATGGGCTTGAATCCATCATAATTAGTCATCATTATAAAAAGAAAATTCATAAATTTAATGAAGTGGTGTATTTATTATTCTCACAAATTTAAAATTAATAAACACAATCATATAGTGTATCTACTGAAGGTATAATGGTTTCGCAGATATCTCCTGACACAATGGATTCACATCTATGTCATGATATGGAACTGTTAAATGCCTCAATAAATTCTATAAAAAAAATACTACATATCTTAAAACAACATGCCAAAAGTAATTCAAGAAAACTTGCTCTGGACCAAATATTATATACTTATGGAAAAAGCAAATATTCCTACCAAAAAACCAGACACAGAAAGTTCTTTTTCTTAAATTTTCCATTCAGAAACGTCTCTATGAAATAGTAAATGTATTCTAGAATATATCAAAAGTAATTCAAGAGAACTTCAGAAAAGTTCTACATTACATGTCCATATTGAGACAAATTCCCAGCACTGATTCAAAAAGTATCTTTAAGGCCGTTCAAGAAAACAACAATGCAGTATGCTAAGAAAAGGAAAGCTTATCTAAAATAATCTATGGGTTAAATATATTAAATGAAGGAAATTATTCTAATTTATCAAAACCAATTTCCTGCCTTTCTCTTTTCCTTCCCAACAAGCAGAGTGTGAAATTTATTAAAATGTTGCACTTGGATTGTTATTTCTGACACAAATTTGAACCATTACCATAACATGTTTAAATATGCTATAACATACTGTGATATTTAAACTTAAAAAACATACATTTAAGTGGCATATAACTGCATGAAGGCATTTTTAAAAAATTTAAGAGAATCCCACCACATTGCGAACGCCTGCTTCTTTTACCACATTAATTAGTAACACATCTTTAAGTTTAACCAATTTGGTGAAGGAAAAGTTTCACATTGCTAAACAGGTATTAAAATAGGATCAATAGAATAATTTAATAGCTTAGTCCATCTATTTGACATGACACAAGCAATACACGCCTTAGAAGCAAAAACGTAAATGTTTATATTGAAAAAATTACACAACCTAAAAGTTCAAACATACTAGGCTCCTCATCTCTATTAAGTTCAAACTCTTTCAAATAGGTTTTAGAACCATGTAAATAGGAAAAAGCTCAAAGATGCAGAAAAAACTTTACTTGCTAACTCAAACTTGATAAGGCATAAGAACAAAGTTTATCTCTCCAATAATAATTTCTTTCAAAAAAATCCAAAGGACTTGGACTTGGATGAGTAGATAAGCACATGCCTGGGTCTAATGCTTGGGATAAAAGTTCAATTGGCAATTTGAGACACCCTAATTTTTACCTTAGCCCACTTGGTCGGCAAGGTTATGAAAACATATTAAGGAACCATACAGCCTAAAAATTTAACCTTGTAGAAAAGCGTAAAATATAAGTACTATATCGATATACCTTACATTCATGCATGAACATAAGAAGATAAAAGCATATGTTCTCAGACATGTTGAGTAGTGAAGATAGAAATGAAAAATCTTCTAGTTAGTAGGTTTTTTTGAGCATGACATAGTCATATGCACAACAAAAGCGAGCAACTCCTTTTTCACAAACTTAGATTTGATTGTGTTAAAGGCCAAGAAATCAAAATTCATGATCTACATAATGCCTATTCTATAGCAGGCTAAGTGACAATCACATGCAGGTATGCTGGTCAACATAAATACAGATTGGATAGCCAGCATCACTTTTATGGCCACAGTCTCTTTACTACAATGACTTCATTCCAACAAACTCGCTGTTGCACTCTTAGTAGGAGTTTGTCATACCCATATAATTGCTTGAAAATATCCAATCAGAACTTAGAATATAAGAGGCCATCCAAATTTGGAAGAGTAAACAAAACATCACCTGGTTAACTACCTGACTGCAACCCCTTCTCATTAATGTAAATGTTCTCTTGCCTATATCCTGGCACAAGATTGTTAAATCCCACTAGAAGGACACAAAATCTCATCTAGATAGCCAATGGTACCAAATGAGACATTCAAGTTGTAGAGAGATTTATTATGATATAGTGCTCCCAAAAGTTCCACTACCCCCAACTGGACCTTCGTCTCGAAGAATGGTCATCTGTAGATCCAGCTCTGGATCTAGATAGATAAGAATGCATCCACATTGCATACTCCAAATCTCAAAAGCAAAAGACATAACCTAATAAGGTGAAAGCATGCGACCTAGGTTATGCTGTTTATATGTGGGAGAAAATCGCATATTTATCCAGTCAACAGGGCTTTCAAAACATGATATAGCTAGAGAAATTGTAAGATCAACTGTCAGCAATGCTCTTAATAATAGGTTCAAAATAAATAGGACAAAATATTGAACATGCATTTCAGCTGAATCTTTGCTAATGTTAAGAGCTTTATGCTAGATCTAAGTCATAAAAACATACTCATCCATATCTCAGCAGATTCATGCTTTACTATCCAATCTGAACAAAATTTGGATAAACGAAATGATTTAAGAGAGAAAATAGAACATCAATAGCTTAACTATCTGCTGTACCTGCTCCTGACTCCAGGCAAATGATTGACGCAGCACACCTAAAGGAATAGAAACCTGATACAAAATCTAAATTGTCCTATAAAATTCCAAAAATACTACTTAGACCCTGGAATCCTAGGAGTGGTTATCAAAGCTGAAACTAATTCAGTGGTACAGAATTCATCATTTGGCTAATGAATTCCATATCAAAAAATGAACCAGTCTAAGACGCAAGGATTTTGTGGTTCAGTATGAAAATATAAAGTCCCCCTAAGTTTAAGCTTCACTACAGTGAGTAGCAACACACAAGAGAAGGACATTATTAACAAGCATTAGCTACATCATCCCAGCACACGTTAATAGGATTACAGTTAGAGATATAGAAACACAATAATTGGACAGCAAAACAGCAACTGCTACCAAAAATATAACTAAAATTGAAGGAGATAATGTAAATTGCTTACTCGTGCAGCTCCTTTTTTATGAGCATGGTAAGTAGGTCCATCTTTGTACTCTCCATACCAATAGTAGGTCTTCGATATTTCATCATATAGAACACCTCCTCCATGAGCTTGAATAGGATTTCCCTCAGTATCCAACCAAATTCTCCCAGGATGACAGTAGAAGCTATTATTCCCAGCATCGTTTGCTGGATCTACAGCATTTTTCATATCAGGAAAGAATATATGTCTAAGTTGAGAATTCTCATCAAGAAATTCATCAATCAATGTGGTTGTTCTCTTAGGTCTTCGTTTTGCGGCACGTGGAGATCTTCTTCCTTTTGGTGGGGGAATTTGGATGTTCTCCTCCTCCACCTCTTCAAGTTCACGGATGAGAGGGTGATGACCTGCACGAAATCGAATCTCTCCACCTCTTCTACCATTGTGACCAACAAGGGAGTACAAGTGAAGAAAAAGTAGAAATCCCACCAAGCTCCACACCACAACAGAGAGAGAACATCTGCTCCCTGCATTGCAAGGGAAAGCTGTTGATTTCCTGTATTTGTTCCTCATCCTCATTTTCTCTTTTCTTTTTATCTCCAAGATAATGCTGCAATTAACAAAATGCAATATATAGAGATCCCATAAACCCCACCAAACAGAAGTCACAAATTTTTTCAATTTTATTGCAAGTTCAGATTAAACTGAAAACGCTACTGCTACTACACATAAAAAGAAAAATCTTTACAATTGCAAAACTTCAACTGCCACACCCATTTAACATAAAACAAACCAAAATTCAAACATCGTTAAGCATTTAGTTCACTGTCTTGAAAAGACAACAAAACTAATAGAACAATCACTTCCGATTTATACACAAAGAAACCAACAGGATCTTTACTCTTTACGGATTCATCCACAGAATAACTAACGGGTTCAAAAATATACACATCTTCATGCAAAAAAGAACATGCCCAGAAAAAAAAAAGAAAAAAAAAAGCAGCAAATCAAGAACGTAAGATCAAAAATGCAAACTAACTTACCTGACCAGTTTCGAACCATGAGTTGAGCGAAATTTCCAGACATGGGTTTTAATGCTGATGCTGTTTTGAGTTCAAGAAACCAACTAAGTTGCCAAAAACCAAGAAATCTACACTTCAAAGTTCACTTCACTGTATAATTCAATACAAAGAATCATCTCATCTCATCTAATATCACAATTCAGTAAGTGAGGTCAAAAAGAAAACTCAAGAACATAAAGAAGAAGATAAAAGAGAAGTTGGGCAGTTGATTTCTGGTTCAATTTGGATCTAACGAGGTCTTAATGGCTGATTAAGACTTAAGACCAAAAAAAAAAAAACACTAAACAACCTTCATGATTATATATAATTCTATGTATCTATCTGTTTCTTGATAACGTTTGTTGGGTGATTCTGTTCTTGGCTTTGGGTAGTGTTGTCTGAAGAAAGATATGGTGTTTAATTACAAGGCCTTGCCTCTTTCTTCAATTTTTCTCTTCTGTTTCTCTGATCTTTATTTGGATTTCTTTTTAGAGCATCCAATGGACTCTTGACAGTTTTGAGACTGAAGAAGACACCTCATAAGGAAATTATTTCCTTTTGAAAAAACATTTATTCTTAAATTAATTTTGTATTTTTATTATTTTTAAATTAATAATACTATTTTTGGATAAATTATGTGTTAAATTTGTTTTTATATTTTTAAAATTTTTTATTTTTTATATTAACGCATATATAATTTTTATTCAAAGAAAATTGAACATTTAATTGAAAGTTTTGTTTATCATTACATTATTCAACTTTTTTTTTTAAAAAATTATTTACAAAATTTGCTAGTTCTTAAATTATTAATTGTGAATTCTTTATATATATAATTAAAAAATGCTATATTAATATTTGTTAATTATAATTATTGATATAATCAAATTTATAAGAAATACAAAATTAACAAATTGTTATAATTAAATAAGCATTTTATTGTATTTGACCACTATTTGCATAAATCAAGAATAGCAACTTAGATCCATTACTATTAGAACCTGCCAAAGGCAAAGGCAAGAAGGATAACAGTAAAATGTTTTTTTTTTTTTTTAACAAACAGTAAAATGTTTAATGTAGTTAGACTCTCACCACCATCTACTAACTGATGACATAGATGGCAGATCCATTGATGACCAGCAACATGGTTCTTGCCAGTCATGATAAACAATCAGAACTAAGATTCTCATTTTCATTTTGGAAATTATAGTGAATTATTCAATTAGATTTTCATTTTTTTTAACAATCACTATAAATATTCATATTTTACACAAAAGATTAATTTATAGAACAAGAAGTGAGGATTCGAAACTTGCTATTTTCAATAGAATATTTATATTTTTTTATCACTTGATATACTCTTAAGAGATAATTAAATTTTCATTTAGCATTTTAGCATTTTGCACAAACACATCTTTCTAATTTTGATGAAAAAATGAATCATTGGATTTGGATATATATCCAATTTGTTTATCTATATTTGTAAAATAATGAATTGAACAGTATCTTAATTTAGTTATTTTAGTTATAAAGGCCAAATCAAGAAATTTTAAAAATTAAAAAATTGAAATTTTTGTTGTATTTTCCTTATTTGAGAATTAAATATTTTTATTTTTCAATTTTAATTTCATCACTATTTTAATATCTCTATAAATTTTAATATTTTATCATCTCTTTATTTTTTTATGGAAATAGAATAATTTGATTTTTTTAATTCAAATAGAGTGAAATAAATTTTTCATCTATTTTTTAAATTATTTTAAATATAAAAATTGTAATACTGACTAAACTTTAATATTAATACATATCTCCATAAATATATTAAGTTAAAATTAAATTATAATTTAAACATACGTTGCTTTATATATTTTTTATACTTGATTTTACTTTTTTTTTAACATCTTATTTACTTAAAATTAAAAAAATATATTATGTAAATAATTTTAGAAATTCAAGTATAAGACAAGTGAATATAAGTAAAACTTAATAAATTTATTAAAATTATAAATTTTTATTTTATTAGAATAGAAGAATTAAAATGTTTAAATTTATGAAACAAAGAATTAAAATATTTTATTTACTAAGATAACGATGGGAAAAAATTAACAAAACAACTAAAATATTATCAGAATTAAAATTGAAAAGAGAAAAATATAAATTATGTTAAATTTCATGAAGAAATATATAATTGGCTCTAATAATAATGATTAGGGATGTGCAAATTACCTGTTGTTCAAACCAAAAAAATCATTTGTAAAATTAGCTAATAATGGAGAATTTCTTGCAACAAGTTGGTATGCTTGCTCTAGTCTAAAGCCTTGCAGTTGCCAGCTAGAGCAAAAAGTAGTTACAAAGCTAATAATAATAATAATAATAATAACAATTTTGCTGGCTTGACAGGTTTAGCTTCCTTGGTTTACCATTTTATATTTGTCTAATCTTAGCTGCTCTGCTCACCAATTTTTTTGTTTTTGGTAGCTCAGGCAAACCCAATTGTTGAATTTTAAGTCCAATGGACCATCATTGTTCCCTGATGCACTCAAATGGATGATGCACTCAGTCCACTCTACAAAGCCACAATTGAACATAATTTTTTCTTCGGCCACATTTGAAAGGGAAGGAAAATTTGATTCCCGTAAAAATCAGATGTTCCATAATATTTTAATTATTAACTCAATAATGCGGGAGATAATTGACCAGAACATAAATTTTTTTAAACAATTAAATTGACAGATACTGGCCTAAGATTGTGCCACTTTTGTGATAAAATAATTGGATGATTTTTTTGTTTTTTTTCATACATTTCCAAGCTGAAAAGGTGAGGACCCTTTTTTTCCTTGCAAGGTACTCCTGATTCATTAGCAGAGACTCTAGTTCCATGGTTACTTCACACAAGTGCTACTGCTGCCATACACCTTGGTCTCATCCCAATCACTAAATACATTTTGCTCCAAGTTTTTTCAAAATCTTTATGATTTTGAGTTGATGGATTTTCTTTCTAATTTACGTATAAAAGTTATTTCTGTAAAAAATTTTCCCAGGATGATATGGAATAGAAAGTTGAACATTAGGAATAATGTCTACTTTTCTCTTGACAAGCCTTTACTACCCACATTAATGCTAAAATCACCGTACATATTGCAGGTGATAGTTTTGATGACCATAGCTATTGAACCAGAGCTCCAAGTGGCTTGCATTTATGTGTAATGATATCAGACAAAGCAGCATTGACATTGATGCATCTAGCCAGGCTCTCTGAATTTGGAAATATATTCAACATATCCTGAACTGAACGATTATAAGTCAAAACCATAACTGAAATTGTCTGCGGAATGCTGAACATGTTTCAGGACACTTTTCTTTGTAACATGTAACAATATTGAACGACTCTTCTTTTCTTTGACATTTGAACCCTTTCGTTGTTTTTTTTTTTTTTTTTAGCCAAATTAGAACTTTCTCATTTGTAAAATTAGAACATAATAGACCTTTAATGAGTGTAATCAAATATTATAACTTTCTTTTAATACAATTACAGCTTATAAGTAAGTTAATAAAAAAATAATTTTAATGGTTAACGAAAAAATAAAATTAATATTTTTAAAAAAAAATATATATATATAACCTAATTATAAAGTTTTAAACTTTTTAAACCTATGAAATATTTTTTAAAATTTTTCTTCAATTTTAAAAACTTTACAATCAAATGATATAAATTTAAAAAAAAAAAAAACCAATTTTATTTGTTAATATAAATAGTAAATTAATAATTAACTTAAAATTTAAATTTTAACAGTTGAATAAAAAAATTTATTCATTAATTATTGTGTAAGTTTAAAAAAATAAATTGATAATGAAATTTAATTTTTTTTCAACCATTAAAATCAAATTTTTAATCAATTATCAATTTTTTTATTTATATTAATAAATAAAATTGGTCCTTAAAATTTATATCACTTAATTTTAAAATCTTTAAAATTCAAGAAAAAAAATTTTAAAAAAATTTTATTGATTTAAAAACTTTCAAAACTTCGTAATTAGGTTATATATATGTTTTAAAAATTTATCAATTTTGTTTATTATTTAGCTGTTAAAATTAATTCTTTTATTAATTTATAAGATTTCATTGTAGTAAAAGAAGTTATAGGAATTGATTGTACTCACCAAATATCCAATATAGTTTAATTTTACAAAGGAAAAGTTACAATTTAACTCAAGAAAATAAAAAAGATCAACATGAAATTAGGGAAAAATATAAGAGTCCAATTTGCATTTTTGGCAGCTTTAGAGAACATTATATGCAATCTAGTTTAGGATGCCTTAAATTTTTTAGGATTAGTTACTATAATATCAATAAGATTTAATCTATTGTATGTCTTTGTATTTTCAATAATTATTATAATATTTTCAGGTTTTATTTTATTAAATTATTATATGTCAACTATTTAATTTATCATTAAATGGATCAATTTGAAAAAATTAAAAATTTTGTTTGATCTCTAAATATAGCTTTAAATCCATCCAATTCTTTTATTAAACTAATATAAATTTTTAACTCATTGTGTTTTTTATTATAATAATAATCTTTTTTTAACATTAAAGTAAATTTAAAACATATATCTTTAAAATTAACACTACTCCAATAGAAATATTAAATAATAATATACTAATTAAGATTTATCATATTGATTTAAATTCAGTTTTACTAATTGTTTTGATACTAATATGACTTATGTAATCGGTATTACAATAATTATAATTTATCATACGGACATGTACTCAATTTTGTAATTGGCATCATGTCGATGTAATTTATATAATTGATGTTTGATAATTGTAATTCTCAAAGAACTTGTAAATAATTTGTATATATACACACATTAATATTAGTTTAATGAGATTTAATTATTGAATCTATGTCAGTATGATAAATCTTAATTAATATAGTAACGATTACATAGTCATATTGGAGCGGTGACAATTCTAAATCAATATGTTCTTAAATTTATGTTTATGTTAAAAATAAAAATTATTTAGATATTATGATTACTATTACAATAAAAACATAATAAATTAAAAAATCTATATTAATATAATAAAAATTGAATAAATTTAAAATTATATTATAATTTCAAGGACCAAATAGAACTTTTAATTTTTGTAATATCCCGGGTTTTTAAATAATTTTAAACTGCATCGGAATATACAGTGTTAATAATTTTAATATATATTTATGATTATTTAATGAGATTATTATTTATTAAGTCATTTTTAATTATTTTTATTATATTTAAGTCTTTTACGTAAAATTTTTTCGAAAATTTTATTTTCAGGGAAATAAAGACATAAATAAATAAATATTAATTATTTTAAACAGTTTTATGAAGTTGCATGAGTCCATGCATAATTTTAAAGTGTCGAATAAAGTATATATACGTAAACATGCACTTAAATTAAATTAGGGTTTATTTAATTAAATTAAATTCTATTACATAGTTTTAATATTAATTAATTAAGTGTGTATATATGTATATATGTGTATATATATTATTAAAATATGTGTGTGGTGCATATTTATTATATGTGTTATATTATATATTAAAATAATATAAATTAAGATATATATATACATATATACTTATAATATTATTACCTAATATAAAGTTTGAAAAATTTACAATTGTGCCATTATGCCCTCTTCTCCCTCCCGATCGTCTTCTTCATCGAATCCGGCCGCTGCAACTCTGTTCTCTTCCCGTTGGTGTGCCACCTTCCCTTCCAGCCATTCCTGACATTCCAAGCCTCCATTTCCGGTGAGTTTGGTCGAATTTCTTTAAAGTTGCCGAAAGTTGCCATTGACGTCGTTCATCGACTTTTCGGCCATCGTTTTGAGCCCCACCGGTCTCTATCTCTTCCTTGAGCTCCGGTGAGTGCATTTTAAAGCTTTGTTTCACTTGAAATGGTCTAGATTTCCCTAGGTTTCGAATTTTCGATTTCGACCATTTAGGGTTCTTGAATTTTTTGAGCTTTGATTTGGTTGATTCATGCAAACTTCCTTCACAAAAATTGATCCTTGTAGCTTAATATACCTTTTTGAATTTTTTTAGAATTTTTGGGAATTATTTTGATTTTTGTGAATTTTTTATTATTTTATTAATATTTTCTAATTTTCGTAAATTAATTAATTAAATTATGAAATTGTGTTTTATAGTGTTTATAGGTGTTAAAATGAATTTTATAAATTTATTTGTAATTTTTTTGATTATTATATAATTATTTTGAATTTATTTAGTTTATGTAATTTTTGGAAAATTAGGTTAATTATGTGTTTTATTGAAATTAATTGGTTAATTGAGTATATTTGTTGATATTATTGAATTATATGATGAGAAATTAATTTTTGAGTAATTATATTATTTTTGGTGAATTTTTGAGTAATTATAGTGAATTTATATATAGTAAGGGTATTTTGGTAATTTAGCACTAAATTGGCTAAAAATATAATTAAATTGGTTTTACTAGTTATTTGAGGTATAAAAATGATTTCTACAAATTATTTAGTAATTTTAACTAATTAAAACTATTTTTCGTAAATTATTTTCAAATTATATATAATATACTATTTTTCTAAATAAATGAGTTTTTATCGATTTTTAATATGTTTTAGGGTTAATTATGTAATTTGGATTTATAAAATGTATTTTAGTTAATATTTATGAATTTATTGAGAATTATCAAATTTTAATAATATTTTATTAAAATTAGGGTTTTTATATATCTATCGGTAAAATAATTATTTTCAGTGTTTTGAATACCTAATTTGCTATATTTTGAGTATTAAAGGGTATTTTTGGCATTTTAATGAGTTTTGTAATTATTTCGTGAATTGTGAACCTCGGTCAGTGGAATTATAGTTTGGGAGTCCAACCGAGGGGTTGTGAGCCTGTTTCTATTCGAAGTGTATTTCTTTGTAGGACCGACTCTACTCTTTGAGTAGAGAGATGTCTGTTTTACAGGAGAGGTTCTGTTTAATTTTTGATATAATTCTCGTAAAACGTGATGTCCGGTCGAATTCTTATTCTGATTTTGTGTCCACTATTCTTAGATTGAGTCTCTAGAATGTCGATAGACTTATTCTGATTCATGTTGTCATTTGTTTGTTTAGTTGTGCCGAGACCGAGGCCTAGTGGACCAGGCCCGTCGGACCCGTCTCGTGGAGCACAATAACAGTGAGTTGTTATTCTATATATACTTGTATTAGGATTGCATGTTTTAGAAATGTATGATTTATTTTAGTAAATTATGCATAAATGATTTAATTATTGCTTAGGTTTATTTTTGGTATATGATTGGTATATTTTAAATTATATGCATATTTTATTATGAATTTATACATAAAATGTTTTTAAGTATATTTATAGTTTATTTTATAATTAAATTGAATTTAATTGACGTATATATACTCGAAATATACCTGATTTATTTTTGGTATATTTCTAGTATATATATGGTTTATGTTGTTATTTTATTTAATATCATGCATCATTTATTTTATGAATGTATGTTTTATATAATAATGAAGGATATTAATAGAACGTGCTACCTAGTGGGCAGCACTAGGACCGAGTACGTACCGGTACAACGATAAAATTTAGGCTATATTACTAACCTATTTGTGGATATTGATTGGATTGGTTATTATGATGTGAGATATGATTTGAGAGTGTGATTGCTGGAGCTCGGTTGACTAAGTGTCTCAGGGCCAATCATACTGACAGTCAGACTGCTGAAGCTCGGTTGATTTAGTGTCTCGGGGCCAGTCTACTGTCCAAATGGAACAAGTGAATTTATTTGGAATAAGTGAGCCTGTATGGCTCGAGTGTTGTCTAACACTGTTTGAGGTTGCGATTTTCTACAGTTCTATTTGATCCTTCATAAACGAATGTTATTTTCAATATATATATAAAATGATTTTGCTACATCTGTGTGACTTTGCCTGTATATATACTTATTGTATAATTATTGAATGTGTGCATTGTCATTTAGTTATACATGTATATATATTATAATAATTCACTCAGTGATGTCTGACTCCCCTCCGTTGACTATTTTTTAGGAGAGTATACGTCTTCAAATCTTAGTAGCAGACCCATACGCCGGATTTCTTCTACCCCGGCTTCACTATGTAATCCGCTTACCTGATGTTATTTTATAATCTAGACACTGCAGTAGTTGTAGTGGGTTGTGAGATTTATGTATCATGTTTATATGAGATATGTATTTTAAAGATATGAACAGGGTTTTCTATTAAAAGATTATTCATATATGAGGATGAGTTTGTTTGTTTAAACAAGTTGATGAATTATGCTTATTTTATTTATAAGATTTATTTCCGCTGCGAGTTTTTTTTTTATGTTATTATTATTATTGCATGTTTTATTTTATTTTTTTAGGCTTGCTACGGGTTCTGGATTCAAAAGAATTCCCGTTCCCTAGTGCCGGTCATGGCCCCTATTTTGGATTGTGACAATTTTTAAAATTGATCCATTTAACAGTAAATTAAACGATAAAGATGTAATAATTTTAATAAATCAAAATGTTAGAGATGTTTAAATTAATTATTAAAAACCCAAGCACATAGTCATATAATAGATCACATTTTAGGAATATCATAATAATTATTTTTTTTAAAAAAAAGTTTAGTTTGGTCCAAGATAACCTTTTTAGCAATTTAATCCAATACTTATCCAAAATGAGTCATTTAAACATACCTCATCACTGTGGATTCAATGGTCATTCTCTCTTTTTCCAAGATATTCTCTCATGCATCTTCTGATTCATAGGATAAAAAATTTATCAATTTTAGTAAAGCTATAGATGCATCTTTGAAGGAGCAAGAGGTATTATTAAAGGCATTGTCATTGCCTACCAAATGAGGAGAATGATGGTGGTGCTGGTCATGGTGGTAGTGGTATTGATGAGGAATGTAATTGACAATGTAGAGATCATGAAAAGCGAAAGAAGTAATAAAATCTATGAGGGAACTGAAGTTTTGGAGTGGAACCCTATTCCCTATTCTTTATATTTAGAAATTAATCACTATACCAAAACTATAATATCTTTGACCCTAATCATAAGCATTTTATTTAAATTCGTATGCATTGCACATAATTTATTTGCAAATCATTCCATTTGACTATGTGAATTTTACACTCTTTCATTTGTTTTCTATTTGTCAAAATGCATTACAATGGTATACTTGAGTATGTGTAGAATATGATGTATTTGGGGTATTATAACTTTTGGGACTAAATTGAGTTTTTGCATAGAAGATAATTGATTAAAAATATAAAAAATAAAAAATAAAAAAAATATCATAGTGGATATTTATGGAAATTGTCTTGTAGTAAGACTAGAAAGCTCTACTCCTTCTCAACCATAAGCTATAGTTCTCTTGCCATCAAAAACCTAATTTCCTTCTCTTTCTCTCAAGTTCTTAAACTTGAAATTTTGGTGATTTTAGTTGTTAATTTGGTAAGTTAATTATTTTCCTCTTAAATTATATGGTGATGATGTGAAAATGATTTTATAACTTGTGAATTATGTTTTAGAGCTGAACATTGCATCCTTGTTTTAATAGTTATAAAAGAAGAATTAGGAGAAATACAAAACATGAAACTTATATATTTATCTCTCATCTTCATGCCTATAAAGTTTTTTTTATGAGATTTATTGTGTATGATGAAAAATCCTTCATTGATTGAGATTGTTTTAGATTGCATCTTCTGTAGGTAGCTTGCTTTTTTTAGTAAATATGAGACCTTTAGGGGCTAAATTAGGCAAATTATTAAGCATAATTTTTATTCCTTTATATATTATCTAAAAGCCTTTAAAATAGTTTGGTGAAATAATGTGTTAGCAATGAGAAATCATCTTTGGAGTAGGGCTGACTCTGCTTGCTACATCTACAAGCAGTCCTATTTTTCCTAGTTAATATGAGGATGTTAGAGACTAACTTAGATGAAGTATAAAATAGGAAAGTTTTTCCTTTATATGTTAAAAAATTTCTTAAAAAAGGGTTTTATGATTGGACTTGTATAACTTGAGAAATTCTAAACTGAATGAGACATGCTCAAACTATTTTTATGCAAAACATAGGTATGAATTCAAAATTTCACCATTAATTGCGAAGAGCTTATGTTATGCTTATTTTTGGATATTTTTTAGCCATGTGTGTGTAGGTTTTTTTGGAAAAAGAATCAAGTGTTTTAGAGTTGTGTGGTGAAAGTTATTCACTCATAGGTTTAATAAGGTCAAGTTGTTTAACAAGGAAGAATACGTAAAAATGTTAGGTTTACATATACAGAACATATCCTACTTGCATACTAAGCATGAACACTTATTGTAAACATATTCTTGATAAAATATATGTCATATTTTAGGATCTTAATATTGGAATTCATGATTCAAAATACAACGAAAAATTTAAAATTTTATTGACAAACCCAAAACAGGATCCATATAATTTGATTAACCGATTGATTTAGGGTTTCCAAAAATCTTACCATATATGCAAAAAAGATAAGATTACTAGAAGGAAGAGATGGGGTTCACTTCAGTCATACCCTACCTCGAGCTTTTAACGTTTTTAGCCAAATTGAGACATCTTTAAAAGGCTATGTCCTCTATAAGTATCCACACAAACGACCTCCAATCAAAATGAGTGTGTGTGCTAGCACCCATTTTCTCAAAAGTCTCACTTTTGATTCTGTGGTTTTCTTTTCTTGAGGTGAAAAATGAATTCTCAAGAGCAAAATGCAAAGTGTATATGAAACCTTAAAGAATATGATATATTTATAGACTTCTCAATTAAGGTTTCACTTACCTAAATGTTTTTGGTAACTCCTCACTTACCAAAATATTTTTAGTATATTTAGCATCTTCCCATTTTAGTTTTGATTTAAATTCCAAAAAAGAAATCATTTCCTATTTAATTAAGATAACAATATATATATATATATATATATATATATATATATATATATATATATATATATATATATATATATATATATACATACATACATACATATATACAAATTTAATTATTTATTTACCACAGAGTTTTATTAGATTGGTAAACCCAAGCTCATGTTGGGCCTGTTTTAAGTGTATGACCCAATATGTTCATATAACATTGGCAATAGGCTTGAAATTTCAATTTAAGCCTACTAGTCATAAGTGGCCTCTAGCAAGACATTATGACTACCTAAGTTATATGAAAGTTGATAATCCGACATAACCTAATTTGTAGTGAATATTGTAGTCCTTTTTTCATACGATATCTTGATTGAACATAAGACATAGTTTATGTCATCCTTATACAATTCAACCATATTATGTCTTGATTCTAAGTAGACTGAGAATGATAATTCTTTATTAATTCATTCCAGCATAACCATGCACTTTCTTTAGTTTATCTTATCAGTGGGCCTATAGATATCTTACTTATATTAAATAAAGGACAAATTCATTCTCTATCACTCATATAACTCATTTTGTATCCAACAACAAACTATTTCATCATCCTGTTAAAGACAATGTTAGAATGTGTCAAAATACAAAATAATTACATAGAAAACCATGATGATTTTAAGGTGACTAAAATAATATTATTGTGATGATAATTACTTATGACAATTATTTATGTAGTACTCTCATGGTGGGTCAATCAAATACATCATGTCTCAAACAAGTACCTATAGGTTGACTTAATATCTCATATTCATGATTAGTAAAACATAATCATCAGTTAACACTATATTAGCCTTAATTCATTGTTATTTCAATAATAATAATGAATGTCTAGGGATGAACAAGAATAAAACTCATATTTAACCTAGGGGTTTTACTATCAAGTCATATACTTGACGACCTTAGTAAAAATTAACTATTCAAATAATTATTATAACAAAATAATAATAATAAAAATGCCTCTTTATTAATAAAAATGATAAAGTTAAAACATGGTCATACATGATTGACCTAGTGCATATCACTAACACTCAAAGCATTAATGAAGCTCAAGAAAGTGATACGAGTCATCCATAAAGTGTTTGATATCTAAAAGGTAAGTATAAATATCGATTAAATTCTTGGGTGAAATTGTGTGTTTGAGTAGGTGTGAGCATGTGATGAATAAGTTATAGTTGGATTAACAATGTGTATTCTATAAGATTTGAAGTGAATTACCTTTTGATTATTCAAATGTGTATAGTTTGTTTATTGATTGTTTATGTCTATACATGAGTGATTACAAGTTAAATGCAAAATGTTATGATCTTAATGACTATTTGTTATGCGAACTTATACTTGAGCACTTGCATTTAGGTATAAAAGGATGTTGTGACCAGCTTGGCAAATATTTGCAAATCACAAGGCAAACGCAAATGATAAAAGAAAATCACGTGATTCACATGTTATAAGTTGGCCAACAAAATCAAATGGTAATTGTTTCATATGAATCCCAGGAAAAATATTTGTCTTGCCAAGCCACAACATAATCAATGAATAATTTATTAGCACTTGCATTTGAATGAATCATACTTGTATTGTGTTTTGATATTATCTATTTGCTTTTAGTGCCTATAGAATTTAATTGATATTTATATTCATTGAATCATGACTCACCAAATCATAAATATTTTTCCCAAATAATGAAGTTTAAGGTATGACCATTTTAAAAGCATTATGCATTGTAAATAAAGAATGGAAAGGTCACCGGTTGAACCCTCACTCTCTCTCTTTTTATATCATAAGCATACACTTTGATAAAGAGATATGTTTTGTTCTTATACGTAAATGTAGCTTTTATGTATTATATAAATGAAAATGTTATGACCTTTTATGTGTTTAAATAATATATTGACTTTATTTGATCATGATATGGTTGTATTAATACACTAAACAAAGACTCAGGGTATATAAATAGTAAAGATATGGGGTGTCACATATTTTGGTATCAGAGCAGGGATAGGTTCCATAGGGAACATACATATAATCATGGCATGACATGTGCATCGTTAAACATTATCATGTAACATAGTCTTATATGTTTATAGGGCATTACTAAGGAAAGAGGATTCAATCGATACGCATTTAATGGAAGCCTCATATCATCTATCCCGAGACTAACCTAGTAATAGGGTTGGATCTCCTACACATTCTCATGCACAACATGCACCTCATGAACAAGCACACTTTGAGCAATATGAGCAGGAAGTATAAGGACCACCAGAGTACAGGGAAAGGAGATATAATAAACTAAGGAGGATGTAGTTGATTTCCATCGCACTATAAATCCTTTAATTGTAGAGACTTGACTGAAAAAGACATAAAGAGTTCTTAATCTGATAAAGTGCACACCAGAAGAAAAATTTGATTATGCAGTACTACTATTATAAAGAGATGCTTATGAATGGTGGGAAACTATTCTTGGGAATGATGTTCAACCTCTGATGTTAATATATCATGATTTTCTTCATGAGGTCACTAATAATTGCATCTTAGAAGCATATAAAGATGATAAAAGAAGGGAGTTTTTAAACTTGAAATAAAGGACAATGACTATAGCAGAATATGAAGTAAAATTCAATTAGTTATCCCGTAATGCTTTTTCTCTGTAGCCACTTATAATGCCCACCTAATGCATTTGCATCTTTTTGCATAACATGCATATCATATAGACATGAAAAATTGCATGTAATATGTGTGGTATTAATTCCAATATTAAATAGAAAAAGATTATAAATGTTTACAATTAAGTTCATAATAAGAATTAGAAAGTTAAAGGTTTAAATTGGTTAATAGCAAAAATAAAGGGGCTTAAATTGGTTTAGTTGTTATTATTATTATTATTATAAAAAAAAATTATGTGGCTAAGGAAGAAGGAAGGAAGGAAGGAAGGAAGGAAAGATGATAATCCTTATCTTCTAATTCCTCCTCCTTCTTCTTCTTTATATTCTTCTTTTTTTTTAAAAAAAAGAGTTGAATTTTTAAAGTAAATTGAAGGTTTATAAATTTATTTCATACCACAATTTTCATCTACAAAGGCCTTAAATGTTTATTTGGTAAGTAATTTTAATATTTTTGGATGAATTAAATTAGGGTTTATAAGATGAAAAATTCAGGTTCTAAGGATCTAGTTTTTTAGTCATATTGTTTTAATCATATCTCAAGCTATAAAACTTCAAATTAAGTGTTATTTGATGACATAGAAACTTTAAAGAGTTATATGAAACTATTCCTCTTTTTAGCTTGATTTGATTCAAACTTTATGTTAGTGTAATAAAAGTAAATATTTTATTACTCAGTTTCCATTACTAGTATGAGAAAGGTGGATTGTTTCATAGAGTTTTTCCTCTATACACCTCAAATTAAAGCAAAATTAATTTTAAATTACTTTAGACCTATAGGGTTAATAATCTGAAAAGTTTAATTTTAAGATATATTGTATATAATTATAATAGAGTAAATTTGTAATTTTACTCTATTAAATATGTTATAGTTGGAAACTTCATAAGTTTAGGTAGTTTAGTGATGTTATTATGCTAGATGAGGTTCTATTATTTTTGGATGTCTAAAAATAAGTAAATTATGATTTATTTCAACTAAACCAAATGGAAATGAGGTTGTTATACAAGTAAATACAAACAAAGGGAAGGAAGTAATAAAGGTAAGTGAATAACTTAATGTTCTATATGAAAATAACACTTAAAATAAATAATTATAGATATAATTGTTAAGTTGGTTGGTTAAGAGGCAATTATATGTTATAATTGATATATGTAGTTTTTTATTATTGTGTTGATGGTTGATTGTTTTTGAAATGAGATTGTACATATGAAAGAGGTTGTACTTATGAATGATGGTTGCTGAATTCGGTGTCCTATTTATGTAAAAACAGAATACTTGTTGAATCCACATCTAGAGTTTTATAACTCCAAATGGGATTTTTTTTATCATATAAAAACTTGGAGATGTTACTTATTAAAATTGATAGAAATAGAGAAAACTTAATTTTATTTTCTTGATGGTCAATTTGAGCAATACTTTTTGTAGCTTAGTCTTTTTTTGATAGAATGATCATGGTGGATTGTTTTTAATGTTTCTCCTTATATACATATCCAATTGATGTGAAATCAGTTGAAAATTAATTATGCTATTGATCTGAAAAATATGAATTTAATATTCATAATGTGAAATTTTTAGTGTATTTTTGAATTTACACTATCGATTCTGCCATATTGAAATATGGTATATTTTTTGTATATCTTGCGTATATTATTGTTCTTATGTATTATGAGAATGTTAATTATTTAATGGAGTGGTATATGATGTATATTTAAATATAAAAAATATGGTTGGATGAGTATGAGGATGCAATGTTATTTGTGAATGAGGCAATTGGTTTGTGTATTAAGGAATCCCTTTGAAATGCCGTAATAAGGCTAAAAAAATATTTGGTACCAAATTATAATGGGCTATGTGTGTATCAGGATCCTTGAATAATTGCAAAGAAGTTGTGATTTTATATATATATTTCACAAGTTCATTATTATCCAAAAGAAAATATTGTGATGCTATGACTATGTACATATTATAATTGCACAGTTAAATATTAAATGGTTCGATACTAGATAATATTATATACTTGAATGAGTTATTTTTCATAAGATATTATGTTATTTATTTACTAAGTTGCAAGTTCGCTCCTCTATATTATTTTTCAAGACTAGAAGAACTGTAGTCTGTCTTGAAGAAACATTTGCATAAATTGCACTAGCATTGTGTCAGATGCGTCAACACGAGGTCGTCTTCAGTTTTCTAGAATGTAACATGCTTAGTAAATTTTAATATTTTATAGTGTGTGATATGTACTATTTATATAAATAGTCTTTTATATATATTGACTTATGAACTAAAATTTAATATTAATGGTTATATTATTTATTAGTTACATGGATACAATGTATGTCTGACATTCTTAACTGGTGTCACATTAAGAATGTAATATCCCGTGTTTTTAAAATATTTTAATACTGTTCCGGGATATACAGTGTTAATAATTTTTGTATATATACTACGATATTTTCACGGGTTGATAAGTATTTAAAATCTATTTTAATTACTGTGTATTATTTACAGTGCTTTACGTAAAATTTTCCCGGGACTTGCATTTTCGGAGAAATTTTCACGTAAATAATTTATTATTAATTATTTTAAATATATTTTTGGACTTGCATGAACTCATACGTATTTCTAAATTACTAAACACCGTGTATGTGTGCGATATTTATTTAAATAGGGTTTAATATATATTACCCTAATATTTTATTATTTGTTTATTAATTTATTGTTATTTAATTATTTTATTTATTAATAAATTATTAAAATATTAAGTGTGTGGATGTAAATTTTTCTAAATATTTTATTAAAATTATTTATTATTTATTTATTTTTCTTTTTTTCTTTTTCTTTTTCTTTCTTTTTCTTTTCTTTCTTTTTTTTTCTTTTTCTTCTTCTTCTTCTTCCTTCTCCCGTGCGCCTGACCACCCATCCCTCACCGCTGCAACTCCCGATTCCCGGCCGTCGATGTGCCGCCAAGAGCTCCGCCTTCCCCAGCCAACCACTCCGCCGCCCCCAGCTCCTTCCCCGACGCCGGTTAGCCCCCGTTTTCCCTTTTGGCCAAAACTTCTTCCCTTTGCCGTCGACGACGATTTCGGCCACCATTTTCGACACCGCTGGTCTCTTTCTTCTCCTTAAGCTCCAGTGAGTATGATTCTAGCTTTGGTTTGAGCTAAAATGGTCTAGATTTACTTAGGTTTCGAATTTTTAATTTCGATCACATTAGGGTTTTTGATTTTTTTGAGCTTTGAATTTATTGATTCATGAAAACTCCCTTCACAAATGTTGATCCTAGTAGCTTAATCTACATTTATGAATTTTTTTGGAATTTTTGGAGATTTTTTGGATTTTTGGGTATTTTTGAATATTTTAATATTATTTTCTAATTTTTGTAAATTAATTATTTAAATTATGAAATTGTTTTTTATGGTTAAATTAGGTATTTAAATGAATTATAGGAATTTATTTGGAATTTTTATGAATTTCTAAGTATTTATTTTGAATTATTGAAGTTTATGTAAGTTTGAGAAATTAGGTTAAATGTGTTTTTAATTGAATTTAGTTGGTTAATTGAGTTTAATTATTTATATTATTGGTAAATATGTTGAGAAAATTAATTTTGGATAATTATACTATTTTTGGTGAATTTTTGAAGTAATTATAGTATATTTATATATAGGGGTATTTTGATAATTTTACCCTAAATTGGCTAAAAATGTAATTTAATTGGTTTTAATAGTTATTTAAAATATAAAAAGGATTTCTACAAATTATTTAGTATTTTTAACTAATTAAAACTATTTTTCGTAAATTATTTTCAATTATATATATATAAATACGATTTTTCTAATAAAATAAGTTTTTATCGGTTTTTAATGTGTTTAAAGGTTAATTATGTAATTTCTACCTATAAAATGAATTTCTATGTTATTAGGGTATTTTTGGTATTATCAGAATTATTCTGTGTTTGTGGACCCCAGTCGATGGATTGTAGTTTGGAGTCCGACCGTGGGATTTTGATTGTGCTCTGTGTAGATTTTTGAAGTGTATTTCCTTGCAGGGTCGGTTCTACTCTTTTGAGTAGAGAGATGTCCATTTTACAAGGGAGGTTCTGTCGGATTTTCGATAGAATTCTCGTAAAACGTGATATCCGATCGAACCCTGATATCGATTCTATGTTTTAATACTCTAGATCGAATTCTAGGATTTCTGTTAGGTTTATTCTAATGTCGGTTATTTATTGCTTGTTTAGTTGCGCCGAGACCGAGGGCTAGTGGACCAGGCCCGTCGGACTCGTCTCGTGGAGCGCACTAGGGTGAGTTACTATAATATATATATATGCTTTAGGATGCATGATTTAGAAATATATGTTTTATTTTGATTAAATATGCACAATAATATGATTTGTATTTTAGTTTATTTTGGTTTATTTTTGGTATATAATAAATTATATACATGTTTTGTTAATAAATTATATTTAAAAATATTTTTAAATATATTTCTAGTTTAATTTATGATTTGATTGGATTTATTTGACGTATATATACTCGAAATATACCTGGTTTACTTTTGGTATATTTTTAGTATATATATGGTTTATGTTGATATTTTATTGAACTTCATGCATAATTTATTTTTGTGAATAAATGTTTTATATTATTAATGATGAAGGATATCAATAGAACGTGCTACCTAGTGGGCAGCACTAGGACCGAGTACGTATCGGTGCGCTTATAGCAGATAGGCTATATTACTAACCATTTATGGATATTGATTGAATATGATTATTGATATGTGTGAGATATGGTTTGGAGGTGTGATTGCTGGAGCTCGGTTGACCAAGTGTCTCGGGGCCAATCACACTGGCAGTTAGACTGTTGGAGCTCGGTTGACTTAGTGTCTCGGGGCTAGTCTACTGTCTAAATGGATTAAGTGGATATATTTGGACTAAGTGAGCCTGTATGGCTAGAGTGTTGTCTAACACTATTTTCGAGGTTGCGATATTCTAGGGTTCTATATGATCCTTCATAAATGATGATTTCCAGTAAAATATATATAAAATGATTTTTCTGCATCTGTGTGAATTTGCCTGTATATATATACATATTATATATATACTGTTGATTGTATGCATTGTCACTTAGTGTGTATGTATATATATTATAGTAATTCACTCAGTGAGGTCTGATTCCCCTCCATTGACTATTTTTCAGGAGAGTCAACTTCTTCAGACCTCAGTAGCAGGTCCATACGTCGGATTTCTTCCGCCCTGGCTTCTTTGTGTAAACTATTTACTTGAGTCTTATTTTTATAATCTAGACACTGCAGTAGTTGTGAATTAAAGTGTGGGATTTCATGTATTTTATTTAAAGAGATGTATTATATTGAAACTGGATTTGTACTGAAAGATTTATATATATGAGATGAGATTTGATTTAAATCTAGTGATGAGAACGTTATTATTATATTTATGATTTTTATTTTCGCTGCATTTGATATTGTTATTATTATTATTGCACATTTATTTTATTTTTAGGCTTGCTACGGGTTCCGGATTCGAAAGAATTCCCGTTCCCTAGCGCCGGTCATGGCCCCTGTTTTGGGTCGTGACAAAGAAGTATCAAAGCATGGTTTAGAATCCCTTGGGATAAAAATATGAATTATATATCCATGTTAATAATACATATAGATGTTAAGAATTAAGGCTAAGTGTTTGTATTTTTCATAGGATGAGTAGAGAGGGTCCGAGAGAGAATCCTACTGACCCAAGTGAGTATAAGTCTATGCATGGAGTGAAGCATGCAAATGCACCACCACAACCAACCCAATAATTACCACCAGTAATGTAACAATTTCTTAAGACTTTATAATAAATAATGCAGCCAGTGTTACAAATAGTTAATCAAGTAGCCAACCGACCAGTTCAACAGCCAATAATGCAACCAATGATAGAAGTTAGAGAAATAGAGGCTAGAGACAAAACTTATGACAGACTGAGAAAATAAAGGGCTACAGAATTTGAGGGGACCACTAATCCTGAGGTAGTAGAGGAATGGTTATGGGAAATAGACAGGGTGTTGGATAGGTTGGATTTCACAGTAGAGAAAAAGTTAAAATATGTTGTATCACTATTGAGAAAATTAGCTTTAGATTGGAGGGATATGATTCTAGGAAGTAGAAACAAACCTATGACTTTGACTTGGGATGACTTCCTTAAAGAATTTACAAATAAATACATACCACCAATATATAGAGATAAAAAAAAATGGAGTTTCTAAGCTTAGAACATGGAAACATGACAGTATCAGAATATGAGATGCAATTCTCTCAGTTGTCAAAGTATGCATTAGAAGAAGTGGCTACAAAGGATGCAAAATAGAGACAGTTTAAAAAAGGTTTGAGAATGGATATTCGAGAAAAGATTTCCTTGAAGCCACTAAATTACAGTGCTTTATTAAAGGCTGTATTGAGAATGGAAGAGTATTTAATTGAGAAAGATGCAATGTTTTCAAAGAAAAAAAAGCGATAAGTGAGTATAGTGGTTTAGAAAGAAAAAGAAGAAATTTTTCTTTTAGAGGTTTTGGGTCTTAAGGGAGTAGATATTATAGGAGAGGAGTTAGCCATCAAAATATGAGTAGGTCTGCCATAGTAACTTTAGGTAGAGGCGGACAAGGTGGTTACAATCAGAGTAGAGTAGAGAGTAAGAGAGGTAAGGGTGGTGTTTTAGCTTGCGGAGGATACAATGCATCATGTGTGAGATGTGGTAGGTTTTACAGTGGAGAGGGTTGGGGACCAAGGTAGATACTTTGTTATTATTTTGGTAAGCCAAGGCATGTAGCTAGAGATTATTAGAGTAAAAATTGAGCCAATGAGAGTCAAATTACAAGGCAGAGTAGTATAGGTGAAAATATGACTCAGGGAGGAGTGAGTAGAGGAAGAGGTAGAGGAATGGAATGACGAGGAGGTTCTAACATTGTACAGGTTGGACAGATGGACCAACCTCAATAATCATTGCCCCAAGCTAGAGATTATACTGTGATAAGTTAGGAAGCACCTTCTGCATTTAATGTTATGACTGTTATAACCTTTATTTATGGTTTTGATGCTTATACATTAATTAATCTAGGATCAACATGTTTATTTATTTCATATGAATTTGCATTAAAAAACCATAGCAATATATAAACCTTGGGGTATAATATTTATGTACCAATGCCTGTTGGGGTTACTGTTATTATAGATAAGGTTGTCAAATCTTGTCCTGTGGTAATAAATAGGAATACATTACATGCAGATCTAGTTGTGATAAAACTTAAGGAATTTGATGTTATTTTAGGAATGGATTGGTTATAAAAAAATCACGCTATAATGGATTTTCAAATAAAAGAAGTAGTTATAGAGACCTTAAAACAGAGAAAAATAGTTTTTATGGGTGAATAAAAAATTGTCCCAACTTGTTTAATTTCAGTTACTACTACTTTCCATTTGATTAAAAGGGGATGTGAAGCTTATTTGGCTAATATGGTAAATATATCCAAAGTTAGTCTAGGAGTGATGGATGTTCCAATAGTGAAGGAATTTGTAAATGTATTTCCAGAGGATTTACTAGATTTACCTTCATATTGAGAGACTGATTTTGAGATAGAAACTATACATGGGGTAGGACCAATATTAATTGCACTATATAGAATGACACCCTTAGAGTTGAAAGAATTAAAGAAGCAGTTGGAAGAATTATTGGAAAAAAGGTTTATTAGACTGAGTACATCTCCTTTGGGAGCTCCGATGTTATTTATGAAGAAAAAGGATAATAGTTTGAGATTGTGTATTGATTACAGACAGTTAAATTAGGTTACCATAAAGAAAAAATATCCCTTGTCCTGGATTGATGACTTGTTAGACCAGTTAAAAAGAGCAACTATATTTTCTAAAATTGATTTAAGGTCTCGATATTGGCAATTGAGAATTGCAGAGGCATATATACCAAAGACTGCATTTAGAACACAATATAGGCATTATAAATTTATTGTGATGCCATTTGGACTAAGCAATGCACCTGTTGCTTTTATGTCCATAATGAATAAAATATTTTAAATGTATCGAGATCGATTTAGCATTATGTTTATTGATGATATATTGATTTATTTTGAAACTCGAGAGTAACATGATGAACATTTGAGAATAGTATTATAGATTTTGAGAGAAAAGCAGCTTTATGCAAAATTTAGTAAATATGAGTTTTGGCTAGAAGAGATTGCATTCTTAGGGCATATTATTTCTAAAAATGGTGTACAACCTGATCCTTTGAAGATTATAACCGTAAAGGAGTGGGAACCTCCTAAAAATGTATCAGAGATGTGAAGTTTTTTAGGATTGACTAGATATTATAGAAGATTTATTGAAGGATTTTCAATTATTGCTAAACCATTAACGAACTTGTTGAAGAAGAATATGATGTTTGAATGAGATGCTAAATGTGAGGAAAGTTTTGAAGAATTAAAGAAAAAACTAATTTCTGCACCAGCTCTAACTTTGCCATCAGGCAATGGTGGATATGTAATTTTTACAGATGCATCACATTAGGGATTAGGATGTGTGTTAATGCAAAATGGAAAAGTTATTGCTTATGCTTATAGATAGTTAAGGAGTTATGAATTAAATTATCTGACTCATGATCTAGAATTAGTAGTAATTGTCCATGCTCTTAAAATGTGAAGGCACTATCTGTATGGAGAAACATTTTAGATTTTCATTGACCACAAAAATTTAAAATATATTCCAATACAAAAGGATTTGAATTTGAGGCAAAAAAGGTGGATGGAGTTGATAAAGGATTGTGATTGTACTATAGATTACCATCCGGGAAAAGTCAACATAGTTGCTGATACTTTAAGTAGGAAAGCTAATGAGAGAAATGCTATAATGATTTGTCAGCCAGTAAGGTCATTGGTTAAGTTTAGAACATTGCATGTAGAATTTGCATTTCGGGATGATATAATTATTGCAAGTATACATATCAACCCCTTGTTAGAGAGTAAAATTCAAGCAAAGCAGATAAATGATCTATATTTAAGAAAAATGAAGGATAGGATGTAACAAAGAAAGAATGAACAATTTTCACTGAGGCATGATGGGATGTTATTGATTAATGGATATATTTGTGTTCCAAATATAAGGGAATTGAGACAAGAAATTCTAAATGAAGCCCATTATGCACCGTATGCAATACATCCTAGAAGCACTAATATGTATAAGGATTTACGACCTTTTTATTAGTGGCTGATAATGAAGAAAGATACAACTAAATATATAGAAAAATATTTGACATGTCAACAAGTAAAAACTAAACATTAGGCACCGGCTGGTAAATTTCATCTATTGTCTATTTTGAAGTGGAAATGGGAAAAAGTAACGATGGACTTTGTTCTTAGATTACCTCAAACCTTCAGGAAGCATAATGCCATATGGGTAATTATTGATCGACTTACCAAATCAACTAATTTTTTACCTATGCAATAAAGTGATTGATTGGACAAATTGTCTAAAATATATGTGTCAGAAATTGTAAAACTACATGGTGTGCTAACATCAATTGTGTCAGATAGAGATCCATAGTTTACATCTCATTTTTAAGGGAGTTTATAAAGAGCTTTGGGAACAAAGCTACATTTTAATACAATGTTCCACCCTCAGACAAATGGATAATCAGAAAGGACAATTCAAACATTAAAAGATATGTTAAAAGCTTATATGCTTGAATTTAAAGGGAATTGGGATAAGCATTTACCCTTAATTGAATTTGCTTACAACAATAGTTATCATTCAAATATTAGTATAGCTTCATATGAAGCTTCATATAGTAGAAAATGAAGTCCTGTTTGTTAGGATATGGAAGGGTTATGACAATTAAAAGGTTTTGAATTGATATAAGAAATCGTGGACAAGATTTAAATAGTCAAAAAGTGTTTAAAGGCTGCACAAGACAGACAAAAGAGTTATGTGGACAAGCATAAAAGATTGATGGAGTATGATGTGGGTGGAAAAGTATTCTTGAAAGTATCACTATGGAAGGGCATTATACAATTCGGCAAGTAAGGAAAATTGAGTCCTAAGTACATTGGCCCTTATGAGATATTGGAAAGAGTTGGTCCTTTAGTATACAGATTAGCACTACCACCATAATTATCTCAGATACATTATATGTTCCATGTTTCTATGTTAAGAAGATATAGATATGATCCTAATCATGTAGTACAAAAGTTAGAAATATAGTTGACATAAGATTTAAAGTATAAAGACGAACCTGTTGAAATTTTTAATAGACAAATAAAGAAGCTATGTAATAAAGAAATTCCAATAGTAAAGATTAAATAGAGTCAGCATTCTCCAAAAGAAGCTACATGGGAAGTGGAAAAGGACATGAGAATTCAATACCCCTACTTATTTTCTAAGATCGGTGAGTCATATTTAATTTCAGGGCCGAAATATCCTAAGATGGGGAGAAATGTAATGCTCACCTAATGCATTTGTATTTATTTGAATAACATGCATATCATATAGACATCAAAAATTGCATGTAATATGTGTGGTATTAATTCCAATATTAAATAGGAAAAAGATTATAAATGTTTACAATTAAGTCCATAACTAGAATTAGAAAGTTAAGGGTTTAAATTAATTAATAGCAAAAATAAAGGGACTTAAATTGGTTTAGTTATTATTATTATTATTATTATTATTATATAAAAAAATTTAAATGGCTAAGGGTGAAGGAAGGAAGGAAGGAATGAAGGAAGATAATCCTTATCTTCCTCCTCCTCCTTCCTCTTCTTCTTCTTCTTTAAAAAAAAAAGAGCTGAATTTTTAAAGTAAATTGAAGGTTTAGAAATTTATTCTAGACCATAATCTTGATCTTTAAAGGTCTTAAATGTTTATTTAGTAAGTAATTTTAATATTTTTGGTTGAATTAAGTTAGGGTTTATAAGATGAAAAATTCGGGTTTATTTTTAGTCATATTATTTTAATCATATCTCAAGGAAGAAAGCTTCAAATTAAGTGTTATTTGATGATATAGAAATTTTGAGGAGTTATATAAAACTATTCCTCTTTTAGCTTAATCTGATTCAAAGTCTATATTAGTGTAATAAAAAGAAACATTTTATTGCTCAGTTTCCATCACTAGTGTGAGTAAGGTGAATTATTTCATAGATTTCTTCCTCTATACACCACAAATTGAAGCAAAATTTTAAATTACTCTAGAAATGTAGGGTTAATAATCTCAAAAGTTTCATTGTGAGATATATTGTATAGAATTATTAGTAAATTTTTAAATTCACTATATTAAATCTGTTATAGCTGGCAGCTTCATAAGTTTAGGTAGTTTGGTGATATTATCATGTTAGATGAGATTCTATTATTTTTGGACATTTAAAAATAAGTGAACTATGATTTATTTCATCTAAACTAAATGGAAATGAGGCTATTATACAAGTAAATTCAAGTAAAAGGAAGGAAACAATAAAGGTAAGTAAATAACTTAATGTTCTATATGAAAATAACACTTAAAATAAATAATTATAAATTCAATTGTTAAGCTGGTTGGTTAAGAGGAAAATATGTGTTATAATTGATATGATAGTTTTTTATTATTGTGTTGATGTTTGATTGTTTTTTTGAAATGAGATTGTACATATGAAAGAGGCTATACTTGTGCATGATGGTTATTGAATTCAAGTGTCCTGTTTATGTGAGAACATAATAATTTTTGAAGCCATATTTAGAGTTTTATAACTCTAAATGGGGTTCCATTTGATCCTATAAAAACTTGGAAATTTTACTTACAAAATTGATAGAAATAGAAAAAACTTAATTTTGTTTTCTTGATGGTCAATTTGAGCAATAGTTTTTGTAGTTTAATCTTTTTCTTATAGAATGACCATGGTGGATTATTTTTAATGTTTCTCCTTTTATACATATCCAATTTATGTGAAATTAGTTGCAAATTAATTTAGACTTATAATTCTATTGATCTAGAAATATGAATTTGATATTTATAATGTGGAATTTTTGGTGTATTTTTGAATTTATACTATCGAATATGCCATATTGAAATATGGTATATTTTTTGTATATCTTAAGTATATTATTATTCTTATGTATTATGAGAATGTTAATTATTTAATGGAGTGGCATGTCATGTATATTTAGATATAAGAAATATGTTTGGATGAGTATGAGGACGCAATGTTACTTGTGAATGAGGCAATTGATGTGTGCGCATTAAGGAATCCCCTTGAAATGCAGTAATAAGGCTAAAGAAATATTTGGTACTAAATTATGACGGGCTGTGTGCATATGGAGATCCTTGAATAATTGAAAAGAAGTTGTGATTATATATATATATATATATATTTCACAAGTTCATTACTATTCAAAAGAAAATACTATAATACTATGACTATGTACATATTATAAATTCACAGTTAAATATTGAAATGATCGATACTTGATAATATTACATGCTTGAATGAGTTATTTTTCATAGGACGTTATGTTATTTATTTATTGAGTTACAGGTTCACTCCTTTACATTATTTTTCAAGACTAGAAGAATTATAGTCTGTCTTGAAGAAACATTTACATAAATTGTACTAGCATTGTGTCAGGTGGGTTAGCAGGAGGTCGTCTTCAATTTTCTAGAATGTAACATACTTAGTAAATTTTCATATTTTGTATTAAGGCCAACGTATTGTATATAAATAACATAAGGGAAGATGTGAACTGCTTAACATTGTAAGCCTTTATATAAATAGTCTTTTATATATATTGACTCATGAACTAAAATTTGGTATTAATGGTTATATTATTTATTAGTCACATGCATACATTGTATGTCTGACATCCTTAACAGGTGTCATACCACTGATAGAGACAAATGCCAAATGTTTGAAGAGGGATTAAGATATGAGATCAGAGATAGGATCACACCTATAGATTTTGGGAGTTACAGTAAGTTGAGAGCAACTATAATTAGAGTTGAAAGACTAGCAAAAAAAAGGAACAGAACAATGAGTAAAAAGGTAACAAAGTGAATTTGTAGGATATTCTAGTAAAAAGCAAGGCAGATGCGAAGGATACATACCACCATAAGTTAGCTCTTGGGGTGGTTATTCTAATTTTAAAGGAAGGGGATCTGGAGTTCCATCTTATTTAAATAAAGGTCAAAGTCAAGTTATGACACAACGACCCATATGTGTACATTGTGGGAAACAACATGGTGATGAGTGCAAGAGACTTATTGAAGCATGCAACTTTTATGGATCTTTTGATCATATGTATAGAAATTGAAATGAGAGGACTAGTGTGACAAAAACTAATGGAGGCAAGGCTATATCAGAACCTATAATGGGAGTTTCAATAAGTGGAGTTAGAGTAATATCTGGTAGAGGCAGAATAGCTATAACTAGCAAAGGTGTGAATAAATTAGAAAGTTAGAGTTCTAAACCTCAAGCATAGGCTAGAGTGTTTTCCATAACTAGATAAGAAGCTATTATTACCTAAAAAGTTATCACTGGTAAAATTCTTGTCCATGATTTAGAAGCTTATATTTTAATTAATCCTGGCTCCATGTATTCTTTCGTATTATGGAACATGACATCTCAATTTTGTAATAAATATGAACCATTAGGTTTTGACTTAAATATGGGTACTTCTTTAGGAGAAATAATGGTTATGAATAGTGTATATCGTGGCTATTTGATTTGCATTGATAAAGCAGAGTTGAAAGCTAATTTATTATTGTTGCCACTTCATGAATTTGATGTGATATAAGGTATGGATTGGTTGACCAAACATCATGCTATAGTGAATTGTTTCACTAAGGAGGTTATTTTAGAATCTCCTAATCAACTAAGGGTTTTGTTTCTAAGGGAAAGACAAATTGTGCCTATATATTTAATTTCTACTATAAAGGCTTTCCGAATGGTTAAAAGCGATTTTGAAGCTTATCTAGCACAGGTGATAAATACCAGAACTACCAATAGCATAATTGAGAATATCCAAGTGGTAATTGAATTTCAGATGTGTTTCCAAATGACTTACTGAGTTTGTCACCTGATGAAGAAGTAGAATTCACAATTGAACTAGAATCGAGAGTAACATTAATATCCATTTCACCTTATCATATGGCACTAGTTAAATTAAAAGAATTGAAAACTCAGTTGCAGGAACTACTTGACAAGGGGTTCATTAAGCCTATTATGTCACTTTGGGGTGCTTCAATACTATTTGTGAAAAAGAAAGACAGGATAATGAGGTTATATATTGATTATAAGTAGTTGAACCGGGTCACCGTGAAGAATAAATGTCCTTTACCCATAATAGATGATTTATTCGATCAATTGCAAGGAGCTCAGGTGTTTTCCAATATTGATTTGAAATCAAGCTACTATAAACTTAAAATTTCAGACCTAAACATACCAAAGACTACTTTTTGAACCAGGTATAGGCACTACAAATTTTTGATGATGCCATTTGGTTTAACTAATGCACCAATTGCATTTATGGCCCTCATGAACAAGGTGTTTCAGCCCTACTTAGATAAATTTGTGATTGTATTCATTGATGACATACTTGTATATTCAATAAGTAAGGAGGAGCATGAATAACATTTAAGAATTGTGTTACAAACCTTGAGAGAAAACAATTGTTTGCTAAATTGAGTAAATGTGAATTTTGGGTAGCTGTAGTTGTATTTTTGGGACATGTTGTTTATATACTAGGCATAGAAGTGGATCCAAATAAAATAAAAGCAGTAGTGAAATCGGAAATTCCAAAGAATGTTGCAGAAGTCCAAAGTTTCTTAAGATTAGCTAGGTATTATAGCTAATTTTTTGAGGGATTTTCACTGATAGCCAGTCCTTTGACAAAATTAATTTGAAAAAATATTGCATTTGAATGGTCTGAAGCATATTAGAAGAGTTTTGATGATTTGAAAATCAAATTGACATATGCTCTAGTGCTAACTATTCCTATAGGTAATAGAGCATTTTTAGTTTATAGTGATGCTTCTTATTAAGGTTTGAGATGCATGTTAATGCAACATGATAAGGTGATTGCATATGCATCCAGACAGTTGAGGCTATATAAATTATCTTATCCAATAAATGATTTATAACTTGCTATTGTTGTATTTTCTTTGAAAATATGGAGGCATTACTTGTATGGAAAAACATTTTAAATATTTACTAATCATAAGAGTCTGAGGTACTTATTAAGCTAAAAAGAGTTAAACATAAGACAAATACAATGGTTAGAATTGCTAAAGGATTATGATTGCAAAATTGAGTATCATTCGAGAAAAGCAAATGTAGTAGCTAATGCTTTAAGTAGGAAAACAAATAGTGTAGCTCGATTGCAGGTATTTCCATCATCTTATTTAGATAAAGTTTAAGGGCAAGTACTAGGCTCAATTGTCAAAAAATGTTATTTTGGGTCAAATTGAACTTCAGTGAAAAGTTTAAGGGCCAAATCTAACCTCATTCATTTATTTTACTCCTCAAGCACAGATAATCCAATGGGAGCGTGCGATGCACTTCAAATACCAATCCTCCTTAAGCACGTGTCTCCCTCACCACTTAAATCCGTATGCACTGGTCCGTGTTCCCCAATCGCAAAAATCTGAGAGTAGAGTTTTGCGTTCCCTGCCTTTTCATTACCTTCGGAATCTTCCATATTTATCCCTTTGTTTTTTTCCTCAATCCGAAACTTCCATTTTTGTCTTTTGCATTTTATCGCATCAATTTTTTTGTTTTTCTAATTATTTCAACAATTTGGCAAATATTTCAGTAATTTTTTTATATGACGAATGAATGATATTATAATTATAGTTTATTTGTATTTGTAAGCTTTTTTTTGGTCCATAACATTCAAATAATAATAACAATTATATCACACCATATTTTACGTTAAAAATATTTTAATTATATTGATATGTTATATGAAACTATTAAATAAATGATAAACATTTTTTATATTTAGTTTTTATAATTGAATAATAAATATTTTAAATAATTACAAATTTATTATTTATTTATCAATTAAGTATAGTACATCATGATTGCTTTTTTTTTTATCTTTAATATTTAAAAATTTGAATAATAATTAATTTGATTTGATTTGAATAAAATCACTAAAATTACAAATTTTTTTATATAAAATACAATTCAAATTCAAGAGATCGTTTATTATTTTAGTATAATCTTTTAGAATTTAAATCATAAAATTATTGGCATAATTGTCATACATTATCCTATAATTAATTGAGAAAAACATTTTTATTTTACGGTAATAAATCAAAATAAAAATAAAATATTTTAAAAAAATCAGTATAAAATTCCTTTTAAAAAATATGAAAATATAATTTTATTTAAAAAATAAATTGAAAAAAAGTGATGATGGTCCTTCCACCATTTGCATATCGTTTCTAGAACAATTTTAACAACTATATTACGGAGATATTATTTGGGAAGGATTCTAAGGTGATTTTTTTAGTATATTAAACTATCCAATAATAATTATCAACAAAATAAAATTCGCTTTATAAAAAATAAAATAACCGTTCACTTCATGGTTATTTGAATGCAGTATATATATATATGGCTGGAGTTTTACCGAAATTGAGAGTGCGAAAGAAAAAAAAATTACAGAGATCTCTCTTTCCTTTTTTTTAAAGAAAATCCAATTGCATAGATCTCTTTCTATCTGCTGCTTTTAACTGATCATCCATGGGTTTATGGGAAGCTTTTCTCAACTGGCTTCGCAGGTCAGCTCCTCCTCAAGTTTTTTTTTTTCTTTATGTCCAATGGCAAAAGATAATGGTCCTGTTTCTAAAAAAATATTTTTTAATTTTCATTTCTTGATTTAGTTATGTGTTTTGAATTTGGAATTGTTATGGTTGCAGCTCTTTTTTTTTTTTTTTTTCTAAGTTTTTGAGTAAGTTGTTGTTGTTTTTGTGTTTTGTTGTTTGCTGAGAGTGTTGGGTTGCTGCTGTTTTGTTTTCTTTTGTCTGTTGCTTAGTTTAGTTTAGTTGGATTGGTTGCTTGCCTGCTTTGTTTGTTGTGTGTTTATGCTACTTTGCTTTGTTTTGTATATTGTGTAGTCTGCTGGTTTTGCATTGCTCAATTTTCATTTCTGAATTGTTTAAAACAAGTTTTTGCTGATGTCTTTATGCTTCCATGCTGCAAAAGCTGTTTGCTTTTCTTATTTTAAATTGGGTTCATTTGCTTTTCTATATCTTAGATATTTGTATTTTCTTTTTATTTTTTATTTTTTGTTCATTTATGTGTTTTGCTTACTAGTGATTGAATCCCATTCCTAATTTATACATTTTGTAGTTTATGGATATAGAAGTATTTCAATGGATTGGAAACAAAGAAAACCACCAAAATTCGCATTGTAAAATGCAATTCAGAATTCATTTTACAATTCGGCATTGATTTCAGGGCATTTAGCACCAGGCTTGCTTATTTTTTCAGTGAGAATTCTCACATGATATGGCTTCTAGTAAGGTTATTTACCAAAAAGAAAAAAGGAAATGGATTAATAGACATTACAGATCTTTTATGTGCTTGCTGTAATTTAGAAAGATACCCGTCTTGACAGTTTGATCATGTATTTAATTCATAGGTTATTTGTTTGTATCTGAAGGCCTGAAATGTGTCACTTTCTAGTTTCTTGTATATAGAGACCTCCGGCACATGCATTTCATTCATGGGTTATTTGTAGTTGTTTTTACTCTTGTTTTAATAAAAGAGGTATCTATATTGCCTAGCTCACTTTCTTTGTATATGGGACTGCAGCCTCTTCTTCAAGCAGGAAATGGAACTGTCTTTGATAGGACTCCAGAATGCTGGAAAGACTTCTCTTGTTAATGTTGTTGCAGTAAGTATATTATTGCATTTATCAGATATGTCTTTCCCTTGTTGAGTTCCAGGGTTGATCCTATGGGAACTGACTTCTTGGCCTTGTTCCTAGACTGGTGGATATAGTGAAGACATGATCCCTACAGTAAGTTAATCTTAGAGACGTTAGAACTTTCCATTTACTAATATTATCTTTCTGAAGTTTTATCGCTGCCTTTTGCGAACAGCCATATCCTCTGAATTACCTGGGTTTTTCCCTTTTTTGATCTAATTTCTGTATCTGTTTATATTATTTGGATTTTTAAATTATATTACTTAATAATGTCTTATTAATCATCAGGTAGGATTCAACATGCGGAAAGTAACTAAGGGGAATGTCACAATAAAGTTATGGGATCTTGGAGGTCAACCTAGATTTCGCAGCATGTGGGAGAGATATTGTCGTGCGGTTTCTGCTATTGTGTATGGAATTGCTTCTCAAGTCTCTTCTTAAATTTGCTTTAGTATCAAAAATATCTGCCAAATTACTTTTAGCACATTTTGGAACATGAAAAGTTTCTAGATGTTTTTTATGTGGCCAGAAATGTTTATAAATTCAAAATGTTATTGATTGGGTTGTGAGTCTGCTCCCACTCTGCCTGAATATTTTTCTCCTATTTCTTATGTTCAGATTCAACTTATTAGGTGCTGGCTCAATTTTAAAGCTTTGTGACGACCATCGGATCCATTTGAAGTCCTAGTTTGCATACGCTTAGTTTTCTGTTTTCTGATTTGATTTACTTGTGTAGAGGATAGTTTACAAGTTGCATATTTCTTTTAAGTCATTGCTTTTTCTTTATACGTTCTATGGAACAGAAATTTTCAGGCTAGACCACCTTCTTGCTAGGTGAAGCTGTTTCGCTGAATTGGCAGTTCTAGAATTGTTGTCATATTTTATGAATAATTTAACTCTTTAGTTGAGTCACATGGTCTCCATTATGGATCTGGCTTAATCCTCCATTACAGCTATATAGGTTTAAATGATTTGCTGCTCAAATTTGGCTATTGTTTTCGTAGCTGCTTCTTACTGGAATAATTATTGCTGCAGTTATGTGGTTGATGCTGCTGAACCTGATAACCTGAGCATCTCAAAAAGTGAACTTCATGATCTGTTGAGCAAACCGTCATTAAATGGTATCCCATTGTTGGTGCTAGGGAATAAGATTGACAAACCAGGAGCTCTGTCAAAGCAGGCATTGACTGATGAAATGTATGTTACATTCAACTTCAATCTTAAAAAAATAAAATAAATAAACATATCAAATTGGTGAAACTGATCCATTTCAAGTTATCACAGATGATTATCCTTCTGATACTGAAAATGGCATTGTGATTTGCAGGGGTTTGAAGTCAATTACTGACAGAGAAGTTTGCTGCTTCATGATCTCGTGCAAGAACTCAACCAACATAGATTCTGTTATTGATTGGCTTGTAAAGCATTCAAAGTCAAAGAGTTGATTGAGTCATGCATTATGTGAGAATTACCAAAAAAAAAAAAAAACCAGTAACAACCATGGAAGTATTGATTCGGAGTTTTGATCATTATTTTCTATGATAATTTCTTTCTCAAAGTATTTTTCTTTTGAACTGTCTGTACTGAACGCTAGATAATAGCAGATCTTGTTTAAAACAAGCCAGGTGCAAGAATTCAATTGCGAAATGTCACTTATGGCATGATTGCATTTCTTTCAAAATGCTTTTAAAATACCTAGTTTTTGTTAAGCTAAAAGAATTGAAAATTTTCAGAGTAACTGTTACCTTTTCCAGTTTCCGTCATAATAAATTTTACAAAAATTAATTAGAATAATTAAATTGGCAGGATTCTGTCACGAGATATAATAAATTTTGTTGATTTGTGTGGAATTTAGAAGAAAATATGGGGATAATAGAATTATCAATCCTATAATTATTATGATTTTAACAATTAAGTTTAAAAAAATTATTAATAAATAAATACTAAAATATCTTTGTTAGTCCTATCCGTCAATCAATAAAATTTTCAATTAGTTAACTCTTTAATTTTTAATTTTGACCCTTAAATTTATAATAAATATTTTAGTTTAACATTTTAGAACTTAAATTTTTTTATCAATATTTTAGAAATTTTAATAATTTTTGTAATTACTTTAAAATTTTAAAGCAATAAATAATAGTAACATTATTATTTAACTTAATTTAACAAACATCAAAACTAAAACTATATAACTTAAATTATTTTCTTACAAAATTGAAATTAAACTTAAATTATTCAAAAATAATAATTTAACTTAAAAAAACAAAATTAAATGTATGATTATATCAATACATTAAAAATTAAGTCTAAATCTTTAAATTGAATAATTATAAAGTTTTAAATTTTATGTAATTTTGAGAAATATTAAATTTTCTAAAATATTAATAAGAATTAAGTTTTAGAATGTTAAAATTATATATATTTTAAAAATTTAAGGATTAAAATATAAAAATTAAAGAGTTGATTAACAAAAAATTCCATTGACTCACATATGGGATTGAAAATTATAGTACTTATTCATTAATAAAATTTTTAGGAATTAATTAATAAAATTTTATAAGACTGCTAGTATTATTAGCTCTTTAAAATAAAATTCATTCCAATAATTAGTACTCTTACTAAATATTACAATGCTATTATAAAAATTAAATTAAGTGCAAGTGACCATTACGCTATTGGTGCCGATGTATTTTATCTAACAAAGCATGGTGAGGCTTAACCCTTTACATAACCTAACATGAAAAAGCTTAGTGTGGACACCCTCAATTTGATTGACTCGTAGCGAAAGTCTGGTGATGAGATAGTCTAAATTTTAAATGTAAAAAGAGTCCAAGATCTTCTTTAAAATGAATTCGAGAAATTAAACCTAACCCAAAGCTTTCATATCTATCCAAAACCTTAAATATTAAGTCCATTAGCCCTTTATCAAGCCCAAACCAAGCGTTTCAATCCCAAAGGTCTAGTAGGCTTGGTGAAGAGGCGTTGCCTCCCTACATTGGCTATTAGTAAGGTGATACCTCACCAAAGAGGCATCACCTCTTCACACTTATCACCTGTAGCAATTTATTGTTACATTTAACACAAAAAATCGACCTTCCTACCTCTAATATGGAGTTTTGAACAAAATAACAAGACTTTTGGGGATAAAATGATGAAAAAAGAAGGGAGACAATGATGAAAAATGTAAGGTGGAAAGTAACCTTGATTTTTTAAGAAAATGGGAGAGAGAGAGAGGGTAAGGGCTAAAAGGGGGTTGGCTATTTAAGTAGAGGGAGGCTAAAAAAAAAGAAGAGGTTCTGAAAGGAAAAAAAAAAGAGAAAAATGTTCTGAAGAGAAAGGAAAGAAGAAGAAAAAAAGAAACTTAAAACTAGGAATTCATTTTTTGAGAAGAACGAAGGAGATTCTGGTATTTGATACATTGAAAACGAATTAAACAAGCTCTGAGGGCTTCAGTTAGGAGCATCAAATAGGTTCAAATGAGTAAGAATCCCTATTTTCAAGTTTTAAGACCTTTGTTTTGTTTGAAACTTCACTTCTCTATTTTATACCTTTTTTGTGCTTATTGCTTTATTAGGATTGCATCTAGAGCCTGAATATGTGAATTATTAAGTTCTTAACTATTGATTTACATTGATTTACATGAATATTTGAGTTGCTTATAATATAAGAAATTTGTAGTTTTTTGTGTTACTGTTGTAGACGGCGAAGTTTAGTGTGCGCCTAAGATCTTAGCAACTACGACATTGTTTGAACTCAGGGCTTTAGAGAACACACAAACCACTGTCATAAAGACATGGCATGGAGATGAGGAGTTACCACCCAGGGTAATAACCGAGACAAATTGAAAAATGGTGGTACTCGATTCTCTAAAAGCAAGTTAGCACCATAACCAGGAGATTCTGGATATGAAGTATTAACTTCTTTTAGTCTTGTATTCATTTAGAATTACTTAATAAATTACTATCTTACCCTTTATTTACTTGCAATTTCATATAAATTTATATTAAAACAATCAACTTCAGACAAATTAATCATGAAAAATACATATAAATAATGCACTCATTTAAATCAACAATCTCTAAATTAGTCTAATTTACATTGATTTTAATTAAATGGGCTAAATCTACATGTTTTAATTTATGAGTAAGCCTACAAATTAATGAACCTAATTTCTATTCAATTTTAATTAATGAGTCTAAGTCTATTTATTTTAATTCTAAAATGGGCCTAAATCTACAAATTATGAAGAAACTTAAATTAAATGGGCTAAGTCTATTAAATTAAATTAAACTAGAGTAGGCTTATGTCTAAATTAAATAAATGGGCTCAAGTTATCTCTACCATAAATCTAATCAATTATGAGCCTAAAGATGCATTTTTATTAATTAAACCTAAAAAAAAACATAAATTTATTTAAATGTGTTAAAACCTAATATGGGCTTAGGGCCAAAAATACATAAATATAAACAAACAAGCCCAAAAATATAAGCATATAATAAAAACAATCAAATAAAATATCAAACAATCAAATAAAAGATCAAACAATTAATTAAATCTATTCTAAAAATTCTAATTTAATTAAAGTGACACTAAACAAACAAATAAAATAAAATAATCAACAAAGTAACCTAATTCTATCCACTTAAATCCAATTCAATTTTAATTAAACAACCTAATGACTTCTATCTATAGCCATTAATTTTAATTAATTACCTAATTAAAACCCTAATTTTACTAACCAATTAATAAAAGACACAATCACACACACATTATTTCATTATTTCCATTATTGGGCTATTACAATGAACTATTGAAAATACAAGAAAAGAAAAATTAATACAATCCCAAAAATAATAAAACAAACAAAATTAATCCATGTCATTTCATGAACCTTCATGAGTTTTGTTTTCTTAGGAAGATCTTCATGTAATCTCCTCTATAATTGCCAACACAAAAGAATAAATAATGATTAATGAGTAATAAAATTGAAATTTAGTAAAATAAAAAATAATAAAATAAAATAAAAATAAAAATAAAAGAAGGGATGAAAGAAGATGATGCTTATGGATGCAGTATAGGTTGCTCCTCAAACTAGTAAAATCATCGTTGCTTTTTCAAGTAGGTCTTCAAAAATTAGTATTCTCCTTCTCAAAAGTCTCCTTGCTCTAAAAACAAACAAATCACCAAAGAAAATATTTTTGTGCTCCCTAGAGAAAGTCTCTAGTCCAGGAAAAGAATTAAGAAAATTGTCAAAAAAGTTTAAAAGATAAGTTCCTCAAAGAAAGTTTCAGTGTTATTCTCTCTGTGTATTTTCTTTTCTCTTTTTTTTTTATCCATCTTTTTGAGAGCTCAGGCTAGTCTTTTATAGAAAAAACCTAGTAAAAAATGTATCCTACTGTGATTTATTTTTCACAGAGTTTTAATTTTAAAAGGACTTTAATTTCCTGAAAATTCAGATAAATATTATTTGACCAATCAAAATTTAGAAAAATAATTTTTTTTACTGAAATAAAAAAAAATTAGACCGAACATGCATAATTTCAATCGAAATTATGTTATTCTAATCAAAATTATATAATTCCGATCAGAATTACATTATTCTAATCTGAATTACAGAATTTCGATTGGAATTAATTATGTAATTGCAATCGGAATTATAGAATTCTGATCTTTTTTTATTTTTTATACTTTTAATTACAAAAAGACCACCCCTAAAAGTGTTTAAACTTTTCAAGTAGGACCTAAAAAAAGTATTACAATTAAGTCCTTAAAAAAACCAATTGAACTCTTTTAAAAATACATTGAGACTTTTAAGGTTTCAAACTTCAAGTATTGAAAAAATATTTATAACATTTTCATCATCGGAGTCCTCTGTCACATCCACACTTCATCATCCTAAAATTGGGTGTTTACAACTATGCTTGTTAAAGAGGTGTTGCCTCTTGACCTAGTGGCGATCACCTCTTCGTAGAGGCGATCGCCTCTCATGTAGAGTCTTTCATAACTCTGCTTTGTTTCAGTATTTGTTGACCTTAGCAAGTTAAGCAATCTTGATTTTGACGTTAAACAAACTTAATTTTGAGCAACTAATGTGTTTGCTTTAAGCATGTATAAGTTAAGAACAATTTGGAAGTCAAAATAATAATGAAATATCGAAGAAAAATGATTTCAGAAAGCCATTGCAAGTACTATCTCGACAGGACTCATCACAGGGACTAAATTGCATAAAAAGTTACAATTTTAGTTGAAGTCCTGAGCAGGACCAAAGTGAGCAAAATTTGGCAAAAGATGTAGAACTTATCCCGATTGAGTGTCCCGATTGGGACATGGCTCGGGACATAGCAGTCTCGATCAAGACATGCCCATTGTGATTGGGATCAAGGTAGCATTTCAAACACAATAGCTAGCAATGGCTATTTGGTGCTAGTCCTGATAGGGACTGATGATATCCCGACCAAGACTTGACAAAATGCAGCTCAAAAGTCTAAATTTTCATTTAAATGGACTTGGATAATAATGGGAACGAAATTATTATTTCTAACAACTATAATTGGATTGCTTAAGTATAATAAGACCTTTGAAGATTTTTTTGAGGTTAAGAAACTTGCTCATTCATTTTATACATTCAAACATTCAATTAAGCTCTCTAAACTCTTCTAAAACTCATTTCTTTGCATAAACGCTTATGAGAGTTGGTGAGTAATTAAAATAGATATTCTTGTTCTTCTATTTTTTGGGATTAGAAAATGAGAAATAAGATTCTATTATAAAGGAATTGGTTTAAGTATGTAGCCATTAAAACACTTGGGATTTCGATTTTAGTGTGATCCTTGAAAATACTTATAATTCAATTTTTGAGTAAACCTAGAAAACTCAGGTAGTAAGGTTGTAAGAGTGAGCCATAAAACTCTTGTGTAATCTCAATCTTATGAATAAGATTATGGGTGATTGAAAATCCTAACTTGGGGATAAGTTAGGTGGAGATGTAGGATTGTTATTGAATATGAACTCCTTAAATCTTTGTGTTCTTCATTCTTCCTTCTCAACATTCTTTCAATTCTTGCAAATAATTGTTTTAATTCCTAATTATTTAATAGTCCTATTCACTCCCCTCTATGACTCTTTCAATTGGTATCAAAGCTTGAATTCTAGGTACTTCATTGTTAGAATATAATATCATAAGGAGTGAATCACAAAATATCTATTCTCTTAGACCATTCTTTAATGGTAGTGACTATCCTCAATGGAAATTCAAAATGAAATTATATCTTAATTGTGATTCCATCAAACTTTGGGACATTATCTGTCATGACCCAAACCAGGGGCCATGACCGATGCTAGGGAACGGGAATTCTTTTGAATCTGAAACTCGTAGCAAGCTTTAAAAGAATAAAAACATACAATAAATAAAATAAATATACCGTAATATAAAAATACATCAGAATTTAAAACTCAATAATTATGATAAAATAATCTCTGCATATCATAAAATAAAATGTTTAATACATCATTCAGAGATATACCTCTCTGAATTTAAAATCAACATATATAATACAAAGTACCACTTCCGACTAGCATAAATACAACCACTGTAGTTTTCTAGAATACAATATAAAACTAGGTAAAAGATTTACATAATAAAGTCGGGGCAGAAGAAATCCAGCGAATAGGCCTACTGCTGAGGTCTGAAGAAGATGACTCTCCTATAAAAACATCAATGGAGGAGAGTCAGACCTCACTGAATGAATTATTATAATATATATACACGCATTTCTAAATGACAAATGCAAACACTCATAAGTATATATATAAATATATTTACAGGCAAATACACACAGATGCTGAAAATTACTTTTATAATTAATACTGAAAAACATCAATTTATGAAGGATCAAATAGAACCCTAAGTTATCGCAACCTCAAATATCAATAGGAAATGCTATAGCCACACTGGCTCACTTAATTCCAAGTAAATTCACTTAATCCAACTGGACAGTAGACTAGCCTCGAGATACTACTTTGACCGAGCTCCAGCAGTCTAACTGTCAGTGTGATTAACCCTGAGACACTTGGTCAACCGAGCTACAGCAATCATACCATCAATCACATCTCACATCAATCAAATTAATCAAGTCATAATTTTCACAAATAAGTTAGTAATTCAACCTATCATCTATCGCATCAGTACGTACTCAGTCCTAGTGCTGCCCACTAGGAAGCAAGTTCTATCGATATCCTTCATTTTAAAATAAAACATACATTCGAGAATAAATAATATATACAATGGCATTCAAAATGATCAAGTAAACCATATATATACCAGAAATATACCTAAAAATAAACTAAGTATATTTTAGGTATATATACGTAAAATAAATTCAATTAAATCATGAAATATAATCAAAATCAACCAATAATATACTTAATCATGATTTGAATATAAATAAAAAAGAAAGCATGCATTTATTTTTAAAATATACCAATAATATACTAAATATATACCTAAAATATACTTAAGCATTTGATAAAGCAATTATGCAAATTTTTACATTTAAAATATATAATTCTAAAATATGCAACCTAAAGCAATGTATATATTTAATAATAACTCACAGGGATGCGCTCCTTGAGACTGGTCCGACGGGCCTAATCCACTATGCCTCGATCTCGACGTAACTAAATAATAAAAGTGATCACAAATCATAATACATATTTAACTTAGGCATCTAGAGACTCGATCTAAAATTCTAAACACAAACAAATACAGAATCATAATTAGATCCGATGTCACATTTTACGAGAATTCTATCAAAAATTCTGCAGAACCTCCTCTATCAAACAGACATCTCTCTACTAAAAAGTTAAGTCGGTCTTGCAAGAAAAATATACTTCGAATACAAAAATTCTTACAAACCTCGGTTGGGATCCCGAACTACTAAAATTCCCCAACCGAGGTCCACAATTCACTACAAATTCAAATACTTCAATAAAATATATTAAAATTCAATAAATACCATAAATGCCCTCCAAATATCAAAATATAGTATATTAAGGATTAAAACATCAAAAATAATTATTTTCCTAATAATTACTTAAAAACCCTAATTAATAATATAATATTATTAAAAATCCATTTTCTCGATAATTCCATAAATATTTATAAAAATTTATTTTATAAATCTAAATTACTTAATTAGTCCAAATATATATTAAAAATTACTAAAAATTCATTTATTTACAAAAATAGTATATTATTTATAATTTGAAAATAATTTTTGAAAATTAGTATTAATTAGTTAAATTTAGTAAATAATTTGTAAAAATCATTTTTGTACCTCAAATATTTATAAAAATCAATTAAACATAATATTTAACTTAAATTACCACCAAATTACCAAGTTACCACTAATATTTAAAAATACACATAAAATACTAATAATATTCAAAAATTCAATAAAAATTATATAAATACACAAAAATTATTTTCTCAACATATATCTCAATAATATCAATAAAAACATATAATTAACCAATTATTTCCAACAAAATATATATTTAACCTATATTTTCAAAATTGACATAAACTAAAAATAATTATAAAAATTACAAAAAATTCACAAAAATTATAAAATAAATTCTAAAATTAATAATAACCACCAATAACACCAAAAATTACAATTTCATAATTTATATAATTAATTTATGAAATTAATAAAATAATAATAAAATATTCAAAAATTCACAAAAATCAAAATAATTCCCAAAAATCACAGAAAAATTCAGAGATATAGCTTGAGCTAGAGGGATCAACTTTTGTAAAGGAATTTTTCATGAATTAGGCAAAAATTCTCGAAAAAAAAATCAAAAACCCTAAAGTGACCGAAATTGAAAATGAGCAAAACACCTCACCAAATCACGTTTTCAAGCTAAATGGAGCTTGGATTCAACCTCCTCAAAGTTCCAGGAGTCCAACAACACTAAAAACGTTCAATTTGGTGGCTCAAAACGCCTTGAACGGAGGAGAAGAAGGTTTCGGGTTCTAGAGCTGCTGTCGATGCCGAAGAAGAAAGGAAAGGCGATAGCGACAAGGGCTGAAGGGGGAGGCGCAGTGACAGATGGTGACAAGCGATGAAGGTGAAGATCGGGGAAGAAGATGAAAATAGGGAAGAAGTTTTAGCTTTTCTATATATGTATATTATATATTTATTATATGTAAATATATATTATTATATAATATAGTTAATAACTTTTTGTAATAATAAAATAATGTGTACATATCTAAACCACACACTTATATATTCACATATATATATATATATATATATATACACACATATAATAACACACATAATAAAATAATACTAACCCTAATATTTATGTGCATATATATATATATATATATATATATATATATATATTAACACATAAAATACAATAAAATAATGTAATTTATTAAATTAAAAATCTTAAAATATTAATACACTAGATTAAACATTATTAAAATAATATCATCTGAAATAATAAACTTTAATATATACATTTACGTAGAAAATTTTTAATTAAACATAAAAATAATAATAATAATTCACAAAATAATAAATATAGTTTTAAAATTTATTAACACTGCATATCCTGATATTAATTAAAATAATTTAAAATCTAGGGTCATTACATTATCCTTAGAGGATGGGAACCACCTACAATTATCATTGATGGTGTGACAACTACTCTTGCAAGAATCCAATGGAGTATTGATCAAAAGGAAGAAAATCACAAAAATAAAAAAAGCTATGATTACTCTAGTCTCCTCAATGACAAAAGAAAAAGGAGGTAAGCTTCAACATTGCATTTCGACCAAAGAAATATAAGAGACTTTAGAAAACCACTATAAAGGCAACATTCAAGTAAGAAGCAAAAAGGTTCAACTTTATATATATAAATATGAACTCTTTAAAATAAAGCCTCAAGAATCAATCACGGAGAGGACAAATCGTCTTAATGCTCTCCTCACAACCCTTAAGAAAGTTGGAAAATATTTCTCTAAGGGAGAGGTAAACAACAAGATTCTAAGAATCCTACCTAAAAAGGATTGGGAATCTCAAGTTACTTCAATTAAGAAAACTCAAGACCTCTCCACTTTATCAACTGATATGCTCATTAGTAAACTCTTAACACATGAGCTCACTATTAAGCAAAGAGGCGAACAACAATAAGAGAAAGAAGAAAAGAAAAATAGCATAGCTCTAAAATCTCTTTAAGAAGATAGTGAGGAGGAAAACATCAAAGATTCTAGTGATAAAGATATTGATATTACCTTGCTCATTAGAAGCTTAAAGAAGTTTTTGAGAAAGAAAAACTTCTCAAGAACAAGGGACTTCAACAAGAAGTTCGAAAGAGATGGAAAGAAGAAAACAAAAAAGGTTACTTGCTATGAATGCAAAAAATAGGGACATATTAGAAGTGAGTGTCCCAAAAATAAATTCAAGAAAAAGGGAGCAAAAAATAAGAAAAAGGCATTCAAAGCTACTTGGAATGATTTCTCCGAATTCGAAGAGGAAGAGGAACAATAAAAAGTGGCCAATCTTTACATTATGGCTCTTAAAAATGAAAATGAGGTACCATCTACTTCTTATTCTTCCTTTGATGATTATAATGATTATTGTAATGATGATGATGATGATGATGATGATGATAAGAGCTCTGTTATGAGCAAATTATTAGTTAAATGCAAAAGCTTATTATCTAAAAAGAAACATTATAAGTATGAGTTAGGTAGCTTAACTAAAGAATTAGAAAGTTTAAAAAATAATTTTTCCAAACTTGTTGAATTAAATGAAAAACTTGTTAGTGATGCAAAATCTTCTAATTCTTTGAAAGATTAACTTAAGAAAGCAAATGATAAAAATCATAAACTTTCTAAGGAGATCTTAGAATTAAAGAATTCCATTGCTAAATTTGAGAAAGGAAAAGAAACTTTAGATGGTCTTCTTGACTCTCAAAAATTTCATGGAGATACCTATGGAATTAGATATAAGACTGGAATGTCTTCATCATCTTCATCACATATTAATTTTGTAAAAGCTTCACATGATTCCACTCCTTCAAACTCTAAATTAAATGAGACTAAGGCTTTCAAAGCTAAAAGATCTTATGTGTTAAATAACAAAGGAAAGTCTCATAAGACTCACCTTTCATTAACATAAAGAGGTAAGGATCAAACTAGAGCATCTTAACCTAAACATGCTTATATGTACACTAAATATAATCATATTAGGCATGCTACACAACACAATGCACATAAACATGTTGCACATTTCTATCAAAATATAAATTGTCATTATAAATGTATGACTCATACTATGACACAAAATAATAGGAGATACATACGACCATAACACCAAAAGTACGTTGCATACACTATGAAAGTATTTTATCTTAGGACAAATAAATTTGAAAAAGTTACATATTCATATTGCATGATTAAAGGACATATGAACAATGTATGTTTCTATAGAAAACTACATATGAATTTACTTCCTTTAGATTATCTTGAAACTAATTAACTTAGACCATGATTTTGGGTCTGAAAGAACATTTAATTCATTTTGTGTAGGTGTGCTTGAAATCCACAAGAATAAAAAGCAAGTGGTATCTTACTAGTGGATGTTCAAGGTACATGACAGGAGATAAGGAGCAATTCAATAACCTTGATGCTAAGGATAGAGGACACGTTACATTCAGAGACAATGTAAAAGGAAAAATTATTGGCATTAGAGAAATAGGTAATCCTCAATCCTTGTTTATACATCATGTGTTGTTTGTTGATGGTCTAAAGCATAATTTACTAAGTATAAGTCAATTATGCGATATGGGAAATAAGGTTACTTTCTTATCCTAGAAATTGCTTTGTTAGTAGTGTTAATGAAAACAAAGTTATTTTTAGTGGAGAAAGAGTAGATAATGTTTATGTAATTTATTTGAATCAAATTGATAACAAAAATATAAAATGCTTAATGTCTATTTCCCATGACACATGGGCATGGCATAGAAGATTAGGATATATAAATTTTAAGCTTTTGAATGATCTTTATAAACATGAACATGTGATTGGCTTACCTAAGCTTGAATTCACTAAGGATAAACCATATGATACTTGATAAAAGGGAAAACAATCCAAGTCCTTATTTAAGCTTAAAAATGTAGTGTTTACTTCTAGACCACTTAAACTTATACACATAGATTTATTTTAACCAACTAGAGTTGTTAGTCTCGAAGGAAAATCCTATGCATCTGTATTGGTTAATAATTACTCTAGATTTACTTGGGTATGTTTTCTTGCTCATAAGAATGATGTTTTTAAAGCTTTTAAAATTTTTGCTAAAATAGTTAAAAAAGAAAAAGGTTTTTGTATTTCATCCATTAGAAGTGATTATGGAACCAAATTTGAAAATGAGTTTTTCAAAATTTATTGTAGTGAAAATGGTATTTTACATATGTTTTCTTCTCTTAGAACTCCTCAACAAAATGGGGTAGTTGAAAGGAAAAATAGAATTCTCATAGAAATGGCTAGAACAATGCTTCATGCGTATAATTTACCTCTATACTTTTGGACCGAAGTCGTTAACACATCTTATTACACTTTAAATTGTGTTTTCAAAAGACCAATTTAAAAAAAAACATCTTATGAGCTATGGAACAATAGAAAATCCAAAATCTTATATCTAAGAGTATTTGGATGCAAATGCTTTATATTGAACACCAAGGATAATCTTGGCAAATTTAATTCCAAAGCTGATGAAAGAATTTTCCTAGGCTATTCTATTTCTAGTAAAGCATATAAAGTCTTTAATAAAAGAACTCTAGTAATTGAAGAGTCAATGTATATTGTATTCGATGAATCAAACTCACTTGATCCTAGAAAGGATATTTGTAGTATTAATAATCTTGTAGGTGAAAATGAATTTGTGTAAACTCAAGAAGAAAATGCTAGTAAGCCTTTGGAACTTGAAGGACTAAATAAGGAAACATCTTAACCTACCTTAAAGGATGAACTTCCAAAGGGTTAGGAATTCAAGAAAGCTTATCCTCAAGATCTCATCATAGTTGACACTACAAAAGGGGTAACTACTAGATCAAAACTTAAGTCTATTGTTAATTTAGTTTTCATTTCTCATATTGAACCCAAAAATGTTGATGATGCTTTATGTGATGAATTTTGGGTCCTTGCTATACAAGAAGAGTTATATCAATTTGAGAGAAACAAGGTTTAGACCTTGGTTCCTAAGCCTAAATATCATCCTATTATAGACACCAAATGAGTGTTTAGAAATAAGATGAATGAACAATGTGTCATAACTAAAGCTAGACTAGTAGCTAAAGGTTATAATCAAGAGGAAGACATTGATTATAATGAAACCTTCGCTCCTGTTGCAAGGTTAGAAGTTATTAGAATTATACTTGCATTTGCATCATTCATGGATTTTAAACTCTATCAAATAAATGTTAAAAGTGCATTTTTAAATGGTTTTATTGAAGAGAAGGTATATGTTAAGCAACCTCTGGGTTTTGAAAATTTTTAATTCTCCAAATTATGTGATTAACTTTCAAAAGATTGAGTAAATTTTTACTAGAGAAAGGTTTCTTTAAAGAAAAAGTTGACACAACTCTTTTTATAAAGAAATATAAAATTAATTTATCAATTATACAAATAAATGTTGATGATATCATTTTTGGTGCTACTAACCATTTCTTGTGTGAGGAATTCTCTAAATTAATACAAGGAGAATTTGAAATGAGTATGCTGGGAGAACTCAAATTCTTTTTTGGACTTCAAATCAAGTAATGTAAAGATGAGATTTTCATCAATCAAATCAAATATGCAAGAGATATTCGTAAGAAGTTTAGAATGGATGGAACTAAAACAATTAAAACTCCAATGAGCACCACAACCAAACTAAACAAAGATGAGAATGACAAACTAGTTGATGAAAAGTGATTTAGAGGTATGATCAGATCCCTTCTTTATTTAACTACTAGTAGACCTGATATTATGTTTACTACTTACTTGTGTGCTAGATTTCAGTCAAGCCCTAGAGAATTTTATTTGAATGTTATCAAAAGAATTTTCAAATATCTTTATGGTACAATGCTTATCTTAGGAGTTCTTCCTTTAACTTGATTAGTTATTCAAATGCAGGCTTTGCCGGTAGTTTACTAGACAGAAAGAGCACTTTTAAAACTTATCAATTTTTAAGACAATGTTTAGTTTCTTGTTTAATAAGAAACAAGTTTCAGTTGCTTTGTCCACTGTAGAAGCTAAATATATTGCAACAACTTTTTGTTGTTCATAAGTCTTATGGTAAAAACAACAATTGATGGACTATGGTATAAAAATTGATCACATTCCTATTAAATGTGATAATACAAATGCTATTAACCTTAGCAAAAATCCCATCTAACATTCTAAAAATAAGCATATTGACATTAGACATCATTTCTTGCGTGATCATGTTTAAATTAATGATATCACACTTGATTTTGCTGACACAAATGATCAACTTACTGATATCTTCACAAAACCTCTCAATGAAAAAAGATTGAACTTCATTAAACATGAACTTGGCATGATCGATGGTTCTAGTTTATCTTGATTTTAATAGAACCTTAAGTTTATTTTTTGTTTATTTTTGCTATATGATACGTGTCTATTTGAATTTATTTTATTTTATTCTTCCTATTTTACAAATTAATAATTAATTTATGAAATTTTCATTAAATTAATTATTTAGTAAAATAAATCCTTCCTAAAAATGAGTCTATATCATTTACTCATTTATTTCCTTTAAAAATCATCAATTTTATCTAAATAATGCAAGTTTATTTTGTAAAGGACTCATTTGTAAAGCTTTTTGGAACTATTTAACAATTTTTCAAAAAGTTTTCTGAAAATGACCCTAGTCTCATGGGACATAATCGAGTGAATTTTATGTTTTACACAGAACTCATCCCGAACGGATGTCCCGATCGGGGTATCACTTAGGACTGAATGTCTCTATCGGGATGGGAGCATCTCCTGATCGGGACACTGCTTTTGACAGGATAAGGAAATTCAAAATTTTACCTTTTTGACTCTCCATTCATAATCAAGAATGAATTTTAAGGTTCTTATTCAATTCAAATTCAAATTCAACACAAGTTCCAACCCAAATCTCATGCCTATAAATATCACTCTATTCATAATTGATTTTTTATCTTAAAAAAACTCTTTTCTCTCTACACATTCTACTTTAAAACTCTTTTCTAATGGCTGTAAAAAAACCTAGTAAAGCTTTTTCATCTTCTCAAGCTCCTCCTCCTTCAAAGAAGGACAAACCCAAAAGGACTCACTCTCCTTTTTCTTATTCCTCATAAGAAATTAAGAAGAGGATGTCCTTATTCTAAAAAAGGGCCTTCATCCCCTCATGTTATATGCATGAATACACTCTCAAAGCCATTAGTTGCTTTAATGAAGTTAAATAACTTCTCTTTAAAGGTGGGATTTTTTACTTTGCTTTTTCTCCTTTTCCTTTTTATCCTACCCTTATCATAGAATTTCTCTCATCTTTCACTCTTCGCTTAACAAAATTCAATGATGAAAACCCCTATTTTTCTATGCAATTTAAATTAGGGGGGAGAGATTACTTTATGACTCATCAAGAGTTTGACACTCCTTTTGATTCTCAAGAAGGACACATTCAAGTTGACCCACATTGGATTACCTCCTCCTATTGGGATCATATCAAGGCTCCCAATGCACCTCAATTTTTTCGTCGGACATACCAAAGCCTCTTTCATCAAATCTAAAGCTCTTTGGTATGTTCATTGCTTTCTCACTTATTCAATTAATGGTAAAGCTCTCTTTAATGAAGCAATCTCTGTTGATGACCTCTTTATTCTCTATTGTCTTCATAATAATGAGAGTATTGCTTTAGGAAGATGTTTACAGTGGAGAATTTAGCTAATTAATGATAGTCAAACTGGTGTTATTTGTATTGGTGGGATTGTTATAAAATTAGCTCAATTCTTCAATGTTAATCTTGATTCCCTACCCTTTATAAAACCTTTGCTTCTTGATACCACCTTCATTTGAAACTCCAAACAATTTACTTATATCAATGGAGTTTGGGTTTATAAACATGATCTTAGAGTTAGTGAGAATATTAAAGTTATGCTTCAAGAGTTAGAAGAGCAAGAGGGTAAAAAAGAAGAAGAATAAACTCCTCAACCTCAAGTTGCTCCTTCAAAAGAGAGAACAAGGAGTGAAGGAAACTCAAGTGCACAAGCTCAAGAAGATGAACCTTCATGGGTTGGGAAAATTTTTGAGTGCATGTCTCTCATGGAAACCAACTTCAATGCTCATTTTGATGAAGTTGAGACTAACTTCAATATGCGCTTCAATCAAGTTGATACAAATATTGCTCATCTTTAACATGATGTTCATCACATCTATGTGCAACAAGGCTACACATGCAACTATCTTCCTCCTCTTTTCCCTTCTTAAGAATAGTTTTTAAATGTGTTTTTCATTTGTTTTATTTTCAGTTTATTTTCCATATATGAGCCTTTAGTTATTAGTTTCTTTGTTTTAGGCTCATTCTATCCTAGTTTATGTTTCGTTTATTTTTTTGTTTATCTTTAGTATTTTATCTTTGTACTGCATTTTTTAATGAAATTTCTCTTTTTTTTTTTTCATTTTTAGTCTTTAAATTTATTTAAAATTTATTTAAAATTTATTTCTTTTGACTTTTGATAAAGGGGGAGAAATATTTAAGTTTAAACATAATCCTTTCAACATGATTATAACATGATCATTTACATTAACTTCCTCTTAGGAATTGTTTTGATCGTTAATTGAGTTTGCATGTATACTTAGTTGATTATTTTTAAAAGATGTGTTTATATAAGTAATATAACTATGTGATAGTGTGTCTCTAATATCAATTTTTTTAGAATATTGAATAAATGACATATTTATTACATAAAAATTTTTAATATCGTCGCTTTCTCATTTTTTTGGTTTATGGTCTTTTGTTTCCTTTATTATCTAACAAAGGGGGAGATAGAACAATGTAATTTTTGGGATTAATATTCACGACTATAATATACTAAGTGCCACATGATTTTTTGACTAGCTAAGCTCTATATTTTGCGATACATTGCATCTGTTTGAAATTATTTCCTTCATAATTTTCAAACATCCATTTATGCTTTAAAGAACCATAATCATTATTATGATATCTCCTATGTCATTTAGAATAATAATTTATATTTCTTATCATATCCATACACGTAGGGGGTGAAATAAAGAAATATATTTGTTCTTATTCCATATATTCATTATTATCATAAATTGTTAACACACTCCACATTTATTTTATTAAACTCAAAATAAGTTTGTCAAAATTAAAAAGGGGGATATTTTTTACCTTAGCAAGTTAAGCAATCTTGATTTTAATCTTAAACAAACTTAATTTTGAGCAACTAATCTGTTTGCTTTAAGTTTGTATAAGTTAGGAACAATTTGGAAGTCAAAATAATAATGAAATGTCGAAGAAAAATGATTCCGGAAAGCCATTGCAATTACTATCTCGATCGGACTCATCATAGGGACTAAATTGCACAAAAGTTGCAATTTTGGTTGAAGTCCCAATTGGGACCAATGAAGTCCTGAGCGAGACTAAAGTGAGCAAAATTTGACAAAAGAGGCAGAATTTATCCAGATTGAGGGTCCCGATCGAGACATGCCCTTCGTGATTGGGATCAAGGTAGCATTTCAAACATAACGGCTCATAACGGCTATTTGGTGCTAGTCCCGATCGGGACTGATGATGTCCCGACTGGGACTTGACAAAATACAGCTCAAAAGTTTAAATTTTCATTCAAATGGACTTGGATAATAATGGGAATGCAATTATTGTTTCCAATAGCTATAATTGGATTGCTTAAATATAAAAAAACCTTTAAAGATTGTTTTGAGGTTAAGAAATTTGCTCATTCATTTTATACATTCAAGCATTCAATTAAGCTCTCTAAACTCTTCTAAAACTCATTGTTTTGTAAAAACACTTATGAGAGTTTATGAGTGAATAGAATAGATATTCTTGTTCTTTATTTTCTGGGATTCGAAAATGGGAACTGAGATTCTATTATAAAGGAATTGGTTTAAATGTTTAGCCATTAAAACACTTAGGATTTCAGTTTTAGTGTGATCCTTGAAAACACTTGTAATTCAATTTTTGAGTAAGCCTAAAAAACTCAGGTTGTAAGGTTGTAAGACTGAGCCATTAAACTCTTGTGTAATCTCAATATTATGAATAAGATTATAGGTGATTGAAAATCCTAACTTGGGAATAAGTTAGGTGGAGATGTAGGATTGTTGTTAAATATGAACTTATTAAATTTTTGTGTTCTTTATTCTTCCTTCTTAACATTCTTTCAATTCTTGCAAAGAATTCTTTTAATTTCTAATTATTATTTGATAGTCCTATTCACCCCCCTCTAAGACCTTTTCAATATCCTTTTGGTATATTTTCGGTATATGATATGTATATACTGCCTGATTGATTTTGAGATTGCATATGTCTGTTATACTTTTAAGATTAGCTGAATGATTAATCCATGTTTATATAAATATGCATGCTTATGTTTATGTTAATACAATGTCAATTGTTTTATAAAGAAAGTTGTTCATTTGAATGTGAAACTAACCCCTATTTGTTATAGGTTTTGGTGATTTTTAATCACTATGTAATTAGTGAATTAATTAGTTCTTGAGAGGTTTCATTTGGTTAATTATTATAATAATTGTACAAATAATTATAATCCTTAATCCCTACCCCATTTATTTGGAATGAATTTTATAAATTTATTCTCAATATTTGATTTGAATGCCAAGGCAATAAGAATGTAAAAAGACTAATGTGCAAACTCAAATTAAATTGTAAAAAGGGAAACATTTGAAAACCACAATAATAAGGAAATAATTTAATAATCACGGGTAATAAAATGCAAAACACAAACAGAGGCCAACTGCAAGGTTTGGGTGGGTTTTCAAAGCCCATACCCAGTTTCCGAACCCGAATCTCTGATGACGGCTTCTAGGAACCTTCGTGGAATCCAGTTGCTATAAAAGTGTCTCAATTTTTTTTGGGTGGCGACTCCATCTCCTTTTTGGCCCTAAAAACCCATTTAGTAATCCTTGTAGGCCTTGAGCCCACACAGTACCATGGTCGCCGTACACTTGGGTACGTGGCCTAAACCCCACCGCCCATAGTGGTGACTCCATTGGGGATAGTGAAACTGATTCCAAGTGTTTTATAATTTGTCATTTTATTATTTCTTTGTTTCCTTTGCATATTACTGCATTCACTACACAATTACTCATATCGAGCACACAATCCTAAATAATGGACAATTGTCTTTACTTTACTACTTGTGTTTCACTCAAACTTGGTGGTGGAGTATTCGATTATTGTCACTCATAGCATGTACTATCTACGTTATATGGACCCTTGAGTGGGAAGACGAAATAGATGTATATAGTTATGGGAGCCATAACTTATTACCCTCAACTCAGCTCATGTAAATGACCTAGTAATTTCCACTAAATTTTTTCCCAAATGCATGTGTTTTATGTCATTTAACAAGCCTTTTCATAAAGCCCAAGCTCATTTACAAGTGGACTATGTCAAAATTGGGCCTTTCAAGCACATTATAACCCATTAAAATAGACTTCAACTTTATTTAAAGGATTTATTACTTATTTGCTCCATCCTTAGAGTTTTTTACATGTACGATGGTTTTATTGTCACCTGTTGATAGTCAAAACCTAGCCAACAATCCTAGGATAAGAAACTCGCCATTGAATATATGTGTAGGAGAAATAAGGGTGGAAGTGTTGTCTTTTGAAGAGCTTTGTCTTTTGTTATTTGTTACATGTAAATAGGATATTTATCCTTATTCTATTCTTTTAGGCCCTACATATCATGCATACACGCCATGCATGTTTCTAATTTGGGTTGGTTACAGATATAGATCCAAATCAGTCATCTGCTTGGACACACTCCAACACTAGTCGCTTGGTCATAATGTTGAAAGAAACGACATCAGTGAGTTTTGATCCAAAATAGTTTAAAACAGAGATAGCTAAACAGAGCAAAGCAATTATATGAGAGATGATGGTATAGATGAGCTTAACCAGAGAGAGACCATCAGTGCCTCCACCACTACTATTTGATCTTGATGCCGATAATCCAGAGAGGTAAAGAATGGAAGATGATCAGTAAACTATATTAATAGAGCCAGTTACTCGACAGACGTTAGATGCCCTGAGCGATATGGAGAAGCCAAATTAAGCTAAAGGCCTTGTTAAGTATATGGCTTATATGCAATTAATGATAAAAGAAAAGGGGATGGATGCATCGATAAACTACTTTGACCTGAGTTTGGGAAAGGATGATGACTTGCTACCCAGGAAGTTTAGGTTTCCTAATATGAGGAAGTTCACTAGTGTTGAATATTCGTATTTGCATCTTAAACAGTATGTAACTCATATGAGAACAACCAGCTTGAACAGGGCTCATATTGTTAAGCAATTTCCTCTATCCTAAGAAGGAGCACCCATCAAATGGTACTATGCTTTGGAAGCTAATATCCAAGCTGACTGGGAAGCATTATGGGAAATATTTCTAAAATAGTATAGTCTTCACATTCAGATTGAAGCGTCTTTGATGGATTTACAAAACATCAAGCAAAGATTTAATGAGCCTTTCAATGACTTCTTGATCAAGTGGAGAGCGAAGCTGGTGCAAATAAAGCACCGACCCTTTGAGACTGACCAACTACTGATAGCGATAGAGGGATGTGTACTTCCACTTTCTAAGAAGCTGAAAGATTTAAGGATTCAAAATTTTGAAAAACTTTACAGGTTCATGGTGCAGAAAGAATCTGACTTGGCATAAGAAAGAAAATCCTTTAGTAGAAGATCCCCAGGAAGAGAAGGAACTGGATCCAACAGTGAGATTGGATTGAGTAGCAATGTGTAGATAAATGTTGTTAATAACCTAGAAGATTTTCTAATCTAGGAAGACCCCTCTCTAAGGTTTTAAAGAAGCTGATTGAGAATAACTTATTGCAAACTCTACCGCAGAGACCACTATTCCCAAATGTTAACCCAAACCTGTATTGTAAATACCACCAAACCATTGGCCATGACACCGACAGTTGCACTTACCTGAAACACGAAGTGCAAAATCTAATTAACTTAGGCAAAATAACTGACCTAGAAAAAAAAACTAACACCAAAAATAATCCATTACCTAATTACCAAAACACGCCACCACCAAATTAATCTATCCTTACTTAACACTAGTTTAACAGAGGAATAAGTTTTGAATTCCTTTATTGATGCCACACCTATACCTCCAAAATTCAAACCAAAAAACCTCAACCCAAAAGTGTAGCCTGTAGAGGTTAAGGTGAATGTCTTAGACATTTGGAGTTCTAATAATGAGGAAGGTGGAGCAATCAATTTATGGAAGGGTAATGAAGACAGAAAGGCCCAATCAGTTAAGAAACTTAAGAAGAAAGAAGAAGAAAAACCTGTAGGTCTGAGGAAAAAAAGATAGATCTAAAAAAAGAAAATGAGAAAGTTGTTAAAGCTGTGAAAGAAGAGAAAACTCTCTCTAGTGTATGGGAGATGCTGATGCACTCCAAAGCCCATCGAGAGGCACTAGTTGTGGCTTTAGATCATAAGAAAGTTCCTACAAGCCATACCCCTGAGCAGTTGGTGGATTCATTGATAGTAAGCTCCCAAAGAGCCATAATATTTACTGATGATGATCTACCTTTAGAAGGAAGGGTTCACTTCAAGCCTTTGTTTATCAAGGCAAAAGTAAAGGGGAAGTTAGCGTGCTATGTAATAGTGGATAACGGATCTGCTATCAACATTTGTCCATTGAAGATTTTTCCCAAGTTGGGACTAACAGTGGTTGATTTGAAGCAATCAGATATGGTAATCAAAGTTTATGATGACACCAAAAGGCTTATTAAGGGAACCTTTAAAGCATTGGTCAAGACAGGACCTGTTAAAGTCTGGGTCAACCTACATATGATTGACATCTCGGTGACCTTTGCCATCTTACTGGGAAGGCCGTAGTTCTATCCTTTGGGAGGTGTGTTGTCTACTATGCACCAGAAGATTAAATTCCCATAAGAGGGGAGAGTAGTCACCATTATTGTTGAAACTGAAGCGGTCGTCGCTGCATTGAAACTAGCTCCCCAATAAGTCCTATTTAGTCCGAGCTTTAAATTTTGCATTATTTATAAAGATGAGTTGAATCCAAAAATCATGAACATGACAAAGAGTCAGAATTTCATGCCTGGAATGGGGTTAAGGAAACATCAGTAAGGGCCACCTGGATATATTAAGTCCAAGGTGTCATTCTTAAAACATGGGATAGAATATCCCGAGATTGATGAGTCAGAAGAAGCAAAGAAAGTTGGAACCAAGTCTATAAAAAAGAAAAGGGCAAATAACAAGTCAAAAGACAAGATGAAAATCAAGCCACTCTAGGAAACCTTTGTGAAAGAAGGTGCCAATGATCTATATCAAGGGGCTCTTGAGCTGTTGTTAATTCCTGATAAACTAGTCCCTGATTTTAAAATATTCTCTGAGCAAGTGAATGGGACAAGTAAAGTTACTGTAGAAGAGCTAATGGTGAAGGAATTGGTCCTATTTCCAGAACCTGAAGAGGATGTCCCTACAGCAGGGTTAAAAGACACGGATGACTAGGAAGAGGAACTTGACTTCAAATCCTTTGTGTTGGACTCCATTATGGATGTATTTTATGATGATATTGACATTTCCTTTTCTAGCCTGTTTAACTTTAAGGACCCTTTCTTTTCTAAAATAAATGCAATAAACTCTAATTTTGCTTACTTGTGTAATGCTTTGCCTAACAGTTATTCAATGTGTGATGATCATTTCACACATATGTTTGACATTAATTCAGTGCAAATTGAATCATTTAACTTAGGCACATATGATAATCCTAAGAATATACTTCTTACTTTTGATCTACTTCCTGATGAGAATGAAAGAATAAAAGAAATAATAAGAAGAAGATAAAAAGTATTCACTTGGGGTTATGAGGATATGTCAGGGATTGACAGAGAGATCATATAACATGTAATTCCCACATATCCTCACATCGCACTAGTAAAATAAAAAAAGAGAAGATTGAGATTAGAATGGGCTCTTTTGATAAAAAAAAAAGAAGTTAAAAAATAGATAAAGGTGAGATTCCTGGAAGTAGTCAATGATACTTAATGGCTAGCAAACATCATGCTAGTTCCAAAGAAAGATGAAAGAGTCAGGATGTGCATGGACTATAGGGATTTGAATAAAGCCTATCTGAAAGATGACTTTCCCTTACCACATATTGACACTCTAGTCGATAGTGTGGCTTCTAGTGCCATGTACTCCTTTATAGATGGCTTCTCAAGGTACAACTAGATTATGATGGCAATGATTAATAAACTGAAAACCTCCTTCATAATCGAATGGGGTGTGTATTGTTATTCAATCATGCCATTTGAATTGAAGAATGCGGGAGCTACCTATCAGAGGATGGCTACTACCCTGTTGCATGACATGGTTCATAAAGAGATAAAAGTATACGTGGATGACATGATGGTGAGATCTCTAACTAGAGAAGAGCACTTTGAGGCTCTAGACAAATTCCTAGGCAGGGCTAAAAAGTACAATCTTATATCGAACCCAAAGAAGTGTGTTTTTGGGGTGACTTCTAGAAAGCTGCTAGGACACATTACTAGTTAGAGAGGGATTAAAGTAGACCCAGATAAGGTCAGAGTGATCAGAGAGATGTCTACGCTAAAGACTGAGAAAGAAGTTAAGGGATTTATTAGGTGGCTATAATAAATCAGTAGGTTTATAGCCAAGCTAACCACAATTTGCAAGCCAATTTTTGAACTCCTGAAGAAAAATCAGCCAATTATCTGGGATGATAAGTGCCAGCAAGGATTTGAGACTATCAAGAATTATTTAATGAATCCTCCAATTTTATAGCCACTGAGGCCAGGTAAATCATTAATTCTTTAATTGGCAATCAAGAGGGAAGCAATAGGTGTCATGCTCATTTAAGAAGGTAAAGGAAATATTGAGCACGCAGTATATTACTTGAGCAAGAAGCTCCTGCCTTATGAAGCTAACTATAGTTTGGTGAAGAAGACATGTTTGGTTATGATATGGGCAATGAAGAAGCTCTTATACTACTTCCAATCTTACCAAATTCAGGCAGTTTCCAAGCATGATCCTCTCAGATATTTGCAATAGACTCCATCGCTAACATGGAAATTAGCCAAATGGCTAATTCTGCTCATTGAGTTCGTCATCGATCATGTGGTAAAGAAAGTGGTAAAAGAAAGAGTCATAGCTGACTTCCTAGTTCAAAATTCGATGACAGATGAACAAGAATAGGAATTAAAATTTCTAGATGAGCACCTGGGGGTAATAGAAATCCAAACATGGACATTGTACTTTGATGGAGCTGTTGACAATAAAGGAGTAGGTATCAGTGTAATTCTAATCTCACTAGAGGGACAAATGATCCAATAGTGAAAAGATTAGAATTTGAAGCTAATAATAATCAAGCTGAGTATGAAGCTTGCATCTTCAGTCTAGAGGTGCTTATAAGCATGGGGGCAGAAGAAATCACAGTTTATAGTGACTCTATGTTAGTAGTGAAACAGATCTCAAACCAGTGAGGGGGGATAAGATAAAAATGTACTGGGATTATTCTACTACTCTTTTGTTAGCTTTTGCTCAGTGCAAATTTGTACATTTGCCACACAAGGAGAATTAAATGGCAGATGCTTTATCTACTTTAGCTTTGACATGGGAAGGGGAAAAGCAAACCGCAGTTAAACCTCTTGTCCTTATAAAATCTTGAATCCCTTATTATGACAAGATGAGGGTGATGCCGATCGAATCTATGGAAAAACCATGGTTTTACAACTTACAATGGTATTTAGAAAAGGGACAATTTCTCAAAGATGCTAATAGGAAAGAGAGAATGTCTCTCAGAATGTTGTCTCGATAATTCATCAGCCATAATAGAATGTTATATAAAAGAGCACTAACTGGGGTACATCTCATATGTGTGACAAAGCTAAAGCTCAGAAGCTCATGGAAGCAATCTATGAAGGAGTGTGTTCCGCATATGAATGGGACAGTTTTGGCTAAGAAAATAACGCATCAACGATACTTTTGGCTAATGATGGAAACAAACTATGTGAGATTTGTGAAGAAGTGTCATAACTGCCAAGCATATGGCAATGTTAGTCATTTACCTTCAATGGAGCTTCAAGAATTGACTTCTCCATAGCCTTTTATAGCTTGAGGAATTGATATTATTAGGGAGATAAGGCCAAAAACATCCAACGGTCATCGCTACTTAGTAATGGCAATCGATTACTTCTCCAAATGGGTTAAAATAGAGTCATATGTCACTGTCGGATCAAAACAGATGGCTAGGTTTATAGAGAAGAACATAATCTATTAGTATAGGTTACCATATCATGTTGTTAGTGATAATGGTGTTCAATTTAGAGCTAAGACAGTTGCTTTGTTGAAATAGTACAAGATTGAGCATCATAAGTCATCCCCATAACGACCACAAGCCAATGCTGTTATGGAAGCCACCAATAAGAATGTAAATAAGATTTTGGCCAAGATGTTAGAGAATTATAAAGATGGGCATATTACTTATAGTTTGTATTATGGGGACATAGAACCACTGCTAGAACATTGATTAGAGTTACTCTATATTCTCTAATGTATGGATGTGAGGCAGTATTGCCAATGGAAGTAGAGATCTAATTATTGAGAGTTCTCCTGGGGTCTAAAATTCTAGAGTATCAGTGAGTGGAGAGCTGGCTAGCACAGCTAAAATTGTTAGTAAAAAAGAAAATAAGAGCCATGTATCACTCTCAGTTGTATCATAAAAGAACAACTCAGGCTTATAATAAGAAGATTAAGCTAGACAAGATTAAAGAAGGTGATTTAGTTTTGAAGCTAACTAGGCCGATCATGACTGATACTTGAGGGGAGTTCAAGCCAAACTAGGAAGGTCTGTACTTGGTGAAGAAGTTATTTTCTAAAGGTGCTGCTATTTTATCTAACTTTGAAGGAAATGAATTCAAAGTGCCTATCAACCTCAACAAATTAAAGAAATACTTTATGTAAATTTTTGCTATGGAGAAAACCTCGAAAAGAGGCTACCTAGGCAAAAGTTAGAGATTAAAAAAATAAAAATAAAAGGCTTGTTGGATTGAAAACTTGGGAAGAGGTGGTTTAGGCAAAAGTTAAGGACATGAAAAGGGGAGAGAGATAAGAAAAATAGTTAATTGAAAAACTTACGAGAGCAAGCCAATTAATGATATGGGATATACCAGAAGCAAATTGTATAGTCATTTTGTACTTAATTTAAATGGAAGGGATTGCCTTTGTTATTGTTGAACATTGCATTAAATGATTATTATACATTGTTTAACTAAAAAGGGAAATTCATTCAACAAAAGAGCAGATGAAGACTAAATTGCATAAACTACATTTGCCTTCTCTTCTTTTAAACCCTTGAACACCTAGAGCTTACAATGCTCTTGTCATCCTATTTCTTGAGAATTCATCCACATCCATCTGTTAAGCTGAACCCTTGCTTTATACTGGTTATTAATGGACCGATCTCCATTATAGTTAATAAACCTCAAAATAAATCTACAAGGCCAAGTTACAATCAGATTATCAAGGAAATTCTAAGAAAGAGGTCCTCCCTCAAATTCATGCACTAGCTCTATAATCAGTTGCTTCTGTCTATACTGTTTGTAAAGCCTAGTGGGATTATAAAAAGTGGCCAAATGGAGACCGGCTAGAGAAATGCAGTAGGTATAAGACCTGATAATCACATGCTACAACCTCTACCATAGGCATGTGTACTAAATCAGAGTGTTAGGAAATGTGGAGAACTAACTTTGAAGGTCTTTCGGAATAGGGTTTAGTATTCTCATACGACAATGTTTGGCTTAATAGTACACAATGTCTTTGGGAGTTTTAACCAACTTCAATTTCTCATGAAACCATGCTTGTAGAATAATGAATATGTAAAAAAGGATAAACAAATGGAAAATAATGAAAGAAAGAAGAAACTAACCTCCAACAGTAAGGGACTCCTTAAGAATCGTTTAGTTTCAGAGAAGTTATCAAGGCTAATGATCATCTCAACTAAAGATAAGAGGAAAAGGATTGAAGCCTCCTTCCAATTGATCTAGAATGTGAAGAATCTTTGAATCACAGTCAGCAGAGGGTGAAACAAGCAAAAACTGAGCATACAGACAAAGAGCAATCATCCAAGACCAATAAACTTTATTCCTATCTATAGACTCAACGGCCTCAAGAAAAGAGCTTATCAAAATTTCATTAACGAAGACTGAAAAGAGAAGACTGAGGAGAAATTTTGAATAAATGAGTTATTTAGTATTAAATAAACTGTAAATCTGGGGTTTCAATTGAAGGAATTTCAATCTAACAAGTAGAGTCCATCTGGGAGCCCAAGATAGCCTTAAATTTGTCTGGCAAGGGGCATAGCTCAACAATATTGAACTTGAAGACATGTTTTTGAGAATCCCAAAACTGAGCAAGAATATGGAGAAAGGGGAAATTGATCTTCCTAATATGTATGGATTGGAAAATGGATATATGAAATGGCTCTAATCTAGCCCATAATTCACCATCCAGATTCTTTAAGATCAGTTATAATTGTTTCAAGATTTTTTCTATCATTTTCAAAAGTTAGGATGTTGTTTAAAAGGAGAAGAAAAAGAGAAATTGTGAAGAGAGGAAAGATAGGGATTTTATAAGGAAATTAGGGATTTTATAAGATGTAAAATGTTTATATTCTACATGTTGAGTTTAGTTATCAAATGAAGCAATTTCTATAATGAATATTTTCCAATTAATTGAAAGAAAAATGAATTCAAACATCCATCTTGTGTAAAATATAAAAATGCTGAAATGAACAGAGAATTCAGAAAAGTAACAGCAAAATAATTCAAAGGTGCAGAAATATTCTTAATCTTAGGGAATCCAATTTAGTCTTCTACTCATCATCCTCAACCTCATCATCCCTATGCTACTTATCTACAGAATCATCTGCAGTATCATCTCCATCATCACTACTATTATCCTCGGCATGCTCAGTAGTAGGCTCCTCCTCACTAGTGTGCTTCTCTTCATCACTCTCAGTAGCCCCGTCCTCATCATCATCATCTTCCATTTGGAGGGTAGCTAACTGGCATTTAAGAGCAACGACTCTAGCCTGATGAGCATTTAACTCATCCTATCAAAATGCAACGAAGGGTAAAAAATCATGGGAGTATACATACATATAAAAATAAGAGATGATTTTTACCTTCCATTGCTAAATGATGCTCATCAGGAAGTCCTTTTAGGCCTCGATGACCTTGTACATATACTTTCCTTAGTCTTGAGACATTTGCATGATTAATGAATTATTAAGCCTAACCTTATGTTGAGTCAAATTTAAGAACATGTTTGCAGAAAAGAGAAACTCATATATGTATAGGTCTTTGTGAGAAATGCGGGCTCTATGCTCATATCCAATATGAGGAACTAGTGGGACAGCTTACCTAAAGGCACCCAACATCGAGTCATCAAGTCCAGATTAGCAATGAGCCTATTGAAAATTATGTGTGATCTAAAGCTAGAGGCACCACTAAATGGCAATGCGATAGTCGAAGTACTCTCACCATGTGGTATAATGCGAGGACAGTAAGCAGGCCTCTCCTGAGCAGTAGGCCTAATGCAAGCAACTGGTGCCCCAACAGGTGCTTAAAGAGAAAGAGAAAGATAATTTAGAAAGAAGACATTTGTAGATAAGAATATAAAATTATATGCTTAATAGAATTGTTTGCTTACTTAGGATGTGGATGTAGCAAAAGGCATTTATTGTAGAAGATGAGTTTGTGCAAAGTCTGCGTAGCTAGAATTCCTCCTCTCACAATGATCATCAACATGATCTCCCTTAACAGGATGATCTAGCTTCTCTTCCTCTAATAGATGAGCCCAGAAGATATCACAAGGAGGAGTAAGTAGAGGTTGTCTTGCCTAAGCACCCCTACGCCAAGATCGAATCCTCTCGCTAAGGAACCAAACTCTGCAACCAGGTCCTCGAAGTAATATCCTCTTCTTAGATAGCAATTTAGAGTGAATTATAGCTTGGGACCATCTAGCCTTAGGACCCCACAAGTCTAGGCAAATCTATAAGAGCGAACAAATAATTGGTCAGAGGTTAATTTGCTAGTACATACTTGGTCAGAGGCAAATCATGATTTAATTTGCTAGTACATACTTGGTCAGAGGTTAAAGAGTTCAAGTGCTTGTGACGGGTGTGCACGTGAACAACAGCCCTCCTCTAAGATAAAATAGGACCCCACCTTAACATAGCTAGGAAGGGTATATCATGGATGAGAGATATCTTGATAATTAACTTCAGCTCTAGAGCTTAATCTTGCAAAGTAAAGGAAAAGAGAAGAGCTATTAATAAACCATGATAACAATATCTAAGTCAAACTTAACAGTGAAGAAAAAGAGAAAAATACCGGGATAATGTGCTAGAAGCCACAAAATCATCTAAACCCCCAGACAACCTTATCCATGCTCCGGTACATATAAGTCAGAGCACAACTCCCTTAATCATATAAAGCCACCAAGTCAGGATCCCTCAGAGGTGGCAGGAAGCATATATTAATAGAACTCACTATGTCAGCAAAAAGTGTAGCCCCAAATAAATAAACCAAAAAGTTCCGCACCACCTAATCAATCTAAAAGCCAGAAGTAGCAGCTACTATTCTCTCCAGGTTATAGTAACTCTTAATAGAGTCAACCTTCACAGTGTAAGTCTCGTTCATGCCCAGGACCATACCTAGCAAACACTCGACATAAGAAAGTCATTATAGAGATAGATGATGCAGACTCTCATCAAAGGGACAAGATCTCCTACACAAGCAATATCGATTACAACTACGAAAGAAATTAGGTCTAAAGTATACTCTCCAGAAGGAAGTTGTAAGGTGTGAGTAGTGTCTGACCACCTTTCCATCAAAGCATGCAAAGGCTGGTAGTCAATCTGCCCCTGAGAACTCGATAGAGTAAGAATGAAGTTAGAGAATCCAGTGTCAAATATACGGGTCTTGATAGTGGGAGGAAAGCTATCATACTAGATACGGGCACCATTGAAATTGCCAGCACCCTTCAGTGTGTGTGTAGCACCCTTTAGTATGTGTGCATTAAGCTGATGAAAAACAGGGAGTTGAATATTTAAGTAGTGCATATAAAATTTTTTAGAGATTTTACATATCACTAGTGAAAAGGAGAACACCTCTATGCATAAAGGGGAATGCCCTATCATAGAGGCATCACCTCTTCACAAGGAGGTGATCGCCTCTACAAGTCCCTGCCATAAAGAAGCAAATGCCTCTTCTTTAGGAGGCGATCACCTCTTCGACTCTTCATGTCGGTGAACTGACATGATTTTTAATTTTCTTTAATTTTTCTTAGTTTAATCACATGCATTCTTATATTTCATGATTAGTACATGGTTATGATCAATAACTTAAAGTTTTTTAACCCTATTTATAGGAAAAATCAAATGAATCGATCATTAACCTCTCCTTTGGCCGGCCTGTAAATATGAGTGTTAGTGATATGCACTAGGTCAATCATTTGTGATTATGTATTGACTTTATTATTTTATTAATAAAGAGGTATTATATTATCATTTGATTTTATGATAATTACATGAATGGTTAATTCTTACTAAGGCCATCAAGTATGTGACTTGATAGTAAAACCCTTAGATTAAAATAAGAGTTCTATTCTAATTATCCCTAGCCATTTATTCATTATATGAATATTAAAGTATTAAGGCTAGTATGATGTTGACTGATGGTTATGTTTTACTAATCATAAATATGAGATATTAAGTCAACTCATAGGTACATGATGAGAGATCATGTACTGGATTGACCCACTATGAGAATACTACATAGATTATTGTCATAAGTACTTCTTATCACAGTAATTTTATTTCGGTCCTTTAACCTTGAAATCATCATGGATTTCTACATAGCTATTTTATGTTTTGACACATTCTAACATTGTCTTTAACCAGATGATTAAAAGAATGTTGTTGGATATAAAATTAGTTATGTGAGGAATGTGAGTAATTTAGAAGGAATTTATCCCTCATTAATATGAGAAAGATATCTAAAGGCCCCTTGATGAGATAGACTGAATGAAAATGCATGGCCATGCTGAAATGAATTGATAAAGAGTTATCATTTTCAGTCTACTTGGAATCAAGTCATAATATTGAACTATATAAGGATGACATTCTATGCCTTATGTTCAATTAAGATATCATGTGATAAAGGGATAATAAAATTCACTGTAATTAGGTTATGTCAGATTATTGACTTCACATGACTTGGGTAGTCATAATGTCTTGCTAGAGGCCACTTATGACTTGTAGGCCTAAATAGAGATTTAGGCCCACTGCCAATGTTATGTGAACCTACAGGGTCACACACTTAGAACAAGCCCAAAACGGATATGGGTTTAATAAGCCCAAAATAAACTCTGTGGAAATAAATAATTAAAGTGTTTTATTTATTTATTTATTTGTTTATTTATTTAAGATAAATGTTATTTTAAATAAATAAATAAGATATTATTTTTGATTTGTTTTTAAACAAAATCAGAATATAATAAATGGAAAATTACCAAAAGGTTATTGGTAAGTGAAACCCTAACTTGGAGTCTATAAATATGTTATATTCTCTAGGGTTTCACACACTTGTTTTTGCCTCCAAATTCATTTTCTTTCCTCTTAGAAAACAAAGACAGAGTTTTCCTTTTTGTTCTTAATTTGTAAGACAGTCAAGAGGTTGCTAGCACACACACTCAAATTCGTTTTGTGAAGGGCTATTCGTGTGGATACCTATAGAGGACGCATCCTTTTGGAGACGTCTTGATCCGAACAACCAAGCCAAAAAGCTCGAGGTAAGGTGTCACCAGTGTGAACCTCCTCTCACCCTTCAGAGAATCTTGCCTCTTCTGCGTTTTGGTAAGATTATTAAAAACCCTAGATTTAATCAATTAGTCGAATTACATGGATCCTGGCTTGGGAATGTGATAAAATTTTAATTTTTCCGCTGCATTTGCATCACGAAACCCAATAATGAGATCGTACGTCTGTAAAAATAGGAATCTCGTCTCTGGGGTTAAGACCAAAGTTGCATGCTGCATGTATCGTAAGCGTTACCTAATCCCAAGTGAGTAAATCTAGAGTTTTGAAAACGGAAGGAGAAAATTGAGAGAAAAAGAAAGAAAACTTGAAAAGCAAAAGTGAATTAAAGAAAAGAGAAGAAGAAGCTTTATATAGAAAAGCAAAAGGGTAGAGGAGGAAGACTTGTTGAAAAAGGAAGAAGGGCAAAGCCTATTGACTGAAAGAAAGAATGGCCCACAAAATGGACATCCCCAGTGGAACTTGTAAAAAAAAAATCCCCAATGGAAAAAAAGAATGAATGATGACGATCATATTACTTCTCAAGTGTATCCCAAAATTGAAGATTGAAGAATTAGAATTTTTTTTATCAAAGCATCAGTTTGAAGAGTGTCTGGTTGGGTTGAATTCTCGAAGTGCACCTTCTATTTTATGAGCGATGACTTGGGCTAGGAAAACCCAGGATCGCATTTTTGTGTGTTGACTAGGACTAGGAAAACCTGGGATCACCATTGTGAGTGATGACTTAGGCCAGGAAAACCCACAATCACATTTCTGTGTGATGAGTCAGGCTAGGAAAACCCGGGATCATTATTATGAGTGATGACTCAGTCTAGGAAAACCAAGGATCACATTTTTATGTGATGACTCAGGCCAGGAAAACTTGGGATCATATTTGAGCGATGACTCAAGCCAAGAAAACCCAGGATCATGTTTTCATGTGAAGACTCGGGCCAGGAAAACCCAGGATCATTCTACTGAGTGAGTTTTGCATCAGAAAGGCTCAGAGTTCACACCAAATTTATAATTAGTAACTAATCAGGTAAGAAAAACCTAAGGAACATAATAATATTTCACCGATTCTATGTCAAAAAGGCTCAGGATTCATATCTTTTCTACTGAGTGAGTTTCATGTTAGAAAGGCTCAGAGTTCATGCCAAATCTATAATGAGTGACTGATCGGGCCAAGAAAACTCAAGGATCACAATCACATTTTAAGTCAAAGTTTAACCTTTCGAGTTTGAATTCCTAAAACTGACGACCTAAGTGAAGCTTGTAAGTCAGGTATGTCGTTCTTACTATATGTTGTGCATGTTATTTTTTTTAAAAATTAATTTTATAAATCCATTTTTTTAAAAACTAAGGTGGTAAATTATGGACCTTGTTAATTTGATCGGTCTGCAATGAAAGCTCGGTGATGAGATAGTCCAAATTTTGAATGCAAAAAGAGCTCGAGATCTTCTTTAGAATGAATTTGAGAGATTAAACCTAACCCAAAGCTTTCATATCTAGCCAAAACCTAAAATATTAAGCCCATTAGCCCTTTATCAAGCCCAAATTAAGCCTTTTAAACCCAAAGGCCCAACAGGCTTGGTGAAGAGGTGATTGCCTCGTCGAAGAGGCATCACCTCCTCACTTTTGCCATCGATGAGGTGACACCTTACCAAAGAGGCGTCACCTTTTCACACCTTTCCCCTACAACAATAAATGTTATTTATTATTACATTTAACATAAAAAAAAACTAACCTTCCTACCTCTAGTCTAATGTTTTGATCGAAACAACAAGACTTTTAGGGGTGAAATGATGAAAAAAGGAAGGAGGCAATGATAAAAAATGCAAAGTGAAAAGTAACCTTGATTTTTTAAGAAAATGGGAGAGAGAGAGGGTAGGGGTTAAAAAGGGGTTGGCCATTTAAGCAGAGGAAGGCTAAAAAAAAAGGAGAGGTTTTGAAAGAAAAAAAAAAGAGAAAACATTTTAAAGAGAAAGGAAAAGAAAAAAAAGAAGAAGAAGAAAAAAAGGAACTTGAAGTTAGGAATCCATTTCTTGAGAAGAAGGAAGGAGATTCTTGCATTTGATACATAAAAAATGAATCAAACAAGCTTTGAGGGCTTTAGTTAGGAGCATCAAACGAGTTCAAATCAATGAGAATCCCTGTTTTTAAGTTTTAAGTTCTTTGTTTTGTTTGAAACTTCATTTCTTTATTTTATACCTTTTTTTATGCTTATTGGTTTCGTAGGATTGCATCTAGAGCCTGCATATGTGAATTATTAAGTTTTTAGCTGCTAGTATACGTTGATTTACATGAATATATGAGTTTCTTAGAATCTAAGAAACTTGTAGTTTTTTATGCTATTGTGCTTGTTGAAGAGGCATCGCCTTTTGACCTAGTGGCGATTGCCTCTACGAGTCTTGCATAACTCTGCTTTGTTTTAGTATCCATTTAGTATATTTTCAATATATGATACATATATATTGCTTGATTGATTTTGATATTGCATGCGTATGTTATACCTTTAAGATTAGTTGAATGATTAATCCATGTTTATATGAATCTGCATGCCTATGTTTATACTAATACAATTTGAATTGTTTTGTAAATAAAGTTGTTCATTTGAATGTGAAAATAACCCTTATTTGTTGTAGGTTTTGGTGATTTTTAATCACTACGTAATTGGTGAATTATTAGTTCTTAAGAGGTTTCAAATGGGTTGATTATTGTAACAATTGTACAAATCATTGTAATCCCTAATTCCTACCCCATTTATTTGGAATGAATGTTTGTAAATTTATTGTCAATATTTGATTTGAATGCCAAGGCAATAAGCATGCAGAAAGACTAATGTGCAAACTCAAATTAAATTGTAAAATGGAAAACGTTTGCAAACCACAATAATAAGAAAATAATTTAATAATCACGGGTAATAAAATGCGAAACACAAACAGAGGCCAACTGTAAGGTTGGGTGGGCATTTAAAGCCCATTCCCAATTTCCGAACCTGAATCTTTGATGACAGTTTCTAAGAACCTTTGTAAAATTTAGTTGCTATAAAAGTATCCCGATTTTCATCTAGATAGTGACTTAATCTTTTTCTTGGGCCCTAAAAACCCATTCAGTAATCTTAGTGAGCCTTAAACCCACACAATGTTATGGTCACTATACAATTGGGTGTGTGACCCTAAACCCTGCCGCTGATACTTAGTACTTAGGCTTAAAAAAATTGCAATTGTTTTTCTTTTTAATTTTTTTTTAACTTGATTGTCTCTGGAGGACTTGGTTTACAATTACAACAATAACTATTATAAGTTACCACAACAATTTTTTTCAACTATTATAATTATTTATTATTATTATTATCATCTATAAAAATTTATTTTTCTATAACTTTAAATTTTTAGCATCATTTTTATAATAATTTGCAGTTACTGAGTAAAAATATTACTAAAATATAATGTCTATTTAAATAAGGGATTATATGAACTTGATGAAACATTAAAATTTTATTGAGAAGAAACTTATTTTGTAATGTGACTATTATCTTTAAACTTTTTAAAAATTTATAACTAGATAATATATATATGATTGAATTTGAAATCTTTTTTATAATAATTATGTGTGTTAGTAATATTTTTATTCGATATAAAGCAAATTATTAAAAAAATAAAATTCAAAATTCAAAATTATAAATAAATAATAATTAACAATAAAATACTTATAATATCTTCATTTAAAGCACCATTTAGATATATATTTTGAACTTATTTTAAACATTGAGCATTTGCTACGCTTTTCTCAACTGTCAATTTTCTCTTAGTTATATTTATCTTTCACTCAAGACTAAAAATGAAAATTAAAAAAAAAAATTACATAAACTTGACATAAAAATACATCTTCAACAGCACTATATTTGAATGGTTATGCTATCATAATATTGTTCATTTTTAATTTATATTTTTTAATGAACTTTATCATGATTTTAACTGTTCGATTAAAATTAATACTAATTTTTTCATTTGTGCTCTTTTATAATTTATTATTCAATTTGTTATTTGATTTTTAATTAATATATAAATAATAAATTTATCTTATACTGAGTAAAAATAATTGGTTTATTATTTATTTATAAAAGTAGTAAATAATAAAATATATTTTTATTTTGATAAATATGTAAAATAAGGTGTTTTCTATAGTTACATTATTTCAAAATAAAGTAATTTACTTTGTTTGGGAAAATTGATCTAAATTTATGAAAAATGTAAAAATTTTATTTTACTTTTTATGAAATTATATTATTTTTCGTGAATATAAGAATTAGTATTTCTTTGATTATAACTTGATATACTATTTGTTAAATTGTTACTTAGTAAAAAATTAAACCATTTTTATTGAATTAATTATTATAATTGTAGAAATTCTTTATAAGTGTTAGTACTACTTAATCAATTGAAAATGTTTTTTTAGATTGATTTTTTTTTAAAGAAGAAATCTTAATTTAGAAAAAGTTATTTTATTCATGAAAATGTGAAAATATTTTTTCTATGAAATAATATTACATTTCCTAAGTGTAAAAATTAATTTTTTTTATTATAACTTGATATATTTTCAAAAATTATTATATTTTTTATTAATTTAAAATAATTTTATGTAAAAATAGTTAAAATAATTTCAATTTATAAAATTATAAAAACTATAAAAATTAATTTCATGAAAATTGGTTTATTTTTGTATAGTGCAACAATTTAATATAAAATATATCAAGTTTTTAATAAAAAAAGTATTATAATTTTTATAGAGGAAATTTTGAAAAATGGCCTATTTGACCAAAATTTTTTCTTTTATTGTCTTGTCCTTTTTATTTTTTTCAGAAATGATTTTTGCATTTTCACTTTTGGCTAGCTTTCTTTTTTCTTTTAAAAATGACTTCCATGTTACCAACGTTCTTTAGTCATTATTCCACATAATATTAAACCTTTCTTCTTTTAAGGAAAAAAACATCTTCCTTCTTTTTCTTTTTCTTTTTCTTCTTCTTCTTCTTCTTCTTTTATGTGTTCACAACAATAAGAATGGTTCTCGAGGTTTGTAATAAGAATCATAATGTTTATTTATTAATTTTATTGTTAATGGGTAAATTTGGTTTTGAATTAAATGAAATAATTGAAAAGGATTGTTAACAATGATATGCATCGATAATTCGAAATGGATGTGAAACAAAAATTATGTTACTTCTCATTTCCAATCTCAAGTTGATGTTATTAATATCATCTCTTGTGCCAAGACTCAAGTAATTCCTTTTTTTTTTTCTTTTAAATGTTCACTTAGGTTTTCTTTTTTCATTTCTAAAGTATTGTGTTGATTTTTTTTTTTTTTTTGGTTTTTGGTTTTTAAATTTGGCAATTGAATCAATGGAATACAGTAGGGATTTTGACTATGGCAAGTAAAGGAGTTCGTGTCTTCACCATTTATACTACTTTTTTTTTTTTTGAAACAAAATTTTCGCTTGTATGTATGGTAAGATTATTCCTAATTTATTTTTTTAATAAATAATATGAATTGTTTTATAAAGAATTATTTGAGTTGTTTTAATGTTATGTCAAGTTTAAATTTTTTTTTCTCGGAGTTCAATTATCTGGCTATTGGGGTTTGATTATCTGTGAACTTGCATTGTGAATTGAATTACATGGGGTAAATTTGGTTCTTAGTTTATTTGCTTGCAACCCTCAAAAGTTACCATTGCAACCGCAAGTTTAAACCATTGAAATTAGAAACAACTTTTTGGTAATGAGAGAGAAATGCTAAATGCTTATAATTTGTCTAGTGTCTGTAATGCAAGAAGCTTGTTGCTTTAGGATATGGTGTCAATATTTTTTTTCTTAGGTGTATGTTATTATTTAATGTGATTGATTATTCTTAGTAAAGGATATTATGTGCTACAGAAATAGAAGATCTGAAGCTTTTAAATGTATCACTTACCTATATATAACAAAAACAAAAAGAGGAATTTGTGAATATTATTTCCAATGCTAACAAGAAATTGATGTCAATTTTGCAATTGAATTCATTGTTATGATAAACCTCAGTAAATGAAAACTCTCAACCCAAAATTCATTAACTTATGGTGGTTTTCCATTTAAGATTTATACCTTCATTATAAATAGATAAATATTCTAGCTCCACCCTATTCCCTTCCTCTTTTTCCCCAATTTCCGCATGGTCCTCATTATTTATCAAGACAATTTAACATGAATTTGCACATTTATTTTCTTCCGATTGTTTGATCTTAAAATGCATCTCTCTATTTTTCTTTCTTATGCTCTCTCCATTTGTCTTTTCAAATAAATTGTGTAGATGTTGAAATGGGGGGTGAGGTGAACACGACAACTACAATTCAGATTGCTCAACTAGCCTTTAAGCATCGCCAAAACAAAAATTAGTAGCAACGGATTATAGTTTTTGCTAGAACATATTTTTTATGCTAGTTTATACTGTGTTACTTTATTTTTGTAGACGTCTAAATATTTTTTTGTCTATTGCATGCCTTCAGTGCCATCAAATTTGAGAAAAAGGTGCTGGAAATTATATGTAAGAAATTAAAAAAGAGTAATGTGTCCCTTGATATTGTTAATTTTGGTGAAGAAGAAGATAATAAGCTAGAGAGATTGGAAGCCCTCCTTACTGCCGTCAACAACAATGATAACAACCATATAGTTCATATCCCTCCAGGTGCAATGCCATATATGATGTGCTTATCATGTCTAATATTTTATCTTTTTTTTTTTTAGCTAGCTGTGGTTATGCAAGTTCATAATCTATTGTAATGTTGTTAATGATAATGAATAGTTATTTATAGTTTTTTCTTTTGGAGCATGTCTATAAAATGTGAATTGACTGGGTAAAAATTCAAAGTTGTGTCTTAGTAGAGGTGATGCATTATTGTTAATGTAGAGCTATATTTTAGGAGCCAATGTTTTCAAATTTAATTGAAGAGCTACTCACAAAATTAGCTTTAAGATAAGCATGTGAATTAAATATAATAACATGCTTGTATAATGATAAAACTGCATGTATGATATTCATCTTTAGAAAAACATTAATGATTCATCATAATATTTTACCTCATTTTAATATTTTTGGGAGATTATAATTCTTTTTTTTTTTTTTTTGGCAACACACTTGTATTCAATGGAGATGGAGAAGGAAGTGGCTTTGTTACTTCTATTTTTCAATGTTATTGTTTTTTTGTTGCTTTTTGTTACTTCTTTTTTTTCAGTGTTGTTGCTTCTATTTTTGGTATTGTTGCTCCTATTCTTCAATATTATTGTTTTTTTAGTGTTGTTGCTTTTTGTTGCTTCTATTTTTCAGTGTTGTTGATTTTTTCAGTGTTGTTGTTTTTTGTTACTTCTGTTTTTTAGTGTTGTTGCTTTTTGTTACTCTTATTTTTCAATATTGTTGTTTTTTAGTGTTGTTGCTTTTTATTACTTATGTTTTTCAATGATTAACATGGGTAAATGTTTCTAAAATTTGTTAGGAACTTTTAAATACATAAGCTATTGAAAAATGACAAAAAGAAAAAGACCATTAAGGGATTGGACAAGATTATGGACCATACATAACTCATTGTCTCTATGTGAGGTGAGACTCTATTGTTCAGGACCAAAAGCTATGGCCTATGGTATTAGATATTGCAAGTCAAGTTTTGGGGTGCTATAACATTGTCTCAGCCATGAGGGTCCAATTAATAAAGCACTCAACAAGAATAAGTTCAACATCGATACAGGTAGATGGATGGTCATAGTGGGATAGATTTTGCAAAACCAAAAAGAATGTTATGTTAGGCACATCAAAGATGTTGAGATGATAAAAAAAAAAAAAAGATGTTGGGACAACATTAGAGTCAAAATGGTTAAAACATGTTGGACCCAGTTTTAACAAAGAACAAGAGATGTTAATGTAGCAATTCATTAATTTTTTTTTCATTTCCTTTAATTGTTGTTTATTATTGGGAAATTGAGAGGTTGTTTGTTGAAATAAGAGAAGCAAACGTAATCATGAGCTTATTAGTTTGAAATAAAAGAGTAAGTGGACTCTAGTTATTGAGAAAATGTTGAGAAAAAAATTAAGAAAAAAAACATTAAGAAAAAAAAATAACAACAATATCTTAAAAATTAAAAAAAAATATTAAGAGTACTTTAAAAAAGAAAAAATATTGAACATAAAAAAAGCATTAAGAAAAAAATATTGAAAAAAATAATACTTTTAAAAAATAGAAAAAAAATTTAAAAAATATAAAAAAAAGGAAGTAGAAAAAATGTTGATAAAAAGTTACTGAGAAAAAAAAGAAAATAATACCTTAAAAATAAGAGAAAAAAAGTAACCTATATTTAAAAAAAAAGTTAGATTTTAAAAATATTTTTAATTTTTGATATTATCTTTTATTTTTAATTTATTTATGAAAAATCTCATTTTTATATTTAAAAAAAAAACACTATTTTTCATTTTTTTTTTCTTTTGTAAATTTACATAAATTTTTCTAAACAAGGTACATTATTTGCTAAGTAAACATAGAAAGCATCGTAAAATAAATATAAATAAAAATATAATATATTAAATTTATAAATATAAAATGAAATATATAAGGAACATTTTTTTTTTTTCTGAGTTATCCACTTCAGGTGCTCTTCTCCTTCACTTGTCTGTTGTCAATGGAGGCAGCTATAACGGTTCCATCAACTCCCCAATTCGAACCAAACATCGAAGCCATCAAAAGAAGACTCCTCAAACATGGCGTATACCCAACTCCTAAAATCATCCGTTCTCTTCGAAAGAAACATATTCAAAAACACAACCGAAAACTCGCCAAAATCTCACCAACTCAGCTCACCGCCTCTCAAAAGCAAGCTCTCGCTGAGGAATCAGATTTCCTAACCTTAAAACGCGAGTACAGAACTTTCACTCAAACGATAAAAGGCGAAACACGGTCTAGCGCCAGTGGGTTGTTAGTGGGCATGCCATGGGAGAGAATAGAGAGGATTAAATTGAGAGAAATTGCCAGTGGCAGTAATGAGTTCAATGGAGGGAAGTTAAAGATTGAAACTTTAAGAGAGCTAAAAGAAATTTTTGAAGATGGGTTGGAATGGGTTTTGGATAATGATATTGAATTGGAAGAAAACGATGATTTGTTGAAGAGTGAAAATCAATTGCAATATGACCCAACTAAGCGGAGACGTGACGATAAGGAGGCACTTCAGTTTCTTGTTGATAGGTTTGTGATTGCTATGGATTTTTGTTTTTGATATTGTTACTAGCTTCTCTTCCAATTCAATTTTGGTTTGAATCGAATTCCTTATTTCGGTGTGTTTTTAATGGTTGTTCAGGTTAAGTGGCAGAAATGTGACTGTCAAAGATTGGAAGTTAGCTAAGATAATGAAGCAGTCTGGTTTGCGGTTTAGTGAAGGGCAGTTGATGAATATTGTGGAGGGGCTCGGGAAGAAGGGAAAATGGGAACAAGCTATGGCTGTTGTGGAATGGGTGTATAATGACAAGGAACGACGAAATAGTAAGAGCAGGTGATTGATTCTTCTCTTATTACGTTTTTCAAACATTTGGATTAATGAGTTTAGTTTGCATTTGAGTATTAGAATAAGAGGTGTCCAACGGTTGTTGAAAGAATGGCAATGGAGTGGTTTCCGAGCGAGAGAGGGAAGGAAGTAGATGAGTATAAGAAATTAACGTCCGTCCTTTTTACCAAACTCTCTTCTTTTGTCTGTAGGTTTTATTTAACTCTGGAAGCTTTTTTTTTTGTATTATTTGGGTATTGATCAGTGCAGATATTATTACGCTTCTCTACCTCTCTCTCTTCTTTTTTTTTTCTTCGTTTTTGAGCTTTTTCTTTTTTGCGATTTTTTTGAGGGGTAAATTTCAAGTAATTTTGAAGTTTGGAATTTTCTGTTGAATTTAGAGTTTGACTTGAGAGATTAAGTTGCATGTCGGTATTGATTTTTTTTTTTTCTAATGCACTTTGGTTCGTACGTCTCTTCTTTGCTTTTTTTTTTTTTTTTGGTTGCAGCAAATCATTTGCTGTTGGAAAGTTTTTGTTTTTTTTTGCCTTTATATGATTTTTGGATGCCCACATAATCTATTCTATGTTTCTTCTTTTGGGATTTTTTTTTTAATTTCTTTTTTCCTATTATTAGCATTGGTTTTGATTGTTTGGATGTCCATGTAGCTGATAATTTATGGAGTGGAAATTTAGTATGTGAAATGACAGACGGAGATTTTTAGTTGTTAACTGGCGAAAATGTATCTTAATTATGGATAACAATCATAAAATACAAAGATCAATAAAAGATTGAACAGTACAATTTGAAGGTGTTCAAACTGATTTTGCCCAAGCAGGCATGCATATTTGATAATGTTCAAGGTAGTATTTAAGTTTTCGATTTGCTGTCTGGTGATAAAGAATTTTATCCATCAATGACTCCACAGAATGGCAGACCTGCGTGATATTGAAGCCTGATGCATAAGTTTGAGCTGATATCTGACTCCAGGGTTTTAATCTAACTTCTACCACAATTCATTGCATTTGATGAAAGTATATGTTAACTCGCAGAAGATTAAACTTAAATTGCTATATGGTTGTCATCTAATGGAAAATTCTGGTTGAACTGACTGTTACGCATTCCTTGGAAAACTGTGTAATCTGTGAGCAACTCTGAATAGTCATTTATTAGTATAACAAGAATTTCTTTTTGTAGGTTTGTTTATACAAAACTCTTATCAGTGATCAGAAGGAGGCCCAAGGAAGCACTTCGCATTTTTAATTTGATGCTTGTAATTATCTGTAAACTTTAATGTTTTTGCACTTGGTTATTCTTTTTTTTTATAACTCCTTGAGTTTTCTGGACTCATTCTTAATCTGAAGTTGTTCAGGAAGACCGCAATTTATATCCTGACATGGCTGCATATCATGTCATTGCTGTTACGCTTGGTCAAGCTGGTTGTCTGAAAGATTTGCTTAAAATTGTTGAATGCATGAGGCAGAAACCTTCCAAAAGAATCGATAATGGGTATAATAGGTCCTACAGGCAGTGGGACCCAGTCCTTGAACCAGACATAGTTATATATAATGCTGTAAGAAGGCATCACCATCTTTATTTTAATTGGCTGGTGTACTTTCATCCACATACTAATTTTTAAATTACTTTGTCTTTCGAACTTGTTTGCTAGATATTGAATGCTTGTGCTCCAACCCAACAATGGAAGGGCGTATCATGGGTGTTTGAGCAGTTGAGAAAGAGTGGTTTAAAGCCCAATGGAGCCACATATGGATTGGCAATGGAGGTAATTTTTTAGATAATGATGTCTATAGACATGTTTTACATGTTCTTTGCTTGTCTTTGTTATAATTCATAAGTGAGAGTGTGAAGACATAGAACATGTCTTACGTGCATAGTTATTAAAGGTGAAAGGCGCATCAAGGTGTGAAGGGGTCCTAGAGCCTAGATGCAAGGCACAAGCTCATGCCTTTTTGAAGTGAGGTGCAAAAAAAATAAATAAATAAGCATATAATAAAGCTAATAAGACTTATAACATGTATAAAATCATATTCTAGACATTAATGTTTTATAAATCTAAAATAAAATGCATACACAAATGACAAACATATACTTAGCTTATTTTCTAATTCATAATAAGCACTAAAAAGAAAAAAAAAAAAGTTCAAAAAATATAAAAACCATAACCATAGACTTATTATCCTACTAAATAAGTTATAATTCCTAAAGCTTGTTTTATTAAATGACTGCTCATCATCATCATCAAGCTCAACATAGTCATCCTCATCCTTGTCTTCCTTAAATTCCTCAATCTCCTCATGGTCACTTTCAACTTCCTCTCCACCATCTTCTTCAAAATCACTTTCTTCATCTCTAAGTACTAGAGTTGTATTAATCCTCTTTTGAGAAGATCCTTTGGCCTTTTCTACTTGCTTAGACCTCACACTTGGTGTAGATGTGGATCCAACATTTTTTCCCTTAATTGATCTAGTACGATAGGCCTCCTGGGCGAGAGAGCTGCTGTCCCTTCTTCAATTGTTCTTCAGTTTTTTTTACCTTTCTGGATGAATCGTCAAAAGAGAGCTGCTGCCGTCCCAAATTCTTCTTTTCTTCCTTTCTAAAAACTGTAATTTTACCTAACAAGGCCTTTTTAACTATTAAGGCTAATAAAATGAGTTAGGCCCAGCCCATTTTAAGTTTTTAATTAACAAGGCTTTTTAACTAACAAGGCTAATAAAATAAGTTAGGCCCAGCCCAACTCAAAAATAGACATTTATGTCAGCAATTTCATTGAGGTGCGCCTTTGGTGTGCCTTGAGCCTCATCCAAGCTAAGGCATGCACCTAAGTGAAATGCCTCGCCTTGGAGGCTAGGAGGCGCCTAGGCCTGCGCCTTGCGCCTCAGGCACGCCTTTGATAACTATACTTACATGCTATGCTGTCTCGTGTGTAACATGTCAGATAGGAATAGTCAATCAATGTGCCGTAATGCATCTAAAAGTGCCCTCCCATCTTTAATTATTTTCTGAGACTTCTTATCTTTAGTGTTCCCTGTCAGGTCAGAGGTTTTATGTGAACAAATGTCTTGCCCTTTTTTGTATATTTTATGCAATCCAGAGGCAATGTAATAACTCAACTTAATGAGAGTACTCGTTTATTCTTAATAATGTAATGGAGTTGCTTGTTCTGCCATGGAACTAAGACTCCAAGTATGAGGTTTTTTCAGCTCAACATCAGAGTTTCCTTTCAATTCTATATGCTTTAGCAGTTAGAAATCATGTACTTGAACTATACAGGCTCAGACAAATTATACATTTGACTCGCCTAAACTAATCTTCAATATTAAGTTAGAGCTAAATAGATTATTCAGACCATATATTTGCAAGTGTAGAAAAAAAATCAAGTATGGGTGTTGTAAAAGTTTTTTCTCTGTATCTACTTCTTTGAACAAACAGCATACTCAACTTCTGCTCAATACCAAAAAATAACTCAGAAGACCTGAAGTTAGGAATTGGAACAGATTTTTTTTTTGCTCTAGTACTTTCTTATATGACAATATTGATGAAGAACTGCATGGCAGCCATGCATTTGGACTCATGCTATCCCAATCTTTCATTTGTAAGGAAAATTGGGTTGAGATTTTGTTGGCAAGAAATGGATTTTTATGAGAAAGACACTTTTTTTTTCAGCACATTTTTTTCATTCAAGTCTTACAGGAGGTGTTTCTTTAAAGGTAATGCTGAATTCAGGCAAGTACGACCTTGTACATGAGTTATTTAAGAAGATGAACAGAAGTGGAGAAGCTCCCAAAGCACTCACATATAAAGGTAGTCTAGTGGGTCTCTTTTTTTGTTTGGAAGGTGTTGATATTTGGTGTCTAATGCATCCATTTGCAACTTTTCAGTTCTTGTTAGAGCTTTCTGGGAAGAAGGCAAAGTCAATGATGCTGTAGAAGCAGTGAGGGATATGGAACGAAGAGGAGTGGTTGGAACAGGCAGTGTGTATTATGAATTAGCATGCTGCCTTTGCAACAATGGGAGGTGGCAAGATGCTCTACTAGAGGTTAGTTTTCATTTATAGCTTTCAAAATTGTTGCACCTGAACTTAATGTCAGTTTGGCATTACTTAGTCATGTTTCTTCAGCAGTTTTTTCTTCTTGCAGAAAGTCCATTTTCTTTATTGTCCTTATCGCAGAAAGTCATCATCTTTCTTTCTTCTTTTTCCTTTTTGTTTTGTTTTGTTATTTTTTTTTTTTTTGTAATATCCCTGCAGGTTAAGAAGATGATGCAACTTCGTCATAGTAAGCCCTTGGAGGTTACGTTCACTGGCTTGATAATGTCTTCACTGGAAGGGGGACATGTCAGTGATTGCATCTCTATCTTTAAATACATGAAAGCTCATTGTGTCCCTAATATTGGAACCATAAATATCATGCTCAAAGTGTATGGCCGGAATGATATGTTCTCAGAAGCTAAAGCATTGTTTGAGGAAATTAAGGGGGCCAACAGTGATAGTACTTTCCTTGTACCAGATAAATTCACGTATAGCTCAATGCTCGAGGCATCTGCCAGTACACTTCAGTGGGAATACTTTGAACTTGTGTACAAGGAGATGGCATTATCTGGATATCAGCTAGATCAAAGCAAGCATGCATCAATGCTTGTGAAAGCATCTAGAGCTGGAAAGGTCTTTAGAAATGCTTATCATCTTTAATGTTATCCGTCATGTTAAATTATTTTTTGTGCTTTATTTGTTCCGAATCCTGTTATCTTAAACTGCTGTGAGAGCTCAACACATGGGTAGATTATGAGATTTGCTTACTTGTTTTGTTCCTGATGCAGTGTCATCTTTTGGAGCATGCATTTGATGCAATGTTGGAAGCTGGAGAAATTCCTCATCATTTATTGTTCACGGAAATGGTACTTCAGGCCACAGCTCAGCAGAATTATGAGAAAGCCATCATCCTAGTCAATACTCTCGCTCTTGCTCCATTTCAAATCAGTGAAAAGCAATGGATTGATCTTTTCCAGAACAATGAAGATAAAACGACTCAGGACAGTTTGGAGAAGTTGTTAGATGAACTTGGTAATTCTGATGTAACATCAGAACCCACAGTTGCAAACTTGTCAAGAGCACTGCACTCTCTGTGTAGATGTGGGAGATCACAGTGCTCATCAAGTTTCACTGATTCAGGCAGTGTGGAAATTAGGAGTGACAAGGGACTAGAGATGCAAGACGATCTTTTTGTAAGTAAAGGTGATATCGCATATGATGATACAGAAGAGGTATCTACCAGCACACAAAATTGCGGCAGAGACTGGGATGTAAGAGCTGAAATATGCACCGACTGGAATGAATTGATTGATGAAGAGGAATCTAAAGGTTGTTCAGATGAGGATGAAGTGCCCATGGCAGAAGATATACTGGATGCCTGGAAGAAAAGTAGGAAAGGAGAATTATTCTTTCCTTTTCAACTTGGGCATAAGAAAGACCCAAAATATGTAAATGTAGAATAATAAATTTTATTAAAACTACTTAATTAATTATATTTAAATATTTTATTTTATGTTTTTAAATTAGTTGAAAAAAAAAATATTAATTTACAATGTATGTAACAATTAGTTCAAAAATTATAAAAACTAAGATCATGTCATTTAAGATCATGTCAGTTTGAAAGTGCAATAAAATTTAATAAAAAACTATTTCAATTGAATAAAATATTTTAAGTTACTGAATTTAACATCACTTTAATATTCTACATGAAAAAAATGCGAACAATCTTAAACTTTATGCTATATATATATAATTTATTTTTAAAAATTAATTAAATAATTTTAATAAATTATAAATTATTTGATTAATTTATAAAAGTGAGCACTTAAAAATTTATTATAATAATTGTAGATGGTGGGATTTAACATGCGTCCAAGTGTTTAACAATCACGGCACTGTGTGGACTTGAGGCTCAAGGCATATTCGGCACTTGGAAATACGATATAAGTTTTGGACATATTCAGAGATGAAGTCGCCACCTGTATAAAAGTCGGGACACTATACAACAACTGGATTCTACGGAGGTTTTCAGAAGCCATCGTTAGATAACGGATTCGGAAACTGGGAATGAGCATTTGAATGCTCACCCTACATTACAGTTGGCCTCCGTTTGTGTTTTGTGTATTATTACTTTTAATTATTTAATTATTTCTTTATTACCACACATATTGTAATTGCCTTCAGATAATTGTCAAATTTTATAGTTAAGTCCAAGTTTGTATATTAATTCTTTTCATGCATTTAGCCCCGCCATTTATCATAAGCAAGATAAATAATCAATATTTATAACCATTCACTCATATTAGAAAAAGGGAAAGGGATAAAGAATTACAACGCTTTTAGGCCAAATAAAAGAATAATATACAACAAATAAACCATACATATACCAAAAGTAAACTAGTAATAAACTATTTATACAAGCGCAATGGTCTAAGGAATTAGCTAATGACAGTGACTACTCAATGATGTAGATCATCAAGTAATTCCTGCAATAACATACGGTTAGTTTCCTCTTGTAAAACACAGTATTATACATAACAATATTTTACAAATAACATTCTCAAGAGATTTCTCAATGCAAACTAAGAAAAAGTCCTCAAATTATCAAAATATTATCATGCATACTATATCATGCAACATGGTGGTTACGAGTAAAAAAGGGCATAAAAGATGAGAGTCATGCAAATTTTCATAAAGGAAAAATGATCGAATCGTCTGAAGGCCTGTCAATGTGGTCATCGCCTCTGTGATGGGGTGATCACCTCATTGACAGGAGGCGATGCCTTTATGAAGAGGCGTTGCCTGATCAATAGGCTTCTTAACACAAATGATATGGCAGAATCATGTAGGATTACAATAAAAGGAAGGGTCAAATTGCCTAGAGACCTGTTAATGTGAGGCAATTGCCTCATTGACAAGGGACGACACCTCTATGAAGAGGCGTCGCCTGATTAATAAACTCTTCTCGTCTTTCAAAATGATTAAACTTCTATCCTAAGCAAGCAAATGTATACATAAATATCCAAAAAAGCATACTAAACTAAAGCTACATACAAACTCAATAGATCAAACCCATCAAATAATGTAATGAGTGCAACAAACCTAAAATATACCTAAAACAAACTAATAAACTAAATCACATGCAAAGTAAGTATCTAAATGACAGGAAGATGAAAATGTTTTACTTGAATGTAAGCTTTGTCAAAATGATTGACCTTCAAAGATGTGTTTTTGGATGTTGATTTTCACTAGGATGTGAGCTTCACTTTAAATCAAGTTCTTTACCTCCTTATTCTTAAAGGAAATGGACCTTGTTTTAGCTTGGTTTTCTCCTCTCCCTTTTCAAGAATGCCCCCTTATGTTTTTCAGAGCTTCCTCTCCTTCTTTCTTCTTGTTTTGCAACGGTTTTTTCTTTTCTTTTTCCTCTCCTTTTTCTCTCTCCTTTTTTTTTTCTTTTTATCCCCTACCTTACCCATGCCCCTAGACTCTTTAGCCCATCATGAACCCCATTGCCTTTCTCTTCCCCCCAAAAATCTCTTCCTCACTCAAAATCAAGTTTAGGACTGTAGGGCTCACACCACTTGGCCACCATGGTTGTAGTTACATCAAATGCAGCTGCAAGTGGTCTGTCACAGAGGTAGCATCTTTAAGATAAGGCGATCACCTCTGAAGCAGCTGCCAAAGAGGCGATGCCCCTTTGGCCTGAGCTTGTATTGGGCCAAGCAAGCCTAGGTTATTTTTAGACAATTGGGCTAAGTCTTGGGCTTTTAAGGCTTTCAAATTCATTTCCAATTGGAGATTCAGGTTTTATTCTTGTGTTCAAGTTTCACATTCTCATCATTGGGCTTAGCAACTGTCACGACCCAAAACAGGGGCCATGACCGGCGTTAGGGAACGGGAATTCTTTCGAATCCGGAACCCGTAGCAAGCCTAAAATAAAATAAAACATGCAATAGTAACAATAACAACACAATTAAGTAAAATATTATGCAGCGGAATAAAATCATAAATATCAAAATAATATTTTCACCAAATGAAATTAAATAAAATTCTCATATAAATAAACTCTTTTAATACAAATCCAGTTCAAATTTTTAAAATACATAACTCATACAAATATAATACAATATCTTTTAACAATTTTTATGACTACTGTAGTGTCTAGATCATAAAATAAAACTCAAGTGAGCAGTTTACATAGTAACGCCGAGGCGGAAGAAATCTGACGTACAGGCCTGCTACTGAGGTCTGAAGACGATGACTCTCCTGAAAAATAGTCAACGGAGGGGAGTCAGACCTCACTGAGTAAATTACTATAGTATATATACATGCATACTAAATGCCAATGCACATAATCAAAAGTATATATATTATGTATGTATATAGGCAAATACACACAAATGCAATAAAAATCACTTTTATATATTTTTATTGAAAATCACTATTTATGAAGGATCAAATAGAACCCTAGAAAATCGCAACCTCAAACAGTGTTAGACAACACTATAGCCACATAGGCTCACTTATTCCAAAATATTCACTTATTCCATTTGGACAGTAGATTGATCCCGAGACACTAAGTCAACCGAGCTCCAACAATCACACTCCCAAATCATATCACACATCAAATAATCATATCCAATCAATGTCCACAAATGGTTAGTAATATAGCCTAAATGCTATAAGCGTACCGGTACGTACTCGGTCCTAGTGTTGCCCACTAGGTAGCACGTTCTATTGATATCCTTCATTGAAATATAAAACATACATTCATAAAAGTAAATGATGCATTAATTGAATAAAATAGCAACATAAACTATATATATACTAAAAATATACCAAAAGTAAACCAGGTATATTTCGAGTATATATACGTCAAATAAATCCAATTAAATTACAAAATAAACTAGAAATATACTTAAAAACATTTTAAACATAATTCATTATATAAAACATGCATATAGTTTAAAATATACCAATAATAAATCAAAAATACCCTAAAAATAAACTTAAGTACTAATTAAATCATTATGCATATTTAATCAAAATAAAACATATATTTCTAAAATCATGCATCCTAAGGCATATATATATAAAATAGTAACTCAAAATTATTGTGCTCCTCGAGATGGGTCCGATGGGCCTGGTCCACTAGGCCTCGGTCTCGGCATAACTAAACAAACAAATAACGATAGGAATCAGAATAGATCTAATGCAAACTCTTAAAAACTCGATCTAGATTACTAGATACAAAATTAAATCAGAATCCGACCGAACATCATGTTTTACGAGAATTCTATCAAAAATCTGACAGAACCTCCCCTGTAAAACGGACATCTCTCTATTCAAAGAGTAGAGCCGGCCCTGCAAAGAAACACACTTCGAAAAATAGACACAGAATCACAATCACAACCCCTCGGTCGGACTCCAAACTACAAATCACCGACCGAGGTCCACAATTCACAGAGCAATACAAAAATACCGAAAATACCCTTATAGAAATACATTTAATAAGTAGAAATTACATAATTAGCCCTAAAACACAGTAAAAGTCGATAAAAACTCATTTTATTAGAAAAATTGTATATTATATATATAATTAAAAATAATTTACGAAAAATAGTTTTAATTAGTTAAAAATACTAAATAATTTTTAGAAATCATTTTTATACCCTAAATAACTATTAAAACCAATTTAATTATATTTTTAGCCAATTTAGGGTAAAATTACCAAAATACCCCTATATATATAAATATACTAAAATAAATCCAAAAATTCACCAAAAATAATATAATTGCAAAAAAATTAATTTTCTCAACATATATATCAATAATATCAATAAATAAACTCAATTAACTAATTAATTTCAATTAAACACATAATTAACCCTATTTTTCCAAAATTACATAAACTATATAAATTCAAAATAAATACATAAAAATTCACAAAAATTCTAAATAAATTTATAAAATTCATTTCAACACCTATATTTATCATAGAACACAATTTCATAATTTAATTAATTAATTTTCGAAAATTAGAAAATAATAATAAAATATTCAAAAATACCCAAAAATCTAAATAATTTTCAAAAATTCTACAAAATTTCCCACATGAATATTAAGCTACTAGGATCAAATTTTGTGAAGGAATTTTTCATGAATCAATCAATTAAAGCTCAAAAAAATTTGAAAACCCTAATAGGCCGAAATTGCAAAATTGAAACCTAGGCAAACCTAGACCATTTTAAGTGAAACAAATCTTGGAATCACACTCACCGGATCTCAAGGAGAAGATAGAGACCGGCGGTGTCGGAAATGGTGGCCGGAATCACGTCGATCGATGTTGAGAAGAGTTTCGGCTTCTCTGGCCAAAACAAGCTTTCCGACGCCGAAAACGGCTGCAACAGGTGGTGGGGAAGGCTGAGGAAGGAGGTGGCACGCCGGATGGCACACCGACGGCAAGGGAAGAGCTTGACAGACAACGGAAATGGAGGAAGTCGATCGGGGAAGAAGGAGAGGAAGTCGGGGGCAAATTTATAATTTAGCAAAGTTTGATATTTTTGACAATTTTTAATGTATATATGCATATATATATATATATATTCACACTATGTATTATAATAATATAAATTTTCACACACATAATTTAATATTTTTAATAATTTATACACTAAAGAAAATAATTAAATAATATTAAAACTAAATAATAAATAATAAAATTAGGGTAATTAATTAAACCCTAGTTTAATTTAAATATATACACATATATACACTCCATTTAGTGCTTTATAAATATATATGAGTTCATGCAAAAATGGAAATCTATTTAAAATAATTAATAATAAATTATTTACGTGTAAATTTTTTCGAAAATAAAATTCCCGAAAAAATTTTACGTAAAACACTTAAAATAATATAAACAATTAAAGTAAACTTTAAATAAATATCAACTCGTAAAAATATCAAAGATATATATATATATATATATATATATATTATTAACACTGCATATTCCAATGTAATATTAAAATATTTAAAAACACAGGATATTACAGCAACAGACCAATCAAACCAAATATTTCTAATTCATCCCCTAATACGGGCCGACCGAATCGGATGTTTATAATAATTTTATTTGGTTATTTTTTTTATTAAGACTACATATAATTTTAATAGACATTGCAAATTTTTTTTAACATTAAAAGACATTTTTAATAGAAAATTATGTTTTTAAATATAATAGAATTATAGTGTTTTAGATGAAATAAAAAATATATATTTTAAAATAAAATTTTTTATATTTTTTATAAAAAAATACCAAAAATTTAATAATTTAACGGGTGAATGGTGAACTATTAGAATACCATTTATTAATATAAATATAAAAGTTTAGATTTTCAAAATAAATAAAATCCACGATTCGCCTCGCCTTACCTGGCTATCTCCGAGCTTCTCTTCTACACTCCTCGACTTGACACAAACAAACCTTCCAGAAACCCTTCCTCCCTCCAAAATCAATTTCTCCATTTCCATAAAAAATGCGCTCCAAATCGCTAGCCAGACTCTTAACGATCATACCGAAGCCCCTTTCTCGCTTTCTTGGCACTGCATCCGCAGCCTCCTCCGAGACCCGAACCCAAAAGCTCGAGCGCATTGCTGATCAATTGCTAGACCTCACCAGGATCGAGAGACATGACTACACCATTCTCTTCCGTCACAAAATGGGTCTCAATCGATACGGTCCTGCCATCTCTGGACCCTCTTTATCCGTCCCATCTGCTGCCCCCGGATCTGGGTCTGCAGATTCCAAGCCGGCTGCTGAGAAGACAGCGTTCGATATTAAGCTGGAGAAATTTGATGCGGCAGCGAAAATCAAGATTATAAAAGAAGTTAGAGCCTTTACTGATTTGGGGTTAAAGGAAGCTAAAGATTTAGTAGAGAAAGCGCCTGTTGTTTTGAAGAAGGGTGTCACTAAAGATGAGGCTAATCCTATCCTTGACAAGCTTAAAGAATTGGGTGCTACTGTGGTACTTGAATAATTGATTGATTGAACAATATTTATTTTCTTTCATGTAATTGTTGTGTTTTGATGTAGAATAACATAAAATCTTTAACACAATTGATGAATGAATCCAAAATCAACCAAATTTTGGATTTTTTGAAATGGGTTTCTGATGCATGATTTGATATTAGCTTTGGTATCTTTAATTATTGAATATGATAGAAATAATCTACTTTTTTCAATGCAAACAAATGAACTTGAATTTCTTGTTTCTTGATTAATTACAGCCTGTAGATAGAGTAGAGTAAGTGAGACGTGGGGACTTGCTAAAACTTGAAATTAAGCTTTGTATGTAGTTGCAACATGCAAGAGCACTAGGCAGTAACAGCTTTTTAACCTGAGGCAATAGGCAACACTTCTGCAATTGTTCTATCAGTTCTGTATCGGTGCCTGTTGGTTAGTTCTTATACTGAGAAAACTTGAATATGAAAGGATAGAAGGCCATGTTGCTGTCGAGAAATTTATTATATTGTCTCTATATTTTTGGAGTGTGAAATTACCAGGCGTTTCTAAAACAATATCATATGCTTACTTTAGCCCAAGTGTAATCGGTAGATGATACAGTGTAGAAGGCTGTCATTTTGCTGGCTTTCCAGAACTAGATTGAAGACATTTTCCTGTATTTACTTAATGCCCTGTCTTGGAGAAGGCGATTTTTAAGATTTGTGGGTGTTGGACCCTGAAGCATTTTGGTAACGTAGTAAGACCATGAAAGGGTGAAAGAAGGTAGCAAAGAATGGTAATAGAAGCATTTTGTGTAAACAAATGTAAGGCAGTATGGAAGCATTCCAAGTAAGAATTCGTCAATTTGATGGGCATACGCCAGTAAGTGAATATTGCTTTGCTCAAATATTGAAGTGGGTAGTATCAACTGCCCCAATGTTCAGAAAACTGCAGCTAATGAGTAACCCAAGAATGGTTTTCTGTTACCAATGTTTTGGGCGGGCAAAAGCATTGGAGCAGCTTAATGGCTAAATGTTGGATTTGCAAATTGTATTTGCTTCTACAGTGACTCGGAGCTTTCAAAGATGTCACAAGATCTGGAATTTACTCTTCAAGCATATATGTTTATAAGAAAGAATTTAAGGAGTAATTCCCGCTGAACTGCCTTTGTTAAAGTTCCGATGCGTTCTTGAGTTTTCTCTTTCGCATCAAAACCAAATTGAGCTATGTTGAGGCAAATGGTACCGGCCAATATTGAACAATTCATACACACAAGTCAATCACTCTTCCCTTGGATTCACTAACCACAAAAAGGACAGGCACATAATTCATTTAACTTTGCCAATCTAGCGTTCTATTTCTGATAGTTTGTACCAATCTACTCTTTTACCTCAGTATAAAGTTTCCAGGTCAAAAAAGCCTATATGTTCCCAACCAAAGGAACATAATTTCATAGTTTGATATTGCATTCCAGTCATTTACAAGACTAAACACATTTACAGGTATGGACAAAGTAGGAGTTCCATATGAGCTGCCTCGCCGAGTTGTGAAATCCAATGCATGTTCCATGCCCAGTTTTGATTTACTCAAACCATCTGCACAGGTATGCGAAAGATAACAATATTCAGAAAGAAAGATAGTGCCAATGTCAGTGAGCTCTTACATACTAAGAGAAATGAATGTCAAACAGAAGAATAATGAATAAAGCATGACTGCATAATGGCATCAAGAGAAGTAACTGCATGTGCATTGCATATGGGTATGCCAAAGCACTGACTTAACTTGAAAAAAGTACCAAAGAGAGGAGAAAATAGAAATTTACACTAGGAACATGCTTATAGCTAAAACTTGGTCTTTTCACAATTTCACATGATCACATCCACCCATGGTGAAAAGTTAGGATTTGACAGACTATTAGCTGATGAAAAAATTATGAAGTATAGGCATACTTCCTCGGGAAAATATATGGAAACAAAAAGAGAAAACATAAGCATAAATGTATGAGAAAATGATTAAGATAAAATATCCAGTCAATATGTATGCCTTCTCAAACATCCTGTAAATCAATTGAATTTTTATTGCAGATCCACATAGAACAGAAAGAATAACAACTATTTTTTATACACATCTTATAGTAAAAGACGACTATAGGAAGTCTCGCTGAGTACAGTGTTTACCAGATGACGTGTACGATACTTAAATGCCTTTATAGCTGCTTTGGCAAAAACTTGTGCTGCTTCAGCTTCAGCTTCTGCTGCATCAGCCTCCCTTGCTGCAGCTTCAGCTTCTGCAATTGCAGCCTCTGCCTCTGCAACTGCTTTCGCAGCAGCTGCAGCAGCCTCTATGGCAGTCATGCCCTTAATCTTTGATAGCTCTTGATCAACCTCAGTTTTAGTAAGGATTTTGGTTCTGCTCTTCTCAGATTTTGAAGAATCCTTCTGCTTTCCCTCAGCACGTATGTGAGGAGAGCTTCTTCTTCCTTCAGAAACTGCTGAACTAGGTGCAATCTTGTACTTATGCTTTACCTGTGATTTGTCAACACAGACACAGACACACAAACACAATAAGATGATATCCACCATTATGATCATTTGTCACATTTTTTTCAAACAATGTCATACTAGCTTCATGAGGTCCAACATGTGTCTCAAGGAAATCATTTCCACAATATGGATGCATTACTGAGATTGCATTTGCTAGCTATTTTTCTTTATGCAAAATATTTATCTTTTCCCAACACAAATCTCACGACCAAAATCTGCACTATTCCTTTCAAAATTATCTGCGACTAATGAAGGCCAAGAACTATGGAAAATTTCATTGTCAAGCACATAATGCTACTTTCACTTTGTGAGATATCCAGATAGCATATTGTGCTGCTACTTATCATAGATTTCTTATGTGACTTTGAAATAAAATAGTAATTGTTTCTGTGAATGCAGTGGCTGTCAATTCAATTTGCTTTTAAGTGGTCAGCACCTTTTATGTTTTATGCTACTCAGCATAATGATCATTGTGCATGGAGTTAGAAGATGGCATAGTAGAAGAGAAAAAATGAATGAATATATGAAATTAATCCACAAAATAGAGATAAAATAATTTCATAAAATTTGAATTGAAAGAGCTGAACTGAGCTCTAAATAGAAAGTTATAAACAGGAATTAAATAGTCTCTGCAAATCAGATATGCCAACTACGAAGGACAATAATTCTTTTGATCCCTAAGATGTTCCCAGCAAAATAAAACTATGGCATCAGATTACCTTGATCAATTTTCCATTTGAAGTCAGATACTTCAATTTTCCTGCCAGTATCTTTCTAAAGTTCGCGGGTGCAGTGTATTTCTCCTACACATTTATGAGCTGATAAGGTTAAAACGAGTCTGAACACAACAAGAATATCAGTAAGGAAAATATAAGAAACAACAATTTTGACTTTCTTTTATTCTTGTTTAAAATATGCATACACCATTATTTTCTTGTAAATATTATTAATTTTACATCAAGAAGCAAAATCCCAGTTTGGAATAGTTTTGTGAACAAGTATCAGGAAAGGAAGCAAAAATAGATCAATCAATTAAGAGACAGAGAGAGTGTCTTCACAATTATAGGTAAGCCACTAAGATTTGCAACTGAAAACATCCTGCTGTTCTACTTTGTTTAGTACTTCTTCCAATTGCTATTACCTCCATGTACAAAGCAATTGAATTTTTGTCAGAACCACTTGGCTCCTTCAGCGTTGTAATAGCATCTAAAATTACATTATCCAACCTACAACCACAAAAGTATTCCCAACAGAATTGATTATAAATTGCATCAAGACAAAGGACATTGGTTTTCTAATGCAAATATATGATGAGCTTGAGCAACCAAAATCTTCCACCATATTTTCCAGAGCAAGATGCAAGATGTAGATTGCTTTTCATGACTGTGCCAAATATTTGCACATCAAAACAGTGTGTTTTCAATTATTACCAGCTCTAATGCCCCTATAATGCCATTTTCTACATTAGCCAAACAGTACATTTCATCAATCATTTATTTCGTCAATCACTATTTATCAACTATATCTTTGTTTGGAACATTGCCACTAAAATTATATAGTTACGTGTGTGATTTAATAACTCAAATGAAGAACAAATAATTAAAAATACAATTACAGATTCTAAATACCTTCTTTATCATCTGAAAACATATTTTTTAACACAATGCTCATGAATTGAAAATTGCATCCGTAGAAGATTAACTGGGTGGTTTATAATGCTCCCAATAGTATTCATTCTTATGCTGCTTTCTATTTAGTTGTTGAATTCATGTAGGTCAAGTATCAGACTATCAACCAGCTTAAGAATGGCATAAAAGAGCTACAAAAACTTAACTACATAAATTACTTCTTTTTCTGATACATTTGAAGTTCAGTAAAACAGCAAATATCATGTGATGAGAAGGAATGTAACCTTGTAAGCAGTTCTTTTGAACCAACATTCCTTGGAGTTCCGTTAGAAACAGCAAGAGGCTTAGCATCAACAATTTCTTCGTTCCCCTGAACTACATTGCTCAAAATCTTAGGATTCTCATCACGTTTAGGAGTTTGTGGAGTCTTTTTAAGGGCAAGCTTAGCCTTCTGTCTGGATCCCCATATTGCAGTCACATTTATATTTCTCCATTTGTCCTGTCAGGAATTAAAACTATATGGTTACAGCACTACAATACATGAAGCTCATTCATTGCCTTTACTATCCAAACAAAAAAAAAAAAAAAGATTCATGGTACTTAACCAGCAGAACAAATGTGCTTCTTTTTTAACACAAATACTAAAAAGTTCTGATCACAAAGTACCTTCAAATCAACATTTGAGCGTAACCGCAAGATAGAACTGAACTCAGGATCCACAAGTATTGTGCGCCATTTGCCTGTCCCATGCTTAATCACTCCAGCTTTAAGGGCAGCTTCTTCTTCTGGCGTCCACTTTTGCTTAGGAGCACCCATCAAGGTAAGGTTCAACACTCAAGCAGGAAACACCTGCACGGTTAAATTCAATCACTTCAGCAGCAAATTCACTCATATAAAGTTCATCTATCCACACCAAAAAAAGTACCTCAACCTAGCTCATACTTCTGCCGACTTAAAAACAACAAACAGTTAGCACTAACACAAGCACCAAATACATAAATTAAGAACCAGAAAAGAACAATGTAAGAATCGCCAACAGCAAAACTATTACTTTCACCGCATGGATAAAATTAAATTACCTGCCTTTTCAGTTTCAAACTGGAAATGATAGTGCTTCTTCTTTCAACTACAATTCAGCAAAACATGGTACAATACAAAATGAACTTCACAACAACACCCAATTCAACTACAAAATCTGACAAATTATGCTCAAATTAGGCAAAATCAGGCCTTTACCCACATCAACAACACCCCAAAAAAGAAAATATTTAAATCAGAAAACAAAAACAATTATCACCCAGAAATTGTTTCTGTGTAAATAAATAAATAATCAGCACAGATCAAAAAACAAACACAGAAATTAAGCTAAAAAAAAAAAAACCCATAAACACAATCCGATGACCATTGTCTTTGCAGAAGAAATCATCAATCAGGAAAAAACTAAATTCATGCGTATGTGTGACAGAGAGGAGAGTGCAGCGCGCGTGAATTGCACCTGATTGAATGAACCCAACAAGTAGGTGGCAGGGAGAACGTGAAGACAACAAGTCAAGAGCATTCAAATCACCATAATCATCATTTGATTACTTAATATTGTCGGATTTTTTTTTTTACGTTTTTTATTCTTGAAAATTGCAAAGAAAAGAAGAAGAAGAAGAGAGTGAAAATATTTATGTGTGTTTTTATTGTAATGTGAAAATGTAAAAATGGAAGCTCTCTCTCTTTCTCTTTTGTGCTTTTGTCTGCGTTCGGTTTGGTTATTTAATGCTGTGTTAATTGCTTTTCTACATTTTTACCCCTGAAGTTTTTCTTTTTATAAAAAGAATTTTTACGAATTTCAATTTTTTTATTTTTATGTTTTTAACTTTTTCTATGGTACATATATATGTTTATATATAAATGAAATAAAAAATTTATTTTTTATTTAATTATAACCAATAATCAAATTTTGAATATTTAAATAAAAATACCGTTAAGCGGACATCAAATTAAAGTCCTATTAATGGTTTAGACTTTAATTTCAAGCATCTTAAATCAAAGGAAAATTTTTCAACAGTAAAATATTTTTTCTTATATATATAGATATATATATGTAATTTGATAGAATATATTCGATTTTAACAAGGATTTTTAATTATTTTTTTAAATTTCATTCAATTATTAATGATTTGCTTATATAAAACTAAAGTTTTAATGATCTAATTTTTAATATACATATAATTGTTCAAAATATTAATCTTAAATTCATAATTTGTAATTCTTTATCTTAATGTGAAAAAAATTATAGAATATTAAACCTTGAAGGAACGATGATAATTGCATAGTTATCATTAATTAATGGATCTCATTCACTTATAATTGTGGAGTTGAATTTTATATTAATTTTAAATATGATGTATTAATGAATTGTAAAAAAGAAAATATGAATGCAATATCCCCTTTAGATAAAAAGAGATTTTGTTTTTGGGCAAAGATAAAAAATTCCACTACTAAAATAAAGAAAGTTGTCTCAAAATAAAAATTAAATTTATATAAAAATAAACTTTTTTTAGGAATATATAAAATAATCTTACATAGGATTCCAAGAAATTTCAAAATATAACATAATATTTAATAAATAACTTTTTGTGTCTCTTGAAAAAAAAATTATAAATTTTACTGACAAAAATAAAATAATAAATAATAAAAGAATGATATATTCTGAATGATAAAAATAATCATTTCTATTTCTGAATTAATAAAATATTTATTTATATTTTTTTCCAAATATCACATATACACTTTTTATATTGCATAAATATAAAATAATATTTTTCAAACTCATTCGATTGCCATTGAATTTCGAGGTTTTGTCTTTTTTATTATTTGTATTTTTATTTAATCAAATTTCCAAACTTCAAAATGCATTTAGTCAATTTTAATGGCCGAAAATCTAACCGCATATAAATGTTTAGAATGAAATTAAAAAGTTCGAAAATGTAATTGAATAAAGAAAATGTTCAGACGTCGAAATGAAAAAAATAGAAAAGTTTATGCATCAATAATGTAAGTTTCCCATAAAATCAGTCTACTGCTGCACTTTTTTTTTTTCACCATAGCCTGTTAGGAAGCTGAAAGAAGGTCGCACCCAATTCAATTTCACTGTCCATTTCTGAACGAGAAAAAAAAAATGGCGAGCTCTCTGCAACGAATTTGGAACCACGGTCGAGCCCTAGGCGCAAGCGTGGGTGGTCCGGTCACCAGAGCGTTCTCAGCGACAACAGACGCATTGGTGGAGGCGGAGGTGAAGCCCGGCGAGATCGGTATGGTCTCTGGAATTCCCGATGAGCATCTTCGCCGTAGGGTACGCATTTGTTAATTCAATTTTTTTTCTTTTTTCTTTTTTCTATGGATTCGATTGATTAGGGTTGTGAAAGTTAGCTTCATTAAATTGGGTTATAAATATTTTGAATCTTTGTGAAGGAATCATCATGTTTTCATGAAGCTTGCATGTGTTAACTTCAAATTATTGAACATTGCGGCTACCGCTACTGGATTAGCTTTGCTCTGTTGTGTTGTGCTTAATGCTTGCTTTGATTTTGCTATTTTTACTATCATGATTCTTGATTTTGATGTTGGGCTGCAGGTGGTAATTTACTCACCTGCTAGAACTGCAACTCAACAAGGATCTGGTAAAGTTGGAAGGTGGAAAATCAATTTCTTGTCAACACAGAAGTAAGATTTTGCATTTCGCTTGTCAGCTAGAACTGCATTTTACCTATTTGCAGATTTTGCATTCATTCTTTTGTCTACTTTTAAAAAAAAAAAAAAAAAATCTTTGGGCGGATTGTACGTATCTTCTTGAAAGAGTGTAATTTGTACTGGTGAATAATGCAATGCAATTTTGTTACTTTTGCTGAATAATGCTTTGTTTTTTGTGATGCTTGTTGAAAGTGAAGAAAGCTTTTTTTTTTTTTTTTATTTAAAAGTTATTCGAGTATATAATACTTTGTATTTGAGAACATGGTGTCTTTGAAGAAAGAAATTTGTTATTTAAAAGTCATTCAAGTATGCAAGATTCTGCATTTGAGAACATGAAGCCTTTGAAGAAAGAAATTTTTCATTTAAAATTCATTCAAATATCCAAGGCTTTCTATTTTGAGAACACAAAGCCTTTGAATTTTATTTTATTTTTAAATTTAGAAGTCATTCAATATCCAAAACTTGTATGTGAAACATGAGGCCTTAAAATTTTCTCCTTCATGATTCTACTTTTGAGTATTTCATGTTTGGTAAGTTCCAAATAGTTTCTTTTCTGTCTGCCAATATCTTGAAAAGTTTTTACATTTATACTATTTCAGATTCATACTCTTCAAAAATTTTGGTTTTTAAACCATTTTCTTAAATGAAATGAGAATTGTACCTTTTCTTTTCTCATTTGCTCAAGTTTTTATATTTATTAGATTTGCTACCCTGAACATGTGATCAACAAATATCTGTACCGGCTAATGTGTGTAGGTGGGAAAATCCATTGATGGGTTGGACATCCACAGGTGACCCATATGCCAATGTTGGTGATGCTGGACTTAGTTTTGACAGCGAAGCTGCTGCAAAGGAATTTGCCGAGCGACATGGTTGGGAATATGTGGTACGTGCTAATTCTTTTTATTTCTCGAATTTGTAGCTGGAACAAATTTGTCTAGAAACTAATTTCCAAGTAGGCTTCTTTTTCCTACTCTTGGATTTTACATTTTGGTTAAAACTGTCTAGAAGTTCTGAAAGAGGTTTAGGTGACTTTTTATGTTGTGATAGACAGTTATCATTGCAATTTGTTGCCTAGTGCTGAGTACACTCTATTGGTAGATGAACAAGCCAATTGATAACTTGCTAAATTCTTCTTCGTGTGGTTATTGTCATCATGTTTTATTCTATATCTTTCTAGTTTCTCACTCTCATCCATTTAAAGTTAATGTATTTATGTCCATTTTATCTGCTTTTGATTGTAACTCTTGAAAATTTTTGCAGGTTAGAAAGCGCCATACACCATTATTGAAGGTTTGAGATTCCTCTTCCACTGCTTTTATTGAATGCATAGTAGCAAATTTTGCATTTCTTCAAAGGAAAGTTAGTGATACTATTTTATTGATTTGAGGCTAAATCAAGGTTGAGACTAGGAATGGATGATCAATTTATCATCTTGAGGTTGTAATATTTCATAGAAATGATAGATGCTGCACAGTCTGAATTTGATAGTTGCCTACAATTTTCTTCCGTTTTCAGGTAAAGGCATATGCAGATAATTTCAAGTTCAAGGGTCATCCCAAAGCCGAGGGCAACTGATTGTGTTTATTGTCCGTTATGTTCCTAATTCTGTGAGATAGAAGTTGCACAACATTGTTTGCAGTTTTCTTCACTGCACATTTTTTGCATGTGGCAACAACACAGTTTCTGTGATGACGCTTTTCCCTAGTAAACTTTTTTTATAATAAATGGGATTCATTGATTTGCGCTTTTGTAATTTTAATTTAATTATCCATTCAATTCAAATGCAAAGCTAAAAAAGAAAAGAAACTACTCTGAACATTTTACATGACCTATTGTTTGACGATTTGAAATCACATTTTTGTTCATCTAACTTGGCTAGCTCGCTGGACATTTGAGTCCTTACTCGGATGGTTCAGTCTGTTCCCAGCTTTGGCAGAAGAGCTAATATAGCAGCATTGCATTGAACCAGGCACCATATTATGAACCAATGGCTTACCCAGATGAGTTCACGCTCTAAGATAACTGGATCCCGCTTGGTCAAGTTTAAGGCAGTGTATCTTGTATTTAATTCGTTTCGACTTTGCAAAGAGTTCTCAGCATTGCATTAAAATATGGTAACACTACCCATGAGTGTTGGTTGAGGTCTGATGCTGCTTAAGTTAAATCTCGGATTTGAAACCTAACATATATAAAAATGTTAAATACTCATAATAAGAAAACCATTGCCATCCTTTGAGATCCTATCCAGCTTGAATCTGAATTAATCATGTTTTATAAATACTAGATGCTGCATGCATCAGATAATACTAATTAAATACTATGGCGGATAAAAAGGGATGCGAGCCAGTCAAATCCATCAAACTATTCCATTCCATGATCTGGAAGAAAATATTAAAAAAAGAAAATCCAAAATAAAAAGTCTTGAAGTTGAATCTTGAGCATGTATTATTGTTATTATGTTATTATTATTCTTTTATGTAAAATCATAGAGCATGATACAAAAACTTGCCCTGATTGACAACAGTCGAACAAAGATATAAAGGGACTGGGAGTCACAATCTAGTAACAGCAACTAGTAATTACCCTAATAATTCTCTACTGAATTACCCAAAAAATTCTTCTGAAATCTAGCCAACTTATATTGCGCTGTGCCTAAGGTTTCTGATTGACAAAACCAGCTTCAGGTGGAGATATTGTGATGAAGACATCTGCAACCAACCTTCCTATTTTCAATTGCTCAACCATCTGATCGACAAGATAGTTTTGATAATAAACTTGATAAAAGGAACTAAAAAGAATTTGTTTCTTCATTTCCCTTTTCTCCATATCTCAGCATCTTCAAGCAAGAGGGTAAAAATTTCCATCTTCTCTTAGATTGAATAGACAGAAACTCTTTGTGGGATGACAAAACCTAACTGAATACCCTATTATTAATTGTTATTCCACTAGTATTAGGCAGCAACTTCTTCATATAGTACTTGGAATTACGCGATAGATTGATCTTCTTCCTCCTTTTCTCTGGTATCATTTCAATTGAACATTCTGAGAAGCCGCGCCTCTTGAACCTGAAAAAGAAAAAGCTCATATTTATGCTCCACAAAAGTTGAACCAAAGACAATCCTTAAGTGAGATGGAACAATAAACTAATTTCTGGTCTGGAAGTTTAGACAATCTTTTAACATAAAGCATTTCCACTTTGTTTTCCACATCCCAGAAATGGACTATTCTATATTGGTACAGAAGAAACTGAGTTACAATGTCAAAAAATTACAGCCGACCTTATACAAAGTTCCCAGCAACCAAAAATAACCATTTTCTTCCATCGTGTAAAACCATCTACGGTGGTACAAAAAGGCAATCCATACATAGCATTTCAGTCCAGCAACTAGAGAAAAAGGACAGAGAATCCCCAACATTATGCCATCAATCTACTACTATATGTAGGTCAGGATTTGGGTAATTTTGAAGAATGAATTCTAGTTGAATAATCACGACCCAGTTTATTCACTAAACGTATTACTTTTTTCCATAGTACTTTTTTCCTAGCCCATTAGCAGTTTACATGGTTAGTATGTTACACAGAGATGTAATATTTGAATACTTACCAATCTGCAGTACGAGTTGTAAGCAGGAAAAGCATTTCCAAGCCAAGGGAGGAGGCCTTCTTCTCAACAAAATCTACACATGTTTGATCACAGTCAACATGCATTCATAATATGCTTCAGAGTCCATATTGTAAAAGTAGAATTACGATTGAACATGAAAAAAAAAAAGAATAAGAAGCATCCATTCTCTTAAGGCTCCAACAAAGGTCTTCTACACGTTCATATAGGTTCACAACTCCAATTATATGTGATTTAACTTCCATAAACATAAAGAATATTTGTCGTACATGTGTCGCAAAATAGTCCTAGATCCCAGTACAACCAGAGCTAAATAACTGCCACTTCATGATTCATGGGTCAATCATATCTAGAACCAGCAAGGTACTCAATCTACTGGGTTAGTAAAGTAAAGGTGCAACATGAATATCTAGAAATTGTACTCAGTATATAATGTCAATATACTCTTCTTTCCATACTCTTCTTTCCTTATTTAGTTTTTCCCATATAGCTGTATATTTCCTTATTTAGTTTTTTCCCATATAGCTGTATATTTCCTTATTTAGTTTTTCCTATATAGTTGTATATTCCTTACTTACCTCTCTAAGATTTCCATTATTATTGTATATATTCTTGTTGTAATTACTGCTGTATTTCTTCCTATTATAGGCCTAGGATTATGGGATCTAATTATGCTTAATATATTAGACCCTAGGATTAAGGGATTTGACAATTCCTGATGTCTATATATTGTACTTCTGTTAAGTGAAATAAGGGTGAAAAACATTTCAGAAAATCTCTTTTTTTTTATCTTGTCATATAAGACTCATGCCTAAAAAGTTAATTTTAACCATGTCTTTTCTCAAAAAATGATATTCTGTGTCTCATAACCCATCATCAACCTGCCGTCTGTTCAAGGTCTGCTGTATTTATCGTTACAATTCCACTCCTAATCTAGTAATCCAAGATCATAAATTTATTGCAGTTATGCTTACAAAACAGAATGGGGTTGAAAACATCTAGAGATTCCACCAGTCTCACTTGCATTTGGTGTGCAATTAAAAGGAGGTAATATAAAACATGTGTGCACTTTTACAATTTGCATCTCCAATATCAGCATATTTACAGCAAAAGCAATTAAAGAACACAATATACGTGGCATGCCACAAATAGAAATTATAAAACATACCAAGTAATTTGTCTCCCTGTCCTTGTCCACGGCATTCAGGAGAAACAGCAATAGCAGCAACTTCTCCACACTTCTCCTCAAAGAAAGGAAAAAGAGCAGCACAGGCAATGATTTGACCTTCTCTTTCCATTACAATAAATGAATCCAATGCTTTAACCAGCTATAAACACAAACAAGACAAAAACAGTAAGCTACAGCTCAAAGCAAAAATAACCGTCAGCAGTCTCAGCTGTCCTTTCCTATCTTCCCTCACAAAGATAAAACTATTTTTGCAGAAATCCAATTAATGAAATTTAGAATGGTAGTTAAAGTACAAAAGCCAACCTCTTCATCAGTTCGTCGGACTAATACACCTGCTTCTTCTAAAGGTTGTATGATTTGTCTTATTCCAGAAAGATCTGTCACCCTAGCCATCCGGGCTCCTTCATATAGATCACTAAGCACACAAGATCATAAACCACAAAGTCAATGGCTGGGATGAACAAGCTCTGAAGTAGTAGTCAGCATATAAAAACAATATCATTTCAGATTCCATAATATCTGGAATCACAGCTTTCAAAGATGCTTCTTATATCATAGTCATAAAGTCATAAAAACCTACATCATGAATAAATTCAAATTTGAATCAATAAAACTGTAGCTATAACAAATCATGACACCAACAAATACATAAATCCATCTTTACAAGATATACTGGTATGGCTGCTACAAAATCCAAGCAGATCCTGATCTTCTCACAATATATATTGCTTATTTTACAAAAATTAACCCATGCAGTTTGTTGCAGAACCATTCACCAATGTTCATTAGCTACAACTGAGATTTCATCAACAAAAATACAACACTTAGGCTGTAACAATGACCTAAGGACTCAAGATAGCAGGGAAGGTTGTTTTATTTTGTAAAAAATCTATGTAGCCGCTACCTTTTTTTTTTTTTTGTGGTCAGTAGAGGCATCTATAATTTGAATTTTGGACCATTTGATCATGGACATAGACCAACAATTTTTTTTTTTAGAAAGGACATTATTTCAACTTGTAGTTTGAAGACTCGACATGCAAATCAATAGCTAAGAAAACAATCTGAAAGCTTCCTGGAAATTAATTCAAATTCCAGAAAATCTAAACATTTAAACAGCAATTTGCATCAAGGACAGACAAATATTAACCGAGAGAGCCACTGTTCAAAATGTCGTTATCAAACATTTAAATCAACATTGGGAATGGAAAGTCAAGAAAATGGTTTTACCAGTGATCACATACCTAGCAACCATCGTCCCCATTCCATCTCTTTTAAACAATTCCAACAATAGAACTCCACCAATTGTGCCATCTAAAAGATGTACTCTCTGTACACCTCCCTGAAAATATAGAACAAAATATAATCAACACACATGCCAAAACATAAAAATAATTTGAGTTCAAACTATCTAGAACATCATGTGAGGAATTCTTAGGTATCAGAAAATTTGGAAACCATTCCTCAAAGACCTTAATATCATGTTCCTTCACCAACCATCACCAATATCCATGTATCAGCATGTACATCAGTGAAAGGATTGACTTCGATTGTTGTCTATGTTAAAAAATGTAGAATATACAGGAAGAAAGGCAAGAATCCATGTAGAGAAGGTTGCAATAAAATGTTTAAGAATCAAGATTAAAGAACACTGTGATTCCATCAAGTCTAATGGTTCCTTGATCCAAAAAAGAACATTAAAATGTAAAAAAGACCAAAATTATGCATCATTAGTCAAACCACATCCACAATAAACTTACTTTACAAACAAAAGTTGCAGCAGCTAATTCTGAAAGGTAACCATTTAATCGACTCTGCCGTTCATGGCCTCCAATAGCAAAACCTTGTTCCCCCGACCATAAGCCATTTCCATTGTCAAAGCCAACACCATTCTGGAAGTGGAAGATTGCATCATGCCTTCCATTAACAGGTCTGCCATTCTGTGACGAAGGCGCAACAGTGACAGAATCACCATTAACAGGCTTTCCACTCTGTGACGAAGGAATGACTCTGACAGAATCATTGTGTTCAATAGAAGTGAAATCTTCTTGGCCAACAGCTTTAACATAGCTAGCAGCTATCTCACTTTGCTTAGCCCGTTTACGAATAAGTGCATCTGCTTCTTCAATAGCCAAATAACGTATTAGGTGCCCACTCTCATCCAGAATGGGACCATCTATGACACAAATAAGCTTGTCTGCGCCAATAGCAAGGGCACATGCTGTAGCAACTTCATAAGTGCTGAAATATATGAAACCATAAGCATTATGCATCAAACTTAAGAGTTGAATAATTGTTGTTGCCAAAAGAAATCCATTAAAAAGCTCAGTTCAATCAACTCAAGTACGAGAGCCAAAACAAATATGAGACAATTTTGATGCATAGTGTTGATTCAGATTACTCATCCTTCAAAATGAAGATGGAAAGGATAACATACTTGCAGTTTAAAACTTCTCCAGAGCTGGAATAGCCTAGGTTGCTTAATAAAACGATACAACCACCATCAAGTCTTTCTCGCATACGAGTAACATCTACTTTCTTCACTTCACCAGTTGCTCCAAAATCAACACCTTCAACAACTCCCCTTCGCTGCAAAGGACAGTTACAAAAAGTAACATTAGCAGCAATATTTATTCAAAAGCATTATATGATCTTATAGAAGTATGTATTTGAACATTAATATAATCAATTAAAAAAAAAAGACTGTACCTTGGCAGCAAGAAAATTACCACTGGCAACACTGACACCAACATCATGCCAACGGCTACTATCACCATGACGCCGAATATTACAAATAGAAGGACCAGGAGACAGTTTAGCCTCGATCATCATACGAATCTTCCCAGCTGCCTCCATTGATGCAGCTAAGGCTTCAGAATCAGTTATTCTGTATTGACCAACATACTTAGCTTCATGCCCTGCAATTAAATAAATTAACTAAAAAAAACAATTGCTATCTGCTCTGCTACTACCAAATTAAATTTCATATAAACCCAAAATTGAAAAGTACACCAACAAAAAAAAAAAAAAAAAATTTACCCCTCTCAGCTAAAAGGCTATCAATTTGAACATGGGTCCCTGGAACCAGCACAAACCTGATACCCAGGTGATGAAGAAATGCTATATCCTGCATACAAGTATTAAACATAAACTTGTTCAATTCTACAAATTTAATTTTAAATCGTGTAGTTGAACTAGAAGAGAACATAAAGAACTTGCCTTTAAAATAGGATCCAAGAAACTACTAGCAATAATTTCACCAGAAATAATTACAACAAAAGTGCTACCCCTATGTGCCCATAAGTAAGGCCAAGCTTCACGAAACCACCGCACGAATTGTTTGTCCTCGAATTCAACATTACCCCTGCTATCTTCCTCATTATACACATTGCATTTTACCCAGTTGACCTTACGCTTCCTCTGGTTATTATAGCACAAGAAAGGCGAGGCCTTTGGAAGAGGAAGAGGAGGACGATAGAAATGGAATTTGGGTCTGGTTCTGAAGGCATGGTGCGGCGAAAATAGGAGCGGAGAGGATTGTAGATTGTTTTGTGGAGTAATGTAAGAATGGGTTGAACAAGGAGCCGCCATTAAAACACCAAATCGAACGCAAATTATATATAAAAAATATAGGCCGGGTATAGGTAAGAACCTCAAAAAAAATAAAGTGCAGAGTGGAGGAGAAGGAGAACATGAATATTCAAAGAGAAAGAAAGGAAAATGGCGACTAGTGAGGCAGCCACCGCTGCTGAACCGTGGGACCTCCACCGCTGCTGAACTGTGGGACCTCCACCTCGCCTCACCTACTGTACTCAACAAAATTACAAGTCACCCGCCTTCTCTCTTGCTCCACCTAAGTTATTTTATCTTCTTCTTTTTTTTTTCTTTTTTTTAATTAGGAAAAAGCAATTATTTTTTATTTTTTAACAAATGAAAGGCAAATGTTATATATATATTATTTACTCGTGGAAATTGTTATGTAAAAACGGAAATATCTTTTTTAAATAATATTTTAAATTTCAGCTTTTATATATTTTAAAAATATTAAATTAATTTTTATGAAATTTTTATTATTATAATACTACTCTAATTAAATTAAATTAATTAAATTTAATAAATTTTTAATTTTTTTTAAAAATTAATGATGTTGGTGGAGATTTTCAAACCGTAATATCTCTCTAAAAATTTATTTTTCAATTCATTAGGAGTAAAATTTATTATTACCATGTTATACACTAAAGGTTAAGTAAATTAAATTTTATTCTCTTACTATCTAATTGATCCTATCAAGTGATATTGTTCTAATAAATTTAATCTTATAATATTTTTGTTTTAATTTTTAAATTAATTTTTAATATATCTTGTTTATAAAATTATTAATATTAAATAAATAAAATATAAATCAATTATTTAATATATTTTTTGTGAGAATAAAATCAATTATTTAATATTTAAATGTAAATAACATTGAGAATATGTAATCAATTAACCAATAGTAAAAGACCTTTCATGTTGTGGCCTTGTGTGTGTCCATACAAAAATGCTGCGCCCATGCAAGGCTCATAAGTCCTTATTAACCGGAGGAAATTTCATGTCCTAGTAAATGCCTTAATGTCGTTTGTTGCTACCAATTTTTTTTTTTTTTTCAATTATATTTCAGCGTTTCAAGTATTTTTTCTTTTTTCATCTTTTTTTCTTTTTCCTATAATTTTTTTAATTTATTATTTTTAAAAACATATTTAATTTAAGTTAATTGTATTTATTTATTTAATTTGTATATTTTAAATAATTTAATTTTATATTTTAAATAACAATTTTTTTAAATATTGAAACTTTCTATTATTTAAAATATAAAAATTAAGCTAATTAAACAAAAAATTACCCATAGTTTTTAATAATTATTTAAAATTTAAAAATTAAACTAATTAAGTAAAGTTACCCATAGTATTTAATAATTATTTTTTAGTAAAAATAGCAAAAAAATTATGAAATATATTAAATAAATTATTATTTTTATTATTGATACTAATAAAGGTAAAAATTATATTTATAGTCTTAATGATGAAAAAACTAAAAAAACAACAAATATTAAAAAAATAAACAAAAATCAACAATTGCAATTTTTTTTTGCTTTTGTTAATTTTTGTTGATTTTATTATTTCAGTTGTTGTTTTTAAATTGTTTTTGTTTTTTGGCTTTATTTATATTTGTTGATTTTTATTAAAAATAAAAAAAATAACAATGAAAAATAATAAAAATTACGAGATAAATAAAAAATTATTATTTTAATCATTAATATAAATAAAAGTAAAAATTTTATTTATGACCTTAATTTTGTCATTAATAATGAAAAAATAATTTAAAAATAATAAAAAAATCAACAACTAACAATTAACAACAATCAACAAACATAGTTTTTTGTTGATTTTTGTTGTTTTTATTTTTTTTGTTCCAGTTTATTGATTTTTTTATTATTTTGGATTTTTTTAGTTGATATTACAAATACATCATAAAAATTGTAAATTTGTTACATATAGATAATCAACAAGTATCAAATAATTTTTTTTAAGAAAAAGAAGTTGTTAGGCATTTTAATAAACAAATTAAAGTAAAAAAAAAAAAAAATCATTAGTCTTTAAGAATATAAAAGAAGAAAATTTGGTTTATTTATTTTTGTTGTATCAATTGAAGATATTTATTACTTGATTTAACAAGAATTGGAGATTTTTAGTTTATAATTATTCATTTGAAAAAAAAAATCTTAAAAGAAAAAATATTAAGAAAAAAATGTTAAAAATAAAATGAATATAGTACCTTAATAATAAAAAAATGTTGAGCAAAAAAAATAAAAAAAGATGAAGACATTAGAAAAAAATATTGAGAAAAAAATTAATATAGTACTATAAAAATTGAAAAAAATATTGAGAAAAAAATGAAGACATTAGAAAAAAATATTTGAAAAAAATGCTGAGAAAAAAAATTGAGAAAAAATAGATGAAGATGGTAAAAAAATATTAAGAAAAAAATAAATAAAAAATATAAAACAAAAAATTGTTAAAAAAAGGAGCAACCCTAAAAATAAAACGTGACAAAAGGAATTGACTATATTTGAAAGAATTAATTTTGTAAAATTTTTGAAGTCAACAATATTTTTGAAAATATTTTTAGTTTTTGATATATTCATATAAAGATCCTTATTAATAATTTTTCAAATTATTGTCCGCACTCTACTGTTACATGCAATAATTAAATAAATTTAAATGTATATATAATAATATTATTTTATTCTTATTAATAAATATAAAATATTTAATACGTAGATTAAAATTTAATTCTCTCCCAAAAAATAATAATTTAATATAATAATCTGAATATACATAAAAATATTTTAGTATGTTTATTCGCATATAACGTGTGAAAATAAAATATATATTATATTTCTTTTCATAATTGGTAATGAATATGGTTTTTTGATCTTAACTTTTCGTGTGTGACATTGAATATTTTATTATTTTAATTATAATAGAGATGTAATAAACTGTGAACTATATAATAAGAGTATACAATATATTTTAATAAGAACAGTTATCGTAATAATTTCTACTAATATTAGTAAATAATAACTGTAGAGGTTCAAACTCGATAATTTTATAATTCTTATTATAAATAGAAATATCAAAATTATTTTATTTTGTCACCATACGAGTTACAAAATTTCAACCTAGCTATCAAAGAATATTCTCTTCAAATAGTGCTTTCACCGATGTTATAAGGGTTTGATTTAAATCAAGATACTTATGCTTGATATAAGTTCAATATAAATGTTTCAGTTATATTATTTAGCTTAGTTCTAAAATTGTTGTTAAGTTAATTGAATTAAAATTTTCCAAACTAATTATAGTTCCATGAATATTTTAAATTACACAAAAAATTTATACAATCTTCATATTTTATATTTTTTTTAAAAAAATATCGCATTTTTCTTTACTGAACCTTCAAAATGTGTTTTAGCTGAAAGTCGAGTAGTATTGTGATATAATTCTTTTAAAATATCAATAGGTTAATAATTCGATTTTTATATTCTTTTTCAAGTTTAAAAAATATGCTTTTAAATTTCAAAATAACTTTAAATTTTATAAGAATATGCTTTGATATTTTTTCAAAAAATTGATTATTGAAAATTTTGAATTTTTTAATCATACATAATTAATTAAAAAAAATTTGATTACTGTGACTTGAACAAACATACGAACACTAGCTAGCTAAACTCTTTTTTTTTTTTTTTTTTTTCAAATCAGTATAAGGAGAAAAGAGATATAATTACATACCTTAAGCAAAAACTCCAAGAAAGGACCATCAACAACGTCGCTTGACAGAACCACAACAAATGTACGCCCTTTATGCAAAACGACACAAGACTGAATTGCCCTCAAAACCTCCACAAATTTTCTGTCATCTTCTGCGGTATCATCACCAATGTATCTTCTTTCGCCATTAATACATGACCTGCAACAACCTTTCATCACCAACCCTTTTCTTCCAAGCTTTTTTCTCCCCAGTAATTTTGATCTATTACTGAAGATCATATCCACTACATGGCTGTAACTATAAAGATTTTGTGTTGTGTAACGTGAACAAGAGCTGGTTTCTCCACGATTTTGTAGAGAATCAACCACCCACGACCTCATTTTGAAAGTCGCCATGGTTTAATTTCTTTTTCTTTTGTCAGCGCGAGCTCTCTATGTATATCTATGCATAAGGGGTTTATAAGAATATAATATATATATAAAAAGAGAAAAGGCACAGTGAAGGACGCGGCTGAACGGTGGAGTTGAGAAATATGATGTGGAGAAAGGCATATAGAAAGGACAGAATTTAATTGCTTGATAAGTAATGCTATTAATCTTAAGCATACCTAATTTGTTCACTTTCTATAAATGGACGTTGTTTCTTAGCTAGTACAAGCTATGTAGGACGCACACACATATATATTGGAATTTTCTGGTTGGTACTGCTTTAATTTGCCCACACATATTTTATCATCTCAATATATATTTACTAGTATTTTCTTTATAATTTAACGGTTAAGCCGTGTGACATATAAAAATTGAGAAAATATAATTAAATTTTCACTTTTTCTATATTCTACATTCAAGAATAGCTATAAAGTAAAAAAAAATAAAATAAAAAATACACATGTACCCATAAAAAGTTATTACTTACCCTCTGCTAGAGATGAAAAAATAAAAATAAAAAATTGATGAAATAATGTTTTCTACATTAATATGATAAAGAGAGTTTTGTCAATAGGGATTAATGTTCATTTTTGGTTATTGTTAGCATAAAGTAATTTGACCCAATAAAAATTCCAGCATAAATTTTTTCAATAAGATGTCTTCACATAAAAATTTAACAAAATTTTACGCAACAATTTAGTTGATTAATGTCGATTCTAATATGAGAAGTAATAAAATACATAATTTTTTGGGTTTATAATAAGACTTCAAGTTGCATAGAGCCACATTTCAGGGGAAGTTCATATGTAATGCAAGAGGGAAACTTTTAGCAAATGATTGAATTTTGTGAAACTGACTCAGAATCAGGTGTCATATATTTTAAATTAAATATAAAATACTTGAATTTGAAAAAAAAAATTCTCAATATGTAAAAATTTCTCAACCTTTTAAACCACTTTTTATAATATCTAAATTGGCAAAGATAAAACACATTTAATAGAAGTAAATGTATCAACGTTGAGATGTAGAGAATAAAATTTAATTTTTCGTTGTACTTCGTGGGAAAAAAAAAAAAACACATTTCGTAGAAGTAATATCATTATGGGTGAGAACTTTGTAAAGAGAAAAATCAAGGGACAATTCTTTGCTGTTATGCTCTCTATTATATGAAAGAATGTTCCTATGGCATCAAAGTTTTGTGCTTCTCAATCAATGGGAATCTATACTATTTTCGTTGGTTCTCATTGGACAATACTTAACCACCATATCTATATTTGTTCTCCTTATCTTACTATATTGATTTTAAACAAGAGCCCTTTGCCTCTTTTAGAAATTTGAAAAAAAAAAAAAAAAAAAAGCTCAAAATATAGCAATTAGAACTTTGTTCAATTTACAAATTAAAGTGAGGAGAAGAAGAGCATTTTAAAAACGATTATGGAGAAATATGTGTTTTGAAAATTGATAACAACTCTGATAATACATAAAAATTTTGAAAAAAAACTTTTATCTACCTTAAAAGTTCAATTTATTAAGTAAAATTAGTATATAATTCTACTCAATTTATTTTATGAAACTTATATAAAATTAATTGCTTTTACTAGTCTTCATGAGGTTGTTAGTATGGTAGACATGGCCCTCTAGCTGGTGATATTTATGTTTCTTTCAGTCCTATCACATGACTTTTTCGGTCAAATATGCAATTTCACCCCTGAACTGTATTCAATTATTTTATATCATCTATAAACTTTTATTTAATTTAATTTCACCTCTTAATTCTTATTTTTGAGAAAATGACATTAACTTTCCTGAGGTTAAATCTAATTTACATTTTAAAATCTCTTATTTCAAAATCGAATATTAACCTCCCTACAGTTTCAAAATCGAACACTTAAGGATTTTTGTTGACTTTGTTGCAAAAAATTATCATTATACTCTTGTTTTCTATAAAAGTAAATGATATTAACCTCCTTAAAATTAGGTCTAATTGACATTTCAAAACTTTTTATTTCAAAATCGAATATTAACCTTCATATAATTTCAAAATCAAACATTTAAGAACTCTTATTAACTTTTTTTATAAAAAATTATCATTATACCATTGTTTTAACATATGTCTTCTCTAATCTCATTACATATAATCCATAGCATGTTTTGTCACGACCCAAACTAGGAGTCATGACTGGCGCTAGGGAACGGGAATTCTTTCGAATCCGGTACCCGTAACAAGCCTAAGAAAATAAAATCATACAATAAATAAATAAAGAGTACAATATAATTAAAATTTTTCGAATCAATATATAAAATAAATTCTCCAAATCCTTTTATAAATGAATACATATTCGTACAATGTTCAAATACAAATTCTCAGAGTATTTAATATCCAAACAAAATAATACACTACCAATATAATAACACTACTATTGCAGCTTATAGAATACAATTCAAAGTTCAGAATATACATTTGCATAAAATAGTCGGGACTAAAGAATACCGGCGAGGAACTCTACAACTAAGGTCTGACGATATGGGATCTCCTGAAAAAAAATAATTGAGGGGGGTCAGACCTCACTGAGTGAATTATTATACTATATATACATGCAAACTAAACCATAACAATCAGGTATTCTTATATATATATATGTATATACACATAATTCACACGAATGCCAAACTCTGCCTTTATAAATATACTAAATGTAGAAAATGTTTGTTTTAATTCATGAAGGATCCATATAACCCTAATAATAGCAACCTCAAACAATCCCATCATCACTCTAGCCATACGGGCTCACTTGATCCCAAATAGAACACTTATTCCAATCTGGACAGCAGACTGGCCCCGAGACACTAAGTCAACTGAGCTTCAGCAGTCTGGCTGTCAGTATGATTGGCCCCGAGACACTTAGTCAACCGAGCTCCAGCAGTCTGACTGTCAGTGTGATTGGCCCCGCAATCACACTATCTAACATACATTAATCTCAGTCAAATCAATTTAATCAATTGTAATCACCCAAAATTAACTCTCACTCAATCTTTATCTATCGTACCGGTACGTACACGGTCTTAGTGCTGCCCACTAAGAAGCACGTTCTATTGATATCCTTCACTTAGAATAAATCATTCATTCAAAAAATAATTAATGTAGAACAATATTCATAATAGTAAAACCAACCATATATATATATATATATACAAAAAATATACCTAAAATATACCCAGTATATTTCAGGTATATATATATATATGTGTCAAATAAAATATGAAATAAACTAAAGATAAATCATTAATATAGTTAAAAACAATTTAAACGAGTAACAATAATATAACATGCATTTTCTTAAAAATATACTTAAATATACAAAAGATATACCCTAAGTACACAAATCATTTAATAAAACATTTATGTATAAATATTCATTTAAATATGTGTTTGTGTTTAACATATATTCACAAATATACTAAAAATAAACCTAATTATCTAGCATGCATATATCAAAAATAAACCCTAAATATACCACTAATGTGTTAGGTTTAATTTAATAATAAAACATGTATTTATTTGGAAATAAATAAAAAATATACCAAAAATAAACTTAAAAATAATTTAAGTGTAGGTTTATAATTTAACATGCAATTATTTAATAATAAACCTAAAATCTACTAAAACTATACCTAAAGTATACTAATCATTTAATAAAATAATTATGTCTCAGTGTACATTTTAAAACATGTGTATATTACTCAAATGTATTAAACCTAAACCTAATTGTTTAATGTGCATATATCAAACTAACATGTGTAATTATTTAATTTGCATATATATAAAAATGCAACCCTAGATATACTAAAAATATTATAATTTAAATCCCTTTTAAAACATACAATGAAAATGAAAAATTTTAAATAATGCACCCTATATGCAGTGCATATAGATACAATATAATAACTCACATATTAGCGCTCCATGAGACAAACTCGGCGGGCATGATCCGTTAGGCCTCGGTCTCGGTACAGCTAGACAAATAAATGACAACATGAAATCAGAATAAATTTAACGAAAATTCTAAAGAATCGATCTAGAATTTTAGACACAAAATTAGAATAGAAATTTGATCGAACATCACGTTTTACGAGAATTCTACCAAAAATCCGACAGAATCTCCCCTGTAAAACGGACATCTCTCCACTCAAAGAGTAGAGCCGGTCCTACAAAGAAAACACATTTCGGAATAATACCAAATTCACAACCATAATCCCTCGGTCGGACTCTAAACTACAATTCTCCCAACCGAGGCTCATAATTCACAGAATATACACAAAGCACATTTAAATGTCATAAATACCAAAAATACCCTTAAATAATCAAAATATAGTAAATCAGATATTTAAAATACTGAAAATAATTATTTCACTGATAATTATAATAAAAATCCAAATTACATAATTAACCCTAAAACATACTAAAAATCAATAAAAACTCATTTATTTAGAAAAATAGTATATTATATATAATTTGAAAATAATTTACGAAAAATAGTTTTAATTAGTTAAAAATACTAAAAATTTTCAGAAATCATTTTTATAGCTCAAATAATTATTCAAACCAATTTAATTATATTTTTAGCCAATTTAGTGTAAAATTACCAAAATACCCCTATATATATAAATTTACTAAAATAAATTCAAAAATTCACCAAAAATAATATAATTACTCAAAATTAATTTTCTCAACATATATTTCAATAATATTAATAAATATACTCAATTTACCAATTTATTTCAATTAAACACATAATTAACCCTATTTTTCAAAATTACATAAACTTAATAAATTTCAAATAAATATATAAAAATTCACAAAAATTAAAAATAAATTTCTATAATTCATTTCAACTCCTATAATCACCATAAAACACAATTTCATAATTTAGTTAATTAATTTTCGAAAATTAGAAAATAATAATAAAATAATCAAAAATTCACAAAAATTAAAATAAATTCCAAAAATTCTAAAAAAAATACAGCATGTAGATTAAGCTTCCAGGAACAAAGTTTGTGAAGGAAGTTTTCATGAATCAACCAAATTTAAGCTAAAAAAAATTTGAAACCCAAAATGGCTGATTTGAAGAAATTGAAACCTAAGCAATTCTAGACCAAATCAAATGAAACAAAGCTTGGAATCACACTCACCAAAGCTCAAGGAGAAGATAGAGACTGACAGTATCAAATTTGGTGGCTGGAAAGTGCTTGATCGGAGTTAGGAGTAACTTTTGGCTTCTTGATGAAAATCCGGCTAAACAACACCGGAAATGAGAGCTTTAGGTAGTGAAAATGGCTGGAAGTGGAGGAGGAAGGTTGAGGGGCATAGTAACAGCAAGAAAATCAGCTTGAAAGTGGTTGAAAATGGTGGAATCCATTTGGGAAGAAAAATGAAGGAGACAATGAGATTTTAGTAATTTCTGCAAACTTTTTTTTTTTTGAAAAAAACATGTATATATTGTAATATCTCGTATTTTTAAATATTTTAATACTGCATCGGGATATACAGTGTTAATAATTTTTAAATATGATATTGATATTTTATGAGCTTTCATTTAATTTAAATTGAATTTTAATTGTTTATTATTATTTTAAGTGCTTTACGTAAAATTTTCCCGAGATTTTCATTTTCGGGAAAATTTTTACATAAATAATTTATTATTAATTATTTTAAGTATATTTATGGACTTGCATGAACTCATACGTATTTTTAAATTACTAAATAAAGCTTATGTGTATATATTTATTTAATTAGAGTTTAATTTATTACCCTAATATTTTATTATTTGTTTATTAATTTTATTGTTATTTAATTATTTTTATTTATTATTAAATTTTAAAATATTAAATATTAAGTGTGTGGTGTATATTTAATGTGTGTAATTTAATATTATTTTATTATATAGTATAAAGTATATATATATACATATGTACATTTAATATAAACAAAAAAATAAAGTTTAAAATAATTACAAAACTACCCCTCCCGTTCCTCCTTCTTCCCCGACCGTTTCCCTCACCGTCCGCCACCTTTCACACCATTTCCTTGTAGTTGGTGTGCCGTCTGGCGTGCCACCACCTTCCCCATCCTTCCTCGCCGCCTGTAGCAGCCGTTTCCGGCATCTGGAGGTCGATTTTGGCCGGAGAAGCTGAATTCCTCTTCACCGTCGATCACGACGATTTCGGCCACCATTTTTGACACCGCTGGTCTCCTACTTCTCCTTGAGCTCCGGTGAGTGTGATTCTAGCTTTGGTTTGAGCTTAAATGGTCTTGATTTGCTTAGGTTTCAAATTTTTGATTTCAGCCATATTAGGGTTCTTCAATTTTTTGAACTTCAATTTGATTGATTCATGAAAAATTCCTTCACAAATGTTGATCCTAGTAGCTTAATATACATGTGTGAATTTTTGTAGAATTTTTGGGAATTATTTTGATTTTTGGGTATTTTTGAATATTTTAATATTATTTTCTAATTTTCGAAAATTAATTAATTAAATTATTAAATTGTGTTTTATGATAAATATAGGTGTTGAAATGAATTATAGAAATTTATTTGGAATTTTTATGAATTTCTATGTATTTATTTTGAATTTAATTAGTTTATGTAATTTTTGGAAAATTAGGTTAATTGTGTTTTTAATTGAAATTAATTGATTAATTGAGTTTAATTATTGATATTATTGATAAATATGTGGATAAAATTAATTTTGGATAATTATATTATTTTTGGTGAATTTTTGAAGTAATTTTAGTATATTTATATATGTAGGGGTATTTTGGTAATTTTACACAAAATTGGCTAAAATTGTAATTAAATTGGTTTTAATAGCTATTTAAGGTATAAAAATGACTTCTACAAATTATTTAGTATTTTTAACTAATTAAAACTATTTTTCGTGAATTATTTTCAATTATATATATAATATACGATTTTACTAATAAAATGACTTTTTATCGGTTTTTACAGTGTTTTAAGGATAATTATGTAATTTCTACGTATAAAATGAATTTCTATGTTATAAGGGTATTTTTGGTATTTCTAAAATTGTTCTGTGATTGTGGACCCCGGTCGGTAGACTGTAATTTGGAGTCCGACCGAGGGGTTGTGAATGAGATGTGGTGTTTATTTTTGAAGTGTATTTCTTTGCAGGGTCGGCTCTACTCTTTGAGTAGAGAGATGTCCATTTTACAGGGGAGGTTCTGCCGAATTTTTGGTAAAATTCTCGTAAAACGTGATATCCGGTCGAACCCTAATTTCTATTCTGTGTTTAAAATTCTAGATCGAGTTCTAGAATTTTCTGTTAGGTTTATTCTGATTTCTGTCGTTATTGTTTGTTTAGTTGCGCCGAGACCGAGGCCTAGTGGATCAGGCCCGTCGGATCCATCTCGTGGAGCGCACTAAGTGTGAGTTGCTATTTTATATATATATGCTTAGGGTGCATGATTTTAGAATATATGTTTTATTTTGATTAAATATGCATAAATAACGTGATTAGTATTAAAGTATATTTTTAGTATATTTCTGGTTTATTTCCTGTATATTTTGAATTATATGCATGTTTTGTTAATAAATTATATTTAAAAATGTTTTTAAATATATTTCTAGCTAAATCTGTAATTTGATTAAATTCATTTGATGTATATATACTCGAAATATACCTGATTTATGTTTGGTATATTTCCAGTATATATATGTGGTTTATAATGTTATTTTATTTAAATTCATGCATCATTTATTTGTGAATGAATGTTTTATATTATTAATGAAGGATATCAATAGAACGTGCTATCTAGTGGGCAGCACTAGGACCGAGTACGTACCGGTATGCTTATAGCATTTAGGCTATATTACTAACCATTTGTGGATATTGACTGAATATGATTATTTGGTGTGTGAGATATGGTTTGGAGGTGTGATTGCTGGAGCTCGGTTGACCAAGTGTCTCGGGGCCAATCACACTGACAGTCAGACTGCTGGAGCTCGGTTGACTTAGTGTCTCGGGGCCAGTCTACTGTCTAAATGGATTAAGTGGATATATTTGAATTAAGTGAGCCTATATGGCTAGAGTGTTGTCTAACATTGTTTAAGGTTGCGATATTATAGGGTTCTATTTGATCCTTCATAAACGATGATTTTCAGTAAAATATATATAAACTGATTTTATTGCATCTGTGTGTATTTGCCTGTATATATACATATTAAATATATATTGTTGATTGTATGCATGTATATATATTATAGTAATTCACTCAGTGAGGTCTGACTCCCCTCGTTGGCTATTTTTCAAGAGAGTCATCATCTTCAGACCTCAGTAGCAGGCCTATACGCCGGATTTCTTCCGCCCCGGCTTCTTTGTGTAAACTGCTTTTTTGAGTCTTAAGTTTTATTTTATCTAGACACTGCAGTAGTCATTAAATTATTTAAGAGATGTTGTATTATATTTGAACTGGATTTGTATTAAAAGAGTTTAAATATATATGTGATGATGAGAATTTGATTTAAATCCAGTTGGTGCATATGTTAATATTATATTTATGATTTTTATTTCCGCTGCATTATATATTGTTATTACTATTGCATGTTTTATTTTATTTTTAGGTTTGCTACGAGTTCCGAATTCGAAAAAATTCCCGTTCCATAGCGCCGGTCATGGTCCCTGTTTTGGGTCGTGACATATATATATATATATCCACCTTATATATATTATAATAATATAATCCCACACACAAATGATGTTCACCACACAAATATTTTATTATATTTAATAATTTATACACTTAAAATTAATTAATTAATACAAAAAAAATTAAATAATAAAATTAAGGAAATTAATTAAGCTCTAATTAATTTAAATAAATACACATATATACAATTTATTTTAGCACTTTAAAATTATATATGAGTTCATGCAAATTCATAAAACTAGTCAAAATAAATAGTATTAAATTATTTAAGTGTCAATTTTTTCAAAAATATAATTCCCAAGAAAATTTTACGTAAAGTACTTAAAATAATATAAAATAATTAAAATTAGCTTTAAACAAATAATAACTCTTAAAAATGTCATAAATATATACAAAAATTATTAACATTGCATATCCCGATGCAGTATAAAATTATTTAAAAAAAACTCGGGATATTACATGTTTTCTCTAATCTTATTATATAAAACCCCTAACATTTACCTTTCTCTAATTTTTATATTTTTTTAAAAAATTTAAAAAAGTTAAAATTTTATTTATAGATCTAAAAACTATTAATTATTAATTCCTTTTAATTTTTATAAATCTAAAAATTTTTTAACTTTTAATTTTTAAAATAAATTTTTTTTGTATAGAAACTTTTTATTTTTTTTATTAAATGTATATGGATTGATTGTAAAATTTTTAGATCCATAAAAATTATTTTTAACTTTTTTTAAAATTTTTTAAGAAATGTTAATAAATGATTTTTATAAACTAAAAAATTTTAAAAAAATTATAAATGTATATTTTAAAAGTAATTTCATCAATTCTCATTGTTATTCAAACATAAACTTTGGGGTAAATGCTATGGATTATATGTAATGGAATTAGAGAAAATATATGTTAAAATAAGGATATTATGGTTATTTTTTTTTATAAAAAAAGTCAATAAAAATCCCTAAGTGTTTGATTTTGAAACTATATGGAGGTTAATATTCGATTTTGAAATAAGAGGTTTTGAAATGTCAATTACGTCTAATTTTAGAAAAGTTAATGTCATTTACTCTTACAGAAGACAATGGTATAATGGTCATTTTTTGCAAAAATATCAACAAAAGTTTTTAAGTGTTCGATTTTGAAACTGTAGAGAGGTTAATATTCGATTTTGAAATAGGAGATTTTAAAATGTAAATTAGGTCTAACCTTAGGGAAGTTAATGTTATTTTCTCTTTATTTTTTACATAGTTAACTCTTTTTACACAATAGATAAATACGTGTATTTAATTTACGTTGAGACTGAATAGGTGAAAAATAGAAGTTAAGAAGTGAAATTGGTGAAAAATATAAGTTATATAGAATAAATAGGTAAAAAAAAGTTAAGAGGTGAAATTAAACAAAATAAAAGTTTAGAGTTGACATAAAATAATTGAGTAAAATTCATGAGTAAAATTATATATCCCATTATACTTTTTCATATTGAAAATGCGTAAAAGAAATGTTTGAAACTTTTCCTAATTTCAAAATTTGTATAAAAATAACTTAATTTGGAAATTTTTTTAATTTTAATATAATCAATATTAAATTTGAACTATTCACTAATGGAAGTTACAAAAAATTATATTTAAAAATATTATTAAATTGGTTTTGATCTATAAACATAATTTTCTTGCTTAAAATTACAACATTATTTTAAAAAATTTAAATTGACTGAAAGTTGATTTGAAAGACCGGTCCAAAATCAAAGTTAAACTCATTTAGTAATATAATGCCCTAAAGATATTTTGGGAAGTTCTGGTGCACATCTACGTAAGATGGCTGCTCAGATTCAGCGTGGTAGGGTTGCGTCAAGAAATAATTCTCAGATTCAAGATTTATTATTAACATTTAAACAATTTTAACTTATTATGTATATACACTTTTTAAATTTCAATAATGCTATTGCTTTTATAGAAAATTTCTAACATATATAAATGCACCAATGGTCACATTTAAAATTACTATTCAATTTGAGTTTATTGGTACATAAAAATTGAATAAATTTAATCATTTGCTAATAAAAATAAATTAAAATATATTTTAATTTAATAAGTATAATTTGTTTGTCTAGATTTCTTTTGCAGATAATGTGATAAATAAAATTAATTTACTTCGAAAATCATCTCCAGCAAAAAAATGTAAATATATTTATTTCTTACTTATTTAGTACTTCAGAGTCTTCCTTCATGAGTAGCTTGTCCGAAAACTATTTATATTATTAGTTTCGCGACATGTATGCCTGTCGGCATGGGGGGTGGGGGTGGGAGGCGGGACGCCCATTTTGCAGCTTCAAGTTAATTTAATTTTTTTAAAATTTCATTTCGTTTGGTAAATTTATAACTTATGTGAATAAATTCGTAATGTAAAAATTTAAATATTCATAATTTTTAAATACTTAAATGACATTATTTTTTATTTTTGTTTTTAAATTTCAATTTTTTGATGAAAATATATATTTTATTTTTGGAATCTAAAATCTAAGTTGTACACATATAAACTTATTGTGTAAACATTTAAACATTTGTAATTTGTAAAAAAAAAAATAATAATCAAATTGCATTTTTTTCATTTTTTTAAATTTTAATTTTTTGATGAATATATATATATATATTTTAAAATTTAAAACCTAAGTTATACACAGATAAACTCATCATATAAGAATTTAAATACTTATATCTTATAAATTTTTTGTAATAATAAAATGAAAAAATATAATAAAAAAAGAGCATTATTATCTTTATGTAGTGAGTAGTGACACAACAGTGCATCGCTACTCAATACACAAAACATTATCCTATATTATTTTCATACTTAGATGACTATTGATAATAATATATGTGAATCTTTCAAACGTCATTTATTAAATGCTAGGACTAAACATATTGTTGCTTTACTTGAATGGGTTGGGTAAATTATCTAAATAGTTATTAAACTTTAGTTAGATTTTCAAAAAGGTTGCTTAACTTCAATTTGTGATATTTTAGTCATCAAACTTAGTTATCAAACTTTGATTTTTGTTCTAAATATAGTCTCTTTTTAATATTTTAAGCTTTAAAATTATATAATATTACCATTTTAGTCCAAAAGATTATTTCATTGCAAATAAGTTCATAGGTTCTAAAGATAATAAATAAAATAAAAATATATATTTTTATTTTCTCCATGTCTTCTATTGTAAAGAGTCTTGTCCATTATTTATGTTTCTTTAACTGGCCTAATACTAATAGTTTGAGAGTTTTAAAACAAGAATTATTCGATGCATGATAGTAAGAGGTTAGTAGTCACCAAGAATATCATAATCAATACTATGTGTTGATACTCGGTTTTATCGGCCTAAGATAAGGGGTTAACTGTGGACACTTGATTTGGTTGGCCTGCCATAGAGGCTGATGATGAGGAATACAAAGCTTGAATGCAAGAAAAAAGCCCGAAAACCTTCTTAAAAATTGAACCTAAGAGCTTAAAACCCAAAATCTCAATCCAAACCCATTCAGAAGCAAGCTTAACCCACCTCGGCCCATTCGGCCCAATGTAAGGCCAGGGCAAAGAGGCGATTGCCCCTTTGAAGAGGTGATCACCTCTATGGCAACAGGAAATGAGGTGATCGCCTCATCGTATAGGTGCCACCTCTGTAGAAGCCACTTGCCTTTGCATTAAATGCAGAGGTAACCATAATAGCCAACTTGGTGGGCCTATCTTCCACTGAACTCAATTTATTGCATGAAGAAGGGGAGAGCTAAAAAGGGTAATGATGAGTAAAAAAAGTAGGGTTATGGACTAGACATGAGATTAAAAGGAGAAGAGAAGAGAGAGAAAAGAGTAGCAACCATAATTAGAAAAAAAAAAGGGAGGAGGAGTCTTAAAGAAAAAGGAACGTCCTTAAGGAGAAAGAAAGAAGAAGGAAACTTAAATGTTCATCATTGAGAATAAGAAGGTAGAAATCTTGCATTCAATTAAAGTTTAAAATCCATATCTATCTCTGAGGGCCAACCATTTTGAGAAAAGCTTTTATTTCAATAATGGTTTTGACTTCTTTTTCACATTGAAGTTTTAGTATTATCAAACCTTTTGTTTATTCATTTACTTACTTATATCTTGTGCTTATTGTTTATGTTATGCCATACTCCTTGTATGATTGATTGAGGTTTTGAGTGTAATTGTAAGTCTTATTCATTTATATTATTTATTGCTTGCTTGAAAATGAAGTTTACTGCTTTTGGGAGTTGTCTGCATCTTCTGGTCAAGAGATCGCCTTTGCAAAGAGGCACCGCCTCTTTGCCATAAGGCGATCACCTCATAACAAAGGTTGTCATCTCATAATATAGGTGATTACCACTCTGATAAGGTCCTATATGACCCTATCTTAGTTTTCTTTATAAATCGTGTATAATTCCCATGAACACCCACACTTTAGTATTTCTAAGTCAATGTTACATGATTGTTTTATTATTTTATTCAATTAAAGTCTAGGTATTTTTTTATTATTTTATTTTTATTAAACCGATTCATGAGCTAACTTTATGGATTCTTGTGTAGGATCATTATGTACCTTAGGAACTAACATTTTGTCTATTGTAGGGATTTATCAATGATTTCTAATGATCAAGTATTTATCCTGTTAATTAGTTCTTGAGAGGTTTTATTTGTCTAATCCAAGTAGTTTATTTTCAATTTACTTATGGCTTATTTTCCGTTTATTTTACCTTCTTGTACAAAGTATTGTAATCCCTAATTCCTTCCCCATTCATTTGGAATGTATGATTGTATATTATTACTTGTTTTATTTTAATTGAATGTTGGGACTGAAAAGCATGAAATAGGATTAATGTACAAATTCGAACCTAAACTTAAAACTTGACCAATTGTTTGAAGTATGTTAACAAAGAAATAATTGAATAATTAAAGGTGATAAATTAAAAAACACAATCAGAGGCCAATCGTAAGGTTGGGTGAGCATTTCATAAGCCTATACCTAGTTTCCTAACTCGATCTCTAATGACAGCTTCTGGGAACCTCCGTGGAATCTAGTTGTTGTACAGTGTGTCTCAACTTTTATTTGGGTGGCGACTCCATCTCTGATTAGGCTTTATGACCTATTTTGTATTTTCTAGTGGGCCTCAAGTCCATACAGTGCTGTGGTAGCCAAACATTTGGGCATTCTTTGCTTATAGTGGTGACTCCACTGGGGATAGAGAAATTGATTTCAAGTGTTTTATAATTTATCATCTTTAATTATTCTTTTATTTCTTTTACATTTCTACTACATTCATTATACTTTTTGCACACAATGAGCACTTCAGTCCCAAGTAACCTGATGATAATTATTATTTTACTACCTATGTTTCACTCAAACCTGGTGATGAAATATTTGATTATTGTCACTCACAACACGTACCTATCTGCATCGCATGGACCTTTGAGTGGGGAGACTTATATGGATGTATATTATTGTGGGGACTGAAGACTACTACCCGAGGCTTAAGCTCATGTAGTGACCTAGCAATCTCCTTTAGGAATTTTCCAATTGCATGTGTTTTATGCCATTTAATGGATCCATAAAATAAAACTCAAGCCCATTATAAATGGACCTTATTTCGATAGGCTTTTTTTATGCCAATTTTTAGCCTGTCTCGAGTGGGTGTCACTAAAATGGGCCTCTCATGCCTATTATGGCCCATTGAGTTTGACAAGGTAAATGCCTTAATGTTGTTCTTGGCCTTTTAAGGATGGAATTTGGATTTATTTAGAGGATCCATTACTTGTTTGCCCCATTTTGAGAGTTATCTTGCATACATCAATTTTGTTATCCCCTACTAATAATTAAAACCCAGAAAAAAAATTCTAGCATGAGAAACTCACCATTGAACAAATGTGTAAGAGAAATAAGGATGGAGGTTATCATTTTTGAAGCTTTATATTTTGACTTTGTGTTACATATATATTAAGTATGGTTGTTTATTTTCTTATTTTCTTTGAATGATAAAATAAACCTGCACATCATACATAATTCTAACATATGGTCTTGCAAAATTATAGATTATTCGAGCTTGTCTGGGCAAGTCCGATGTAGTTCAGGGCTCTTAGTCAGAAATTCAGAGATAGAGATAGCATGAGGTTTTAATCCTAAGGCTTTTAAAGCATAGTTGAAAGAGGAAGTATTTGTTAAAATTCAATCTATGATGAGAGAGATAATGGGAGAAATAACAAAGTTAATCAGAGAAAATTAGCCTACACAGTCAACTAACCTAATTGATCTTGATATTAAAATCTCGGTGTGAGAAAGAGAAGGAGACAATGTGACAATATTGGCTGATCCACTAAACCAAAGGAATGTGAACCAAATTAAGAATGTGGAACAATCTGATTAGGCCAATAATATAACTAAGGCCATGACTTAAATGTAAATGATGATGAAAGAGAAAGGCATGGATGCTCTGATGGATTATATTGATTTGAACCTGCATAAAGAAGATGATCCTTTACCCTAGAAATTTAAATTCCCTTACATAAAGAAGTACTCTGGAACTGAGGACCCACTTTTGCATCTAAAGCAATATGTGACTTACATAAAAGCCATAAAATTGACTAAAGCCCAAATAGTCAAACAGTTCCCTATGTCACTAGAGGGTGCACAAATTCGATGGTATTATGCCTTGGAACCATATTTCCAGTCTTACTGGAAAGAATTGTGTGCTACATTTGTAAAGCAAATGGTCTTAGTGTGCAATTGGAGGTATCTTTAAGGGATCTACAAAATACTAAGTAGTAGTTCAATGAGTCTTTTACTAACTATCTGATTCATTAGAGACGGAAGTTGGCTTACATAAGACATAGACCTGCTGAGTCATATCAATTGATGTTAACAATAGAGGGATATGTCCTAACATTATCTAAAAAGTTGAGGGACTTGGGAATCCAAAACTTTAAAGAGTTATATAGATTTAGGGTTTAGAAAGAGTCAGATTTAGCTTAAGAGAAAAGGTTCTTCGAAGGAAAATCTGGGGGCAAAGATGGAATTGGCTCTAGCAGCAATATGCAAATCAATGCTATTAGACAACCGAGCAATAGTGTGCAAATTTGTGCTGTCAAGCACCCTCGGAAGTTCTTAAATTTGGGATGACCTGTTTCTAAGGTCCTTAAGAAGCTAATTGAGAAGAATTTGTTGTGACCCTTGCCTTTGCAACAACCTATGCCAAATGCCAACCAAAAACTCTTTTGTAAGTTTCACTAGACCATTGAATATGATACTAATAATTATACCTGATTAAGACATAAAATCCAAGATTTGATTGATGCGGGTAAAATCACTAACCCTAAAACTCAGAAGCCAAACACCTAGAATAACCCTCTTCCCAATTACTGAAATGTACCACCACCAAACACACCCATCCTAATGATTAACACAGGTTTAATGGAAGAGAAAGTTTTAAACTCTTTTATTGAAACTACCCCTAGCTCACTAAAACCTAAACCAAAAGACTTAAGCCAAAACGAATGACCTATAAAGCTTGTTGTGTGTGTCGTGGATATTTAGAGCTCTAATAACAAAGATGGGAGGCGAATAGATATGTGGGAAAATGAGGAGAGTAGGGTGAGCTAGCTAGTTAGGAAGGTTAAAAAGAAAGAAAAAGAAACAAAATTGTCAAACCTGAACTAGAAAAGATAGAGAGTTCCAAGGAAGAGGTAAAGGGAGATGAAGAGACCATTGCTAGTATTTAGGAGCTGCTAATGCATTCTAGAGACCATAAAAAAAGCACTAGTTTTGGCTATGGACTAGAAAAAGATTTCTACAGGTTGCACCCCTAAACAAATCGTGTTTTCTGATGACGATCTACCTTTGGAAGGAAGGGATCACCACAAAGCTTTATTCATCAAGGCTGAAGTAAAAGGAAAAATGACCTTCTGTGTGATGTAGATAATGGCTCTTCCATTAATGTGTAGCCATTAAAGATTTTTCCAAAGTTGGGATTGATAGTAGTGGACTTGAAACCTTCTGAAGTGATTATCAAGGCATATGATGATACAAAGAGGCCTGTTGAGGGGACATTCAGGGCTTTAGTCAAGACTAGACCTATTAAGACTTGGGTTAATTTGCATGTGATTGATATTCTCATGACCTTTTCTATCCTATTGGGAAGGTCGTGGTTTCATCCTTTGGGTGGTGTACTGTCACAACCTGAATCCATAGGTACGTGACCGACACTGGGGAATAGAAAAAGCATAATGCAACTAAAACTCGTAGTAAGCCTTAGAAATTTTTTGCAAATAAAATTAATCATCTTAAAAATAAAACCATAATAAATTTACCAATAACAAATGCATATGATAATATCTCCATATACATCAATATCTCAACTCAAAAAAATCCACAATACTAATAATACAAGTTCTTAATTAACTACTACAGTATTTAGAATACGATTACATAATGCTTAAATCAAATAGACATACATAAGGCAATCGATGAAGAAGAAACTTGGTGCAGACGGTGACTAGTACCAAACTGACTGTGAGGCCCTAAAAAATAAATTGAGGGGAATTAGACCTTACTAAGTGAATTAATTTTATAAAATGCATGTTGGTTTGAAAACATCTGTTAAAACCCTTTTTTTGAAAATAAAAATAAAATAAATATAATTATAAATTTTAAAAATAGTTTACTTTAATATGAAACTTTAGTACAAACTCATATAAATTTATTATTTTATTGGAAAATCTGGTAGAATATCTAGACCATCAGATTCTAATAGTCACTTGGCTCACTTATTCCAATTGACTGTCGATCCCAGAGAGCAAGCTCGACCAGGGTCCAACCACTGTCAGTTTCTTTTTCTCTGTAAAACGGACATTTTTCTACTGAAGTAGAGTTGTTCTTGCATAAAAATAACACTTTTAAAAATCTCACAACTTAACAACTCGAGTTGAGCCCCACACTACACTTATACCCAATCGAGAATCACAATTCACAACATAAATAAAAATAATATAATTTTTCTCAAATCACCAAAATATATCATAAAAAATATTAAGAAATTATTTTCGAAATAAATAATAAAATTCTAGTTTATAAATAATATTTTACTAATAAAATCCATTAATGGCATAAAATTCCATTTTACAATTAAATTAGCATAAATTGTAAATAATGATCAAAATCACACAATTATATCATAAAAATTATAAAATGCTCATTTAATCTCAAAAGATAATAAATAAATTTATTATTTGTTTAATTTCCCAAAATTACTACTAATTAATTAATAATGGAAAATTAATTATAAAAATTATTTTTATACTTTTATTATTTAAAAATCTGTCTGAAATAGAATAATTGACCATAAATTTAATTGAAATTAATCAATTCATCCATTCTTAATAATTTCCCAAAAATACATATTAATACATAAACTTTAAACATTCATATATTAAATTCTATACATAATTTCACAGAACTTTCTTCACAAAATTTAATCCACATAATATATAGAATTTATTAAAAATATAAAAATTTTCCGACTTAGCATTGTCTAGAACAGTGCCTAACACCTAAAAAATTCAAAAAATTAAATAAAAATTACAACAAGTAAGATCACAACCTCTAGATCATTTCATCTCAAAGTAACTATATCTAATAAAATCAAATTAAAACTCAATTTAACAAAATAACTAAAAAAATCCAAAATCGAATTACTCCAAATTGAGGGGCTTACTAGAGTAGCAATTCAAAATTGACTAAGTGCTTTTGAAGCCTAGAGGATGAAAATTGTTTTGAGACAGACAGTGAGCCTTAGGGTGGTTGGAGGCAGCATTGTGGCTGGAGGCAACTGTCACGATCCAAAACAGGGGCCATGACCGGCGCTAGGGAATGGGAATTCTTTCGAATCCGGAACCCGTAGCAAGCCTAAAAATAAAATAAAACATATAGTAATAATAATAACAATATTTAATGCAGCAGAAATAAAAATCATAAATATTAAAATAACATTTGCACCAACTGAATTTAAATTAAATCCTCATCTCATATATATAAATCTTTTAATACAAATCCAGTTCAAATATAATACAACATCTCTTTAACAATTTAATGACTACTGCAGTGTCTAGATAAAATAAAACTCAAGTGAGCAGTTTACATAAAGAAGCCGAGGTGGAAGAAATCCGACGTACAGGCCTGCTACTGAGGTCTGAAGAAGATGACTCTCCTGAAAATAGTCAACAGAGGGGAGTCAGACCTCACTGAGTGAATTACTATAATATATATACATGCATACTAAATGACAATGCATACAATCATCAGTATATATCTAATATGTATATATACAGGCAATTACACACAGATGCAATAAAATCATTTTTTTTATATATTTTATTGAAAATCATTGTTTATGAAGGATCAAATAGAACCCTAGAATATCGCAACCTCAAACAGTGTTAAACAACACTCTAGCCATATAGGCTCACTTATTCCAAAATATTCACTTATTCATTTAGACAGTAGATTGGCCCTGAGACACTAAGTCAACCAAGCTCCAGCAGTCTGACTGTCAGGGTGATTGGCCCCGAGACACTTGGTCAACCGAGCTCCAGCAATCACACCTCCAAACCACATCTCACACATCAAATAATCAAATCCAATCAATATCCACAAGTGGTTAGTAATATAGTCTAAATGCTATAAGCGTACCGGTACGTACTCGGTCATAGTGCTGCCCACTAGGTAGCACGTTTTATTGATATCCTTCATTAAAATATAAAGCATACATTCATAAAAGTAAATGATGCATGAATTGAATAAAATAACCACATAAACTATATATATATATATATACTAGAAATATACCAAAAGTAAACCAGGTATATTTCGAGTATATACACGTCAAATAAATCCAATATAATTGTAAAATAAACTAAATATATATTTAAAAACATTTTAGATATAAATGTTTGATAAAGCATGCATAAAATTTAAAATATACCAAAAATAAACAAAAAACAAACTAAAAATAAACTTAAGTACTAATTAAATTATCTATGCATATTTAATTGAAATAAAACACACATTTCTAAATCATGCACCCTAAAGCATATATATATAGAATAGTAACTCACACTTAGTGCGCTTCTCGAGATGGATCCGACGGGCCTAGTCCACTAGGCCTCGGTCTTGGCGCAACTAAACATACAAAAAAATAACAGACATCAGAATAAACCTAACAGAAAACCCTAGAAACTCAATTTAGAATATTGGACACAGAATCAAAATTAGGGTTTGACCGGACATCACGTTTTACGAGAATTCTACCAAAAATTCGGCAGAACCTCCCCTGTAAAACGGACATCTCTCTACTCAAAGAGTAGAGCCGATCCTGAAAAGAAATGCACTTCAAAAAATAGACACAGAAACACATTCACAACCCCTCGGTCGGACTCTAAACTACAGTCTACCGACCGGGGTCCATAATCACATAATAATATAAAAATACCAAAAATGCCCTTATATCACAGAAATACATTTTATAAGTAGAAATTACATAATTAACCTTAAAACACAGTAAAAACGGATAAAAACTCATTTTATTAGAAAAATCGTATATTATATATATAATTGAAAATAATTCACGAAAAATATTTTTAATTAATTAAAAATACTAAATAATTTGTAGAAATCATTTTTATACCTTAAATAATTATTAAAACCAATTAAATTACATTTTTAGCCAATTTTATGTAAAATTACCAAAATACCCCTATATATATAAATATACTAAAACTACTCCAAAAATTCACCAAAAATAATATAATTACTCAAAATTAATTTTCTCAACATAATTCTCAATAATATCAATAAATATACCCAATTAACCAATTAAAAACACAATTAACCCTTATTTTCTCAAAATTACATAAACTAATTAAATTCAAAATAAATACATAGAAATTCATAAAAATTCCAAATAAATTTTTGTAATTCATTTCAACACCTATATTTAGCATAAAACACAATTTCATAATTTAATTAATTAATTTTTGAAAATTAGAAAATAATATTAAAATATTCAAAAATACCCAAAAATCAAAATAATTCCCAAAAATTCTACAAAAATTCACACATATAGATTAAGCTACTAGGATCAACATTTGTTAAGGGATTTCTCATGAATCAACAAGAAAAATTCAAAAAAAATTCGAAAACCTATTTCGGCCAAAATGGAAAAATTGAAAAACAAGGAAATCAAGGGAGTTTGAGCTCAAACCAAAGCTAGAATCAAGATCATCGTTGCTTGAGGAGTCCAAAGACACCAGAAATGCGAAGTTTGGTGGCCGGAGGAGGAAGAACCATGGAAGCTTGGATTCTCAGTCAAAAATGGTAGAAATTGAGCTACTTGTTGCCGGAGAAGACGACTGGGACGGCGAGGTAGCAGAGGAGGACGGCGACACGCAGGGAAGGCACATTGACGGTCAGTGATCGGACGGCGAGGGTGAGGGGATGGGTTTCGGGGAAGAGAAGAAAACGGAAGAGAAAAGAAAAGAAATAAAAAAAAAAGATTTTTGTATATATATATATATATATATATATTATAATATTAATAATAGTTTAATAATTTATAATATAGTATATTAATATAATACTTAGAAAAATTGTCCACCACACACATAATTTAATATTTTAATAATTTATACACACTAAAAATATTTAAATAATATTAAAACTAATAATAAATAATAAAATATTAGGGTAATTATTTAAACCTAGTTAAATAAATAAATACACACATATGCTTTATTTGGTACTTTAAAAATATATATGAGTTCATGCAATTATGGAAATTCATTTAAAATAATTAAATATAAATAGTTTACGTATCAATTTCCCCGAAAATGCAAGTCCCGGGAAAATTTTACGTAAAGTACTTAAAATAATATAAAACAATTAAAAATAAATTTTAATTAAATAACAGCTCATGAAATATCAATATTATATATAAGAATTATTAACACTGTATATCCTTATTCAGTATAAAAATATTTAAAAAAAATACGGGATATTACAGCAGCATCGATGTGCCCTTCTCCCCACCGGCAACAAAGAGACCAAGAGGGATTGAGGGAGGCGGTGAAAAGAAAAGGGAAAGGATGGCGAGGTTTAGCGTGCGTCCAAGATTTTAGCAACCACGACACTGTTTGAGCTCAGGGATATAGAGAACACACTAACCACCATCATAAAGACATGGCGTGAAGATGAGGAGTTGCCACCCAAGGTAATAACTGAGACAAATCGAAAAAATGGTGGTATTCAATTCTTTAAAAGAAAGTCAGTACCACAACCAGGAGATTTTAGGTATGGAATACTAACTTCTTTCAATCTCGTGTTCTTTTAGAATTACTTTATGAATTACTATTTTGTCTTCTATTTACATACAATTTCATATAAACCCTAAAAAAATAATCAACTCTAGACAAACTAGTCATTAAATAGACAAGTAAACAATGCATTCATCATAATCCCTAAGTTAGTCTAATCTACATTGATTTTAATTAAATGAGCTAAATTTACATATTTTAATTTACAGATGAGCCTAAAGACTAATGGGCCTAATCCGTATTCAATTTTAATTAAATGATTCTAAATCTATTTATTTTAATTCTAAACATGGGTCTAGATCTACAAATTATAAAGTATTTAATTTAGTGGGCCTAATTCTTCATGTTTTAATTCTAAAGTGATCTTAAATCTACAAATTATGGAAAAGCTTAAATTAAATGGGTTAGGTCTAAATTAATTAAATTAAATTAGATGGGCCTATGTCTAATTAACTAAATGGGCCTAAGTTATCTCTACCCTAAATCTAATTAATTATGGACCTAAAATGCATTTTAATTAATTAAACCTAAAAAATCTAAATTTAAATGAATTAAAGACTAATGTGAGCCTAGGGCCCAAAATACATAAACATAAGCAAATATACCCAAAAACAATAAAAAATATCAAAACAAACAAATAAAAAATCAAACTATTAAATTAACTCTATTCTAAAACTCTAATTTAATTAAGGTGACCATAAACAAACAAACAAATAATTTAAAAACAACCATAATTCTAACCACGGTAATCTAATCCAATTTTAATTAAACAACCTAATGATTTCTATAACCATTAACTTTAATTAATTACCTAATTAAAACCCTAATTTTACTAACTGATTAATTAAAACAAAACATCCAATCGCACACACACAAAATTTCGTTATTCCCACTATTGGGGCTATTACAATGAACTATTGAGAATAATAAAAAAAATTAATACAACCCAAAAATAAATAAAAATAAAATAATGATAAATAACCTAAATAAATACCCTAGAAAGATTGTTTAGCTACAAGGTTCCACCCATGGCATTCCATGGATTTTTATGGATTTTATTCTTTGAGTAAACTTATTAAGTGATCCTCTCCATAACCACCTACACAAAAATAAACAATTGTTAGTGAAAAAATAAAATAAAAATTTAAGTAAAACTAGAATTCAATAGGAACAAAAATAATAAAATAAATAAAAAATAATAGAAAATAGAGAAGGAGAAGATGATTATGGATGCATAGTGGTTGGCTCCTTAGACTAGTAAAATCACTGTTTATTTATTAAAATAAATATTCAAAAACTTGTTATTCTTTTCTTAAAAAAAAAGACCTCTTGCTCCTTGCTTCCAAGACAAAATAATTAAGAGTATTTTTGTAAGTGCGAAAAAAGAGAGTTTCAAATAAAAAGAGAGAGGTCCTGAGAATTCCATCCCTGCTCCAGAAGCCTAAGCTCTTCTTTTATAAGGAGAAAAATAAAAAACCCTAAGTTTTACGTACTAAGAGTTCTAATTTTACAAGGACTTTATTTCTTGAAGAGTTACAATTTTAAAAGGAATTTGTTTCCTAAAGAGGTAGATAAATCCTAAAATAAATTTAAGAAAATTTTTAAACCAATTAAAACTAGAAAAAAATATTTTTATTTTCTATAAAAAAACACAAAAACAAACGAAAAACACGTAATTTAGATTGGAATTCTAAAATTCCAATTTTTTTAACTTTTAATTACAAAAGACCCCTGAAAGAAATTAAAATTTTCAATTAGGTATAAAAAGGTATTACAATTAAGTCCTTAAAAAACCAATGAAACTCTTTTTGCAAAATGTATTCGAACTTTTAAGATTTCGAACTTCAAGTGTTGAAAACCTACTTATAACATTTTTATCATTGAAGTCTTTTATCACATCCATATTTTATTATCCTGAAATTGGGTGTTTACACAGTGGCTGGCGTGGTGATGGTGAGGCTAAGGTGGCAGTGGTTAACGCTAGTAGTAATGGTGGTGGGTGGTGCTCTGTGGGGAAGAATAAAAGGAAGGAAGAGAAGGGAAAAGAAAGAAAACGAAGGGAGAGAAGGAAGGAAAGGAAATTTTTTTTTGTATATATATATATATATATATTTTTTATAATATAGTATAAAAGTAAAAATTTTATTATTTTAAAATAAAAATATCTCCTCTCTCAATTATACAAAACACATAATAATATGTATATAATTTATACTCTTAAAATTAATAAAAAAATTTATTAATAATACATTAAACACTAATTAAATAAAATAATAATTAAAATTAATAATCCACATTTAATATTAATAATAAAAAAATTTAGGTCTTTACATGTACCCTCCACTGTCCATCAGAAAATTAAGTTTTCTCACGAAGGTAAGGTTGTCACCATCTCTATAGAAATTGAAGTTGTTGTGGCCACTTTGAAGTTGGCTCCCAAGGAGATCCCTATAAGTTTGAGTTTTGAAGTTTGCATAATTTATAAGGATGAGATAGACGAGAGGGTTCTAAACATTATGTGCAACATGAAATTCAAGCTTGGCATAGGACTGGGAAATAACCAAAATGGATGCCTAAAATTTATGGAGGGCAAGTTGCCAATTTTGAAGCATGGGGTAGGATATGACAGGGCCGATGATTCCGAGGAAGATTTTGACATTTAGGATCAGCTAGAGAAGAGAGAGGAAGAAGTCATGGTTGAAAGAAAGAATTTATGGGAGACTTTCATGAGGGAAGGCACTAATTACCCATGTACAGGGACTCTTGAACCTCTCCTAATGGCTGGGGAAGTGATTCCAGGGTTTGAAATCTTTACTGAATATGTGAATGGAGTAAAGAAAGCTAAAGTCGAGGAAGTCCTTGTGGAGGAGTTGATACCAGTTGAGGAAAAGTCTGAGGAGAACGTTGTTGCTTCGGAGCTAAAAGATGCCAATGATCAAAATTAGGAGTTGGATCTCAAAACCTATGTCCTGAATTCCATCATGGACCTTTTTTATGATGATTTTGATGTTTTCCTTACTACTTTGTTAGAAACTGATGACTAGTTCTTTTCAAAAGTGAATGCAATGAAGTTTGATTTTGCTTATTTGTACGATGAATGTCTTAATGGTTATTTTGTTTGTGATGATCATTTCATAATATGTTTGACATTAATTCCATGAAAACTAAATCATTTAATTTAGGCATATGTGATAATCCTAAAAATATACTGCTTGCTTCTGATTTAACTCATAATGAGAGAGAAAAAACGAAAGAAATGTTAAAAAGAAGACAAAAGGTATTTGCTTGGGGCTATAAGGACATGTCAGGTATTGACAAGGAAATCATAGAACATAGGATCCCTACTTATCCTCATATATCGCCAATAAAGCAGAAGAAAAGAATATTAAGGTAGGAATAGGCTTTTTTGATATAAGAAGAGGTAGAAAAACAATTGAAGATGAAATTTTTAAAAGTAGCAAATGACACCCAGTGGTTAGCAAACATAGTGTTAGTCCCCAAGAAAGATGGTAGGGTTAGAATGTGTATGGATTATAGAGATCTGAATAAAGCTTACCCTAAAAATGATTTTCTACTCCTATATATTGACACACTTGTAGATAGTGCGACTTCCAATGCAATGTACTCTTTTATGGATAGGTTTTTAGGGTATAACCAAATCATGATGCCAGTAATAGATAAGTTAAAGATGTCTTTTACCACTGAGTAGTGCATCTATTGCTATCTAGTAATGTTGTTTGTATTAAAGACTGCAGGGGCCACTTATCAAATGATAGCGACTGCTCTATTACATGATATGATCCATAAAGAGATAGAAGTGTATGTGGATGATATGATGGTGAAGTTTGTGACCATAGAAGGACATTTTGAAGCTTTATGCAAGTTCTTGGAAAGGGTAGAAAAGTATAATCTCATACTGAATCCAAAGAAGTGTGTTTTTAGGGTAACATCTAGGAAACTACTAGGACATATTGTTAGTCAGAAAAGAATAGAAGTAAACCCGAATAAGGTCAAGGAAATTAGAGAGATACCCACACTAAATAATAAAAAAGAAGTTAAAGCTTTTATAATATGAAGTCAGTTATAGTCTTGTAGAATATATCTGTTTACATGTGATTTGGGCGACAAAAAAGCTTAGACATTACTTCTAATCTTACAGAGTATAGGTAGTTTGTCAACATGATCCGCTCAGATACCTTCATCAAACTCCATCACTCATAAAAAAAATTAGCCAGGTGGTTGGTTCTACTCATTAAGTTTGACATAAACTATGTAGCAAAAAAGTAGTAAAAGGGAGGGCAGTAGTAGACTTTCTAGCTTAGAATGCAATAACCAATGAACATGAATGGGAATTGGAATTTCCAGATGAACATTTAGGGGCAATAAAGGTTCAAGGATAGAAATTGTACTTTGATAGAGCTGCTAATAATAAAGGAGTCGGTATTGGTATAATCCTAATCAAGCTAGAAGGAGAAATGATCCTAATGGCAAAAAGACTCGAATTTAAGGTAATGAACAATTAAGTTGAGTATGAGGCTTGCATCTTCAGTTTGAAAGCATTGTGCAGCGTGGGAGCAGAGGATGTCACTGTGTGGGGATTCCATATTAGTTGTAAGACAAACTTCCAAAGAATAGGAAGTAAAAGAGGACAAGCTGCATTTGTATTAGGGTTATTTGGTTATTATTTTTTTATCCTTTACTCAATGTAAGTTTATCCATCTACCAAGGGAAAAGAACTAGATAACTGATGCCCTAGCTACTTTGGCTTCTATATGGAAGAGTGGGAAATGAATAGAAGTTAAGCATTTGATTTTAGCAAAGTCCTAAAACCTTTCTATGAAGAAATAAAGGTAATGTCAATTGATGCAATTGAAGGGCCATGGTTTTATGATTTGTAGCAATATTTGGAAATGGGATGATTCTCAGAGGAAGCCAAAAAGAAAGAAAGGATGTCACTGTGAATGCTATCATAATATTTCATAAGCTATAATGAGATGTTGTATAAAAATATGTCTATTGGTGTCCACTTAAGATATGTCAATAAAGAGAAAGCTCAAAAACTTATGGAGCTAGTCCATGAGGGAGTATGTGGCCCATATATGAACGGGATGGTCCTTGCAAAGAAAATAGCTCGTCAGAGTTATTTCTGGCTAACAATGGAAACAAATTATGTCAAGTTCATAAAGAAATTCATAATTTTCAAGCTTATAAAGAAATGCCATAACTGTCAAGCTTATAGAGATATGAGTCACCTACCTTCAATATAGCTTCAGGGAATAACTTCCCCTTGGTTATTTGTTGTTTGGGGAATTGATATTATAGGAGAGATAATGCTAAGAGTATTGAATGGTCATTGATACATCGTGGTGGTGATCGATTATTTCTTTAAGTGGGTCGAAGTTAAATCTTATACCATTGTCGGCTCTAAGCAGATGGCGAGGTTTATTGAGAAAAACATAATCTATAGATATGGGTTACCTCACCATATCGTCACTAATATTGGTGTTCAATTTTGGGCAAAGATGACTTTGTTGTTAAAAGAATATAAGATTAAGCATCATATATCATCTCCATATAGGCCACAAGTGAATGGGGCAGTGGAAACTATAAATAAGAATGTAAAGAAGATCCTAGCTAAGATGATGGAGAATTATTGGGATTGAGCGGATTACTTGCAGTTTGCATTATGGGGATACATAACTATGACCAGAATGTCAACTGGGATCACTCTGTATTCCTTAGTCTACGGGTACGAAGCTATATTGCCAATAGAGGTTGAGATTCAATCGCTAAGGGTTCTCTTTGAGTCCAAGATCCCTGAGTACCAATGGATGGAGAGTTGATTGGCGCAACTGATGTTGCTAGATGAGAAAAGGATGAGAGTTATGTATCACTCCCAGCTGTATCAAAAAAGGATAGCCTGGACTTATAATAAGAAAATTAATTCAAGAAAGATCAAAGAGGGAGATTTAGTGTTGAAGCTTATAAAGCTAATCATGACTAACCTGCGAAAAAAATTCAAGCCGAATTAGAAAGGCCCGTATATGGTGAAAAATTTATTTTCCAAGGGTGTTGCTATCCTATCTAATATAGAAGGGAATGAATTCAAAAAGCCTATTAACCTGGACAAGCTCAAGAAGTACTTTCTATAAAAGTCCCGCTAGGGAGAAAACCTCAAAAAGAGGTTGTCTAGGAAAAATTTAAAAACAAGAAAAAATTAACAAAAAAAATTAAAAGTCCTACTAGATTGAAAACCTTGAAAGAGGCAGTCTAGGCAAAATTTAAGGATATATAAAAGGAGAGAAAGAGGAAAAATGGTTAGTTGAAAAACTTATAAAGGCAAGCCAACTAATAATATGAGATATATCAGAAGCAAAATATATATGCAAATTGTTCTTAAGTTAAATGAAATAAATTGCTTTAATTACTGTTAAACATCGCATTAAGTGTCTATTATAAATTGTTTAACTACTAAAGGAAATGCTATCTAACAAAAAGGAAATGATGACTCGATTCATAAACTAATTTTGTTTATTTTTTTTTTTATTGAACATCCTGAGCACTTGACATTTATAACTCTCTTATCCTTTTATTTCTAATAAACTCATCTTTTTATGTCTATTGCAATTGAATCCACACCTTGTAATTAACATCAGTGGTTGGATCTCCGTTGTGGTTTATATTCCTTTGAATGATTCTGCGAGGCCAGATAACCACTAAGTTATCCAGGAAGTTTTAGGAGAGGGGTCCTAGTTCATAATCATGCACTAATTCCATAATCAGTTACTTCTGTCCATATTGGTAACAAAGATGAGCAGGGTTATAGAAGGTGACAAAATAAAGGCCAACAACTAAACACAGTAAGTGTAAAACTAAATGGTCACATGCTGCGACCTTTATTATAGGCACGTCCACTGGATTAGAGTATCGGGGAATGTTGACAGCTAGCTCTGAATATCTTCTGGTATAGGATATAACTTTCTGGTTCGGTAATGCTTGGCTCTATAGCATACTGTGTGTTAGGGAGGTTCAAGTAAACTCAGTTTCTTATGGAACCATATATGTAAGAGTAATAGGTAAATAAAAATGTCAGCAAATTAGAAAATAAAAGTCAGAGAAGAAAAAGCTTGCCTCCAATAAGAGCAGACTTCTAAAGAATCACTTAGTCTCAACAAGATTGTCCAGTTTGAGAATGATATCTACTAAAATGAGAGGGAAAAGGTTGAGTCCAGCTTCTACTTGGTCCAAAATGTGGGGGAGTTTTGAATCACAATTTCCAGAAAGGGAAACAAGCAGGAATTAAGTGTACAAATAGAGAGTCATCATTCAGGGCCAATAGATTTCTCCTTTGTCTATGTCCATAATAGCTTTAAGGAAGGGTTATAATATGATCTCTGAACCAAAAATGTAATGAGATGAAGACTGGGGTGGAAGATTGAACAACCGAGCCATTTGACATTGGATAGAATATAAGTCTGGAATTCCAAGCGTAGGGACCATAAGTTGGAAAGTGGAATATATTTGACAACCTAAAAGGGCTTCTAACTACTCTAATAGGGGGCATAGTTCTATTATGTTGAACCAAAAGACATATTTTTGAGGATCCCAAAATTGAGCTACCGCATGGAGGAAAGAGAAGTTGATTCTTTTAGTGTATAATGATATGAAGACTGATAAATGAAACTGCTCCAATTTGGCCCATGATCCACTATCTAAGCTTTTTAAGACTAGTTGTAGTAGTTTAAGGCTTATTTCAGTCATGATTTAAGCTTTTGGTGGTGTTTAGGGGAAGAAAATGGAGGTTTGAGGAGATGATGTTTGAAAATAGGGCTAAATGTGAAGAGTTGGAGATTTAAAGAGAGGGAATTGCCTCAGGGATAAGGTGATCACCTCTTTAACAGCAGAAAGAATAAGAGTTTTTTATGGAATCACATAATCTTAACCTTAAAATTGAAACCTCACAACTTAAAAGAGATTATGTAATCACTGATGCTGAATTGTATATGAAGATTTAGGCTGATTGAAATGAAAGTTAAATTTTGCAAATATCCAGTCATAACAAGATATGAAAACATCACAATGTTAGAATTAAACAAGTAAAGATATCATTATCAAAGAAATAGCTAATGGACCCTAATCTATCAGGCATCTGGCTCAGTACCCTTAGGATCATCCACTCCTCCAGCATCATCATCGCCCCTGTCCTCATCGTCATCATGTTCATCCTCATCCTCATCAATCTAGCGCTCGAGGGTGGCAATCCTGACTTAGCTAGCCTTATCACGATTTTATTTAACTAGACTAAACATTTATAAATTACGCAAGCAAGCATATGTATAGATGTAGGTAGAATAATTACCCTCCATTGCTGGGTGACATTTATTATATAATCCCTTTGAGCCTCAATCATTCTATACATATATAAACCTTGCTTTAAAGGAATTTGTGTTATCAATGGAATGTTAGAATTAACAAACATATCTAGAATGATTCAGGAAATAGGTTAAAGATGAACTCACATGAGTAATGTCCCTGGGTGTACATATGGGTGTAAGGTCCTTATCTAGGGTTAAGAACTGATATAATAGTTCTCCTAGAGGAACCTAGTAATGAACTAAAGGATCAAGAGTATAGGTAAAATTACCAATGACCAACTATGAGCTAGGGGTAGCTAGGGGCCTCATCTACTCAGCTGCAGCTGAAGAGACCTCTCTGCTTGGATTGATGTGAGGTCTTTGAGGATCTCTTTCTTATGCATGAGGCATGGCCCGAGGTGCAGGTCAAGTAGCTGTAACCTAAAAATGAGAAATAATGTTAGAATATGATAATCTTAAATTCAAGTCAAGCATCAGATGCTTACCTAAGAGGTAGAAGCAACAGATAAAGGAAATGTCAGCAGGAGGTGGGTTCGGATGAACTCCAAGTAGTGGCTCTTAATTCGTACAGTGTGGTCCACATCTGGCTCTCTAGCAACAACCTAATTAAGCTTAATACCCTCCTACTCGTGCATCTAGAGCATGCTCCTATGAGGGGACCTAGGCACGTGCCTCGTGCTAACTCCCCTATTCTAATTAAGGACTCTCTTACTAAGATCCCGGACTCAAAGCCTAGCCCACGAAGAAGGACTCTCCTCTGAGCTAGTGGTCTAGAATGATTCATCTTGACATTCCATTCATTCTCGGGCCCCTATAAGTCATTTCAAATCTGCAAAGGGAACACCAATAAGTAAGTGAGTCAAATTCATAAAGTTGCTAATATAGCTATAAATGTTGTAGGTACCACGTCTTATGTTAGAGATTTTAGGTGCTACAGATGGATGTGCACTCGACCTAGATGCCTTTTTAGGATACAACTGGTGCCTCACCTTCCTATGGCTGAAAAATCATTTCCTACACGCATAACCCCTACTAGCAGCTCCAGCTCCAGTGCCTAGACCTGCCAAAAGAATATTGTAATTGGTGTAGATGAATGGTTATTGGAACAAATTAGGAAGGAAAGGAGGAATATAACTTACTAGGATGGTGTGCCAAAAGCCATAGAACCACTTAACTCTGCACACCATCTTGTCCATACTCCTGTATAAATAAGCCAAAGCCTAGTTAGCCCAATCATATGTAGACACCTGATCTAAGTCTCATAAGGGCAGTAGGAACATCAAATCTACCAAGTTGGCAGTGTCAGCAAAGAAGGTGATGCTGAGAAGGTAAATAAAAAATGCTCACACCACCTGGTCGACCTCACAAGGAATGACCAAAGGCTCTATCTTGAGTATAGAAGCTTCATATTGAGTCAACCTTGATAGTATGTGTCCCTTTCATGTCTAGGACCATACCAAGGAGACGCTCAATATAAGTGACCCTATTTAAAGTCAATTGATGCAAACTCGCATTAAGAGTAACAGGATCTATGGCACATGCAATCCCGGTAATGGTGGCGAATGAAATGGGATTCAGAGTGAGTTCCCCAAAGTGGAAGTGGAATTGGAAGGTGTGAGTCATATCGAATAATCTCTCCACCAGTGCATGAAGTTACTATAGACGACGGGGTTTAGCGCACGCCCAAGATTTTAGTAATCGTGACACTATTTAGGCTCAGGGCCTTAGGGAACACACTACTATGCCACAAAGTCATACCATGAAGAAGAGGAGTCGCCACCCGGGGTCATAACTGAGATAATTCGATTGGTGGTACTCGATTCTCTACAAGAAAGTTAGCATCACAACTAGGAGATTCTAGGAACGGAATACTAACTTCTTTTAGTCTCGTGTTCATTTAGAATTACTTTATAAATTATTACTTCATTCTCTAATTACATGCATTTTTATTAAATCCTATTTGAACATCCATCTAACCCTAAGGCATCTAGTCAATAAAATCACACATAAAAATGCATTCTAGCTCATCGTCCCTAAGTCTAAACTAGGTTAATTTTATTGAAAGTTAGTTAGATTTAGAATTTTTATTTACAAATGAAAATGGACTAAAGGTGGGCCTACATTGTTATTAGTTAGTGAGCTTAAGTCTATTAATTTCAATTATCTACAAATAGGCCTAAATCTATAAATTTTTAAAGAAATTGAATTTTATAAGTAAGCCTAAGTCTATTCGTTTTAAAATGGGAAGTGGGCCAAAGTCTATTTATTTTTTAAAAAGAAATGAAATTAGATGGGTTGAGTGAAGTCTAAATTCATTTTAGTTAATCTAAAAATGGGCCTAAGTCTAATTAATCTAATGGGCCTAAATTGATTTTAATTAATTAACATAAACCATTTTAATCCTATTTTATTTAATGGGTTTGAACCTATCGTGGGCTTGGGGTCCAAAGAACTAAAAGATCTAAAAACAAAACCCAAATAAAAATCATAACAAAATCAAATAAACACAAGATTTATGTGATTTTCTAAAAACCCTAAATCAATTTACATGCAACGCTAAATTAATCTACACCATCATTGAATTTAATTGATTTTTACCCGATTGAATATAAATTACTAATTGATTTTAAAAACAGAAAAAGTAGTGGGGTTATTACAATATTTTATGTATTGGAAATTAAAATTAATTACAAATCCAAATTAATTAACACACAAAACACAGAAAAAAATAATAAACGCAGAAACATCAAACCCTAAAATCTAATAATATTTTAGAATCCATGGCATTTTATGGATCTTCTATTTGATTTCTGGATATCTGGTAGTGACCTCATTAATCGTCAATTGGATTCCAAAATGAAAACACAAAAAAAAAAAGAAAAATCATAAAAATCACATTAACCAAATGAGTAAAATAACAAAATAACAATTAAAGGAAATTAAATTAAAAAGAAAATCAAATAACAATTAAAGGAAATTAAATTAAAAAGAAAATCAAAATATAGGAGAAAATGAAAATAAGATGTTGTGCATATGCTCTTGGATGACCCCTTAAATTAGGATTGTCACCATTTTTAAACTTGTTGTTTGATTCTGGACAAGGACTGATTGCATTCAAACACACAAATCATTCTTTTCAAGCCTTTGAAGAATAGTATCAAGAAACTAGGGTTTTGAGAAACAAAAAAAAATCAAGATTTTGAGTGTTATGCATGTTTTCTTCTCAGTAGCGTCTCTGGCTTTTCACAATTTTAGGGTTTTTGTGTAGTAAGATTTTTTTCTTTCACGTCGTCCTCCCTCTCTCACTCACGCAGTCTTTGCCTTTTAAAAGTAGAGACTTGCGAGCTGACCTTCCTCAATTCTAAGAAACAGACTCTATCTATTTAATTTTCAAAATTTTTTATGCGTTTTGGCCACGTTATCTACTAACAAAAAATAAATAAAATAAATTTTTAACCAATCAAAAAAAAGAAAAATTGGTGAAAAAAATAAAAAAATAGGATTTTTCACGGATCAGCATTGTGCAATGCCGGTCAACATTACACAATGTCGATTAACATTAATGATATCGATCTTTAAAAATTATTTTTTTAACTTTTAATTACCACAAGACCCCTGAAAACTTGATTTTTTGCAATCAAATCCTAAAAATGTTGCAATTTAGTCCCTAAAGTCTAGAAAATCAAGAACCGAGTTCAATTTTTGAATAAATTTCATTATAGGGGCTTACGTCGCAATTGTGCACAATTGCATCATGAAATTAGGTGCTTACAGCAATTGATAATCTGTCTGTCCCTATTCATCAGGGAGTAAAAGAATAAAGTCTTCAAACCTAATATCTTGGATCCAGTCCTTTTGATCCTCTGTCAGATTGTTATAAAAACTTGGGCCCTATGGAAGTTTTCAACGCCTTGAACATTTATGCATTATACTATAAAAAGAAGTAAGGGAAGTTGAATTAATATAGCATAGTTTTGTTGCTTTTTGAAACAAAAATAAACAAAGGAGAAAGAAATGGATATTACGCCCTGTTATAGAGGCATAACACCTCATTAATTAGGTGATCGCCTTATCGTAGCAGTGATTGCCTTTAATAAAGGGTGATGTCCTCTCATTTTGACATAAAGATGATCATCTCTCGATAAGAGGTGATCACCTCAGTGATGATGTGACTGCCTTAATGTAGAGGCGATCGGCATAAGAGAACAACGAGCAATTTCTAATTTTTTCCCCCAAATCCACAAGATTCACATTTAATCAATCTTATTTCTAGTTCTACATGGCAAAAAGGCATGAATGCACTTTAACCTAGTATGATTTATAGAAAAATAAAGAAGATTTGGATTCCGACCTCTCCGAATGCTGATGAATAGATATGGCTCCTCAAAATTGCCAAAAGAGGAATTGGGTCTCCCTTTAATAATCCCATGTTGCATTGGGTGTTTATGGAAGGAAAAATGCAATCCCACTCAGGCATAGGCGACATTCTCTCATCATCCATTTTTAAAAGAATGCAGGCATGGGAAAGAACAAGGAAAGAAAGAAGGAACAAACAAAAAGAAAAAAGAGAGAAAGAAAGAAAAGGGAGAAAAAAGAGGTTTTTATAATAATAATAAAAAAAATGATGTAAAGGATAAAAATGATAAAAGTGAAGAAAATGGTGAGTGAAAAGGGGAAGGCTTCCCCGGGCGTGTTTGAAAATTAATATTATAAGTTGAAGATTTTTTTAATTAAAGAAGAGACCACTAGTCAGTTGTATGCCCGAAGTTCACGATGGTAGAAGTGATAGGTTGACTTGTATCCCTAAAGTCCACAATTCAAATAAAGGACTGCCTCTCGGGCCAGGAAAATTCGAGAATGATGGTATGAGTTTCTTGTTACAAAAAAGGGATTACCTCTTGAGCTAGGAAAACCTGAGGATGACTGTGTGATTTTCCTATTCTAAATAAGGGATTACCTCTCGAGCCAAGAAAACCCGATGATAATGTCCATGCATTTCCCATTGTAGAAAAGGGACTGCTTCTTGGACCAGGAAAATCCAAGGATGATTCCTATTTCGGATGAAGGACTACCTTTTGGGCTAGGAAAACCCGAGAATCATGTTTTAAATGAGTGGTGTATTAGGCTAGGGAAACATAAGAATCATATTTTAAATGAGTGGTGTATTAAGCTAAGAAAACCCGAAAACCATATTTTAGATAAGTGGTGTATCAGGCCATGAAAATCTATGAATCATATTTTAAATGAGTGGCTAATCGGGTTAGGAAAACCTGAGGAACATGGTCATGTTTCAAGTTGAAGAATTCACCTCTTGAGTGAACCTCAAAGGTCAAGTACATACTTTACTTTTATTGTGCATGTGATTTTTTTTGAAAAATTGTCATTGCATGTGTTTGGTTTTTTGAAAAATCAAAGGGTAAACTATTAACAACTGGTTTTATTAGCCCAAGATAGAGGGAAAACTATGGATGTTCAGTTTGGTCGACCCACTATAGAGCCCAATGATGAGGAAAACAAGGCTTGAATGCAATAAAAAAGCCCGAAACCTTCTTAAAAATGAACCTAAGAGCTTAAAACCCAAAATCTACACCCAACCCATTCAAAAGCAAGCTTAACCCACGTCAACCCATTTGGCCCAATGTAGGGCCAGGGCAGAGAGGCGATCGCCTCTATGGTAGCAGACAATGAGGCGATTGCCTTATTGCACAGGCGCTACCTCTATAATAACCACTTGCCTCTGTATTAAATGTAGAAATAACCATGACAGCCAACTTGGTGGGCCTACCTTCCATTGAACTCAACCTATTTTATGAAGAAGGGGATTTTTGGGAGAAGGGGAGAGTTAAAAAGGGCAAGGATGAGTAAAAAGAGTAAGGGTATGGGCTAGGCATAAAATTAAAAGGAGAAGAGAAAAGAGTAGTAACCATAATAAAAAAAAAAGAGGGAGGAGTCTTGGAAAAAAAGGGACGTCCTTGTGGAGAAAGAAAGAAATCTTGCATTCAAATGAAGATCAAAATCCATATCTATCTTTAAAGGCTAACCATTTTGAGAAAAATTCTTATTTCATTAATGGTTCCTACTTTCTTTCAACATGGAAGTTTTGGAGTTATTAAAATTTTTGCTTATTCATTTAGTTACTTATTTCTTATGCTTATTGCATACGTTATGCCATACTCCTAGCATGATTGATTGAGGTTTTAAGTGTAGTTGTAAATCTTGCTCATTTATATCACTTATTGCTTGCTTAAAAATGAAGTTTATTGCTTTTCGGAGTTGTTTACAATTATTGGTCAGGCGATCTCCTCTGCAAAGAGGCGTCACCTTTGCAAATAGGTGCCGCCTCTGCAAACAGGTCATAAAGTGATTGCCTCATAACGAAGGTGGTCACCTCATGACAGAGGTGATCGCCACTTTAATAGGGTCCTACGTGTTATAACCCGATATTTTAAAAAAAATTTAAATATTATTAAATTAATTTATGAGATATGCAATGTTAGTAAATATTTTATTAAATTTTTATATTATGATTATTTTGTGTAATTTAATTAAATTTTAGTGTTGGTATTTATTTTATTTTATTATGGTATTAATATTAAATCGAGATTTAAAAATTTAATTTATTGTTATATATTATTTATTTATTTAATAATAAAATTATTATTGTTAGTTATTGTGAATAGTGTTAAATTAGTGTATTTCAAATATTTTAATATTTTATGGTGAATTTAATTAGAAAAATAAACATTTAAATTTTAAATTATTATTTTACACTATTTTGTCTTTTTCTATAAAAAAAAAAAGGTCAAAATGTCATTAGGCATTTATTCTCTTCACCTCCTTATTTCCTTCTTTCTCTTGTCTTCTCTATAACCATCCAAACTGTAATATCCCGAGTTTTTAAATAATTTTAAACTGCATCGGGATATGCAGTATTAATAATTTTTATACATATTTATGATATTTTTATGAGTTTTTTATTTATTAAAGCTAATTTTAATTATTTTATATTATTTTAAGTTCTTTACGTAAAATTTTATTGGGAATATTATTTTCAGAGAAATTAAAATGTAAATAATTTAATATTAATTATTTTAACTAGTTTTACGAATTTGCATGAACTCATACATAATTTTAAAGTGTTAAATAAAATGTATATATGTGCATTTATTTAAATTAAATTAGGGTTTAATTAATTAAATTAGTTTTAATATTAATTAATTAATTATATATGTGTATATATTATTGAAATAAGTGTGTGGTGTATATTTATTGTGTGTGTGATATTATATATTATTATAATATAAAGTAGGACATATATATATACATATATACATATTAAACCATTATCAAAAACAAAGTTCAACTTAATTACGATATTGCCATTGTCCCCTTCCTTTTCCTCCTCGATCGGTTTTCGTCTCCCTTACCGTCTGTCATCCTGTTTTCAGGCCATTGGTGTGCCACCCTGAGCTCTGCCCATCTCAGCCAGCAACTCCGCCACCCACTCATCTCTTCTCCGGCACCGTTTCACCCTGTTTTGATCGAAAAATCGAAACTTCATCTCATCACCGATCGACGAGATTTCAGCCACCGTTTTTTACAGCGTCAGTCTCTATCTTCTCCTTGAGCTTCGGTGAGTGTGATTCCAAGCTTTATTTCACTTAAAATGGTCTAGATTTCCCTAGGTTTTGATTTTTCAATTTCGACCTATTAGGGTTCTTGAATTTTTTGAGCTTCAATTTGATTGATTCAAGCAAGATCCCTTCACAAAATTTTATCCTTGTAGCTTGATCTACATGCTGGAATTTTTTTGGAATTTTTGGGATTTATTTTTATTTTTGTGAATTTTTAATTATTTTATTATTATTTTCTAATTTTTGAAAATTAATTAATTAAATTATGAAATTGTGTTTTATGGAAATTACAGGTGTTGAAATGCATTTTAGAAATTTATTGGTAATTTTTGTGAATTTTTATATATTTATTTGGAATTTATTAAGTTTATGTAATTTTGAAAAATTAGGTTAATTATGTGTTTAATTGAAATTAATTGGTTAATTGAGTATATTTATTGATATTATTGAATTATATGTTGAGAAAATTAATTTTTCATAATTATATTATTTTTGGTGAATTTTTTATTAATTTTAGGGAATTTATATATATAGGGGTATTTTGGTCATTTGACACTAAATTGGTAAAAAATGTAATTAAATTGGTTTTAATAGTTATTTAAGGTATAAAAATGATTTCTAAAAATTATTTAGTATTTTTAACTAATTAAAACTATTGTTCGTAAATTATTTTTAAATTATATATATAATATACGATTTTTCTAAATAAATGAGTTTTTATCTGTTTTTAACATGTTTTAGGGTTAAATATGTAATTTGGATTGATAAAATGTATTTTATTATTAAAGGGCATTTTCGGTATTTTTGGAATTATTCTGTGAATTGTGAACCTCGGTCGGTGAATTGTAGTTTGGAGTCCGACCGAGGGATTGTGGTTGCGTTCTGTGTTTATTTTGAAGTGTATTTTCTTTGCAGGACCGGCTCTACTCTTTAAGTAGAGAAATGTCCATTTTACAGGGGAGGTTTTGCTAAATTTTCGGTAGAATTCTCATAAAACGTGATGTCCGGTTAAATTCTGATTCTAATTCTGAGTCTAGCATTCTAGATCGAGTTTTTAGAAATTTCTGTTAGATTTATACTAATCTTCTGTTGTCATTTGTTTGTTTAGTTGCGCTGAGACCGAGCCCTAGTGGACCAGACCCATCGGACCCATCTCGTGGAGCGCAATAACAGTGAGTTGTTATTTTATATATATATATATTTTAGGGTGCATGTTTTAGAAATGTATGGTTTATTTTGATAAAATATGCATAAATGATTTAATTAGTACTTAGGTTTATTTTTGGTCTATTTTAATATATTTTAAATTATATGCATGTTTCATTAAACATTGATACTTAAAATGTTTTTAAATATATTTCTAGTTTATTTTGCAAATATTAATGGATTTATTTGACGTATATATACTTGAAATATATCTGGTTTATTTTTGGTATATTTCTAGTATATATATGGTTTATGCTGCTATTTTATTTCAAATTCATGCATCATTTATTTATGAATGTATGTTTTATATATTAATAAAGGATATCAATAGAACGTGCTACCTAGTGGGCAGCACTAGGATCGAGTACGTACCGGTACGCTGATAGTATTTAAGCTTCATTACTAACCTATTTGTGGATATTGATCGGATTGATTTGATTTATGTGATGTGAGATATGATTTGGGAGTGTGATTGCTGGAGCTCGGTTGACCAAGTGTCTCGGGGCCAATCACACTGACAGTTAGATTGTTGGAGCTCAGTTGACTTAGTGTCTCGGGGCCAGTTTACTGTCCAAATGGAACAAGTGAATATATTTGGAATAAGTGAGCCTGTATAGCTAGAGTGTTGTTTAACACCATTTGAGGTTGCAATTTTCTAGGGTTCTATTTGATCCTTCATAAACAGTGATTTTCAGAAAATACATAAAAATGATTTTGCTGCATATGTGTGTAATTTCCTGTATATATATTTATTATATATATTATTGACTGTGGGCATTGTCATTTAGTATGCATGTATATATATTATAACAATTCACTCAGTGAGGTCTAACTCCCCTCCGTTGACTATTTTTCAGGAGAGTCTTCGTCTTCAGACCTTAGTAGCAAACCCATATGCCGGATTTGTTCCGCCCCGGCTTCACTATGTAAACTGCTTATCTGAGTTTTATTTTATAATCTATACACTGCAGTAGTTGTAAATTGATAAGGGGGTTATGTATTATATTTGTGTGAGTTATGTATTTCAAATATTTGAACTGGATTTGTATAAAAAAATTATATATATATGAAATAAAATATTCGATTAAATTTCATTTGGTGGCTTATTATTTTAATATTTATGATTTTATTTCCGCTGCAGAATATATTATTTATGTTGTTATTATTATTGCATGTTTTATTTTATTTTAAGGCTTGCTATGGGTTTCGAATTCAAAAGAATTCTCATTCCCTAGCGCTGGTCATGGCTCCTGTTTTGGGTCGTGACACAAACCACCACGCACCACCACCACCACCCAAACCGAACCTTTGTGCGCCACCACCTCAACTCATCGGACCACCACCAGCAGCGACACAGGTAGTAGCAGACAATAGAAACAGTAACAACGGCACAGTGCGGACAACATAATGTGAACAGTGTGACAACGAAACCGATCGAGTTTGAGCTCATTTCGAAGCTCATGTTATAAGCTTCGATAATACGTAGTTAGTTTAGAATAAATCGACCGGTAAGGACTTTGACAATTCAATTTTATATTTATGTCAATATGTTTAATTTGATTTTTTTTATTGAATTTACTTTATTTGGAGATGTGGTTGTTATATAAATTGATTTTTGAGCTAAGATCTACTTAAATATTATTTTTATTTATTTTTTTGAAATTAGTAAAAATATATTTTGGGCTCAGTTACTGTTCACATAGTCCCAGGTACAAAAATTTTCTTATTTTTATTAAATTTTATATATTATTTAGAGTATGTTTCATAAAGAAAGTTTATTTAAATTACGTACTAAATTTTTACTATGAATTTTTGAATGATTATGTAAAACAAAATACAATTTTGGAGAAATTAATATAAATAGGTAATTTTTATGTTTTAATTGAAATTATTGATAATTAGTAGGTTTTGGATAGTTTTTGAGTGATAATTGCCTTTAAAATAATTTTTATAAATTAATTACTATTTTTAGCTAATTAATGGTAATTTTTGAAAATATATTTGAATAATAATTTTAATTATTATTTTTAAACTTAAATAAGTTTTTTGTTATTTTTATTATATAATTGAGTATTTTAAATAATAATTGGTAATTTATATTAATTAATTTTAAAAAATATGAATAATTGGTTTACTAATATTATTTAATTGTAAATTGGATTTTGTTATTTATTTTGAAAAATTAAACATCTTTTATGCTTTTTATTATCTAAATAAAAGGATTTTTGGTATTTAATTGAATTTTTATAATTTTGGTGATTTATTAGTAATTATTATTGTTTTTGAAATTATTGTTGGAATTGGTTTTCAGTTAGAAAATATTTGCAATTTTGGGGCCCAACTCGAGGTTTGGTGATGTTGATTATTTAAAAGTGATTTTTTTGTACAGAATCAACTCTACTTTTAGTAGAGAGACATCCATTTTACATGGGAAACTCTACCGAATTTTTTGATAGATTTCTTGTAAAATGTGACAACCGGTTTAAGTATAGTTTTGAAATTTTAGTCGAGTCATATTTAGATCGAGTCATTCTTAGAAATTTTGGAGTTATTAAATTAGGAATTTTATTCTAATAATAAGATTATTATTTTTCTTTAGTTGTATCGCAAGCTAAATCGACCGGACCAGACCAGCCAAACCAGTACAGCGGAGTGCAATAGTACTATGAGTTATCATTATATATATACATTGCAAGTAGAATAAATATTTTGTAAGCATCAATGATTTAAATAATGTAAATTTAAATATGAATTATTTATTTAAATTTTTATATTTAAATTTTGTATATATTTGGTATATAAACGGTATATTGTTTGATGAATGGATGCTACCATGTTTTTAATTATGCATTTCATTATTTTTTTTATATTTATAAGAATGATTTTAAGGATAGTTGTAAAACGTGCCACCTAGTGGGCTATGCTAGGACTATTGCACGACAATATGGTAGATTTTAGGCAAAGAATTATAATTATTTGATTATGGAATTGAATATTGAGATTAATGGTTATTGGAAGGGGTGGCTGCGAATCTTCGGTTGGCCTAGTGTACTCAGGGCTAGTCATGCTCGTAGTGAGATTGCAGATCCTCGGTTGACCTAGTGTATTCGGGGCCAGTATACTACCTTGAGTTGGATAAATAAATATTTGGAGTTATGGATAAACTGGTTGGCTACTGGTTATATGATTGAGGTTGCAGACTATTTAGGGTTATACTCTGATTCTACAATTAAAAAAAATTCTATATTTATTTATTAAAAGAAAAGTGATTTTTGGCATGTGTATGAAATTATCACGACCCAAACCCAAGGGCACATGACCGACACTAGGGAATGGGTAGGCATAAGGCCCCTGAAACCCGTAGTAAGCCTTAAAAAAAAAATTAATAAAACTTTCAAATTTAAAACATTATTTCATGAAAGAACACATTATCAAACTGATTTTAACAAAAAAAAAAATAATCGTACGCAACATAAAACATTCTCCATCATCAAATATCATAAATCAATCTTAAAACATTATACATAAGCGTGGTTCATTAAAATGCAATATATAAGTATACTTAAGTTCTATAAACTCATAGTACAAACACTACTACAGTATTCTAGAGTTTCTACTACAATACAACTCATAATAACCTACATAATATAGCCGGTGATGAAGAAATCCGACGTATAGGCATTTTGAGGTCAAACTCCCAAGCTCCTAAAAAAAATAGATTGAGAGGAATCAGACCTCACTGAGTAAGTTAATAAAAAGAGCTATACGGTTTGAAAACCTATTTGAAAAATGTATACATATAGTGAAAATTATTTATATCATATATATATAGCTTTTGAAAAAAAATCTCAATAAAACCCTAAACCTAAATTTCTAAATGGCCAACTAGGCCCACTTAATCCACATAGACTGCTGGTCCCCGAGAGCAAAGGCATCAACTGAGGCACCAAGCTGTAGTCATCCACTTAATCCAAATACATGGTATTGGCGATCCCTGAGAGCTAAGGCATCTACTGAGGCACCCATCCCAGTCTATTATTAACTTTCCAATCACTAGCGGTCCCTGAGAGCAAAGGCTTCCACTGAGGCACCCATCCCATTTTATATCCACAAGTCATACATACATCGGATCCATCTCTCAATCTCTACCATATGCACACGATCCTAGTGAAACCCACCAGGTAGCTCGTTCTATCAAAATTTCTCAAAATTAATTTTAAATAAATAAGATGCATTTAAATCTTAAATAGCAACATTTAAATTAAATAAATTATATAATAAATACTAAAAATATGAGCGCACACATCTTTAAATAAAACACACGCACATATCAATTTATCAACTTACAAGAAGAGCGAGAAGGCTGACGACCGCGCATCTGCCTTGATCCAAAAGCTCCCGCTCCGGTACTCTCTAGGAAAAAAAACAAACCTATTTTAAAAACATGTCTATAGAATTAAAATCAAAAATTGACAGAAATAACGAAATTCTAGACTGACTCGAGGAAGACCAGATAAGACTCGATAGATAGGAAAAAACCCTAATTAACGCTAGGAATTCACGGAAGATGTCATGCTTTACGAGAAAATATATTGAAATTTTGGCAGAGTCTCCTCTATAAAATGGACATCTCTCTACCATAGGTAGAGCCATTCCTGCACAGAAAACGCACTTCAAAAAAATTCGCACACAATCTACACTCGGGTCAGCTCTCAAACACAGTATTAGCCCTACCAAGTTCACAACTCAACAAAACATCACAACTTAATTCTAACTAATAAAATTCATGAAAATATTACTTTCATAAATAAACATTAAAATCATACTTAAATATAACATAGCACTTAATTAAATTTAATTAGACATAAATATATAAAAACCCATAATTTCCAATAATATACATTATTCTTAAAATATGCATAGTTAATATAACTATCAACAAATACCTTAATTAAAACCATTATACCAAATATGTTAAATATAACCATATATATATTTTTGTTACCAAAATAATATATTATACATATATATATAATATTTGGAAACAATATTCAAAATCAACATTACTTAATTAAAAATACCAATTAATTTATGAAAATCCTCTAAACCTCTTAAATATTAATAAAACCAACTAAAATATATATTTAACTATAATTAGCATAAAATTACACATTTATCCATATAATAGAAAAATACACATAATATATCCATATTGCTCAAAAATTCTATAAAAATTCTATAAATACATAAAAAATATTTTCTCAACATAAAATTTCTTAATATCAATAAAAACATATAATTAACTAATAATTTCTTCCAAAATATAAATTTAACCTAATTATCCACATTTGATATAAACTTAAAATAATTATAAAAATGGTATAAAAATCACAAAAACCATAAATTAAGTTCTAAAATTAATAACTTTTAATGATAATACCAATTATCACAATGTCATAATTTTTAACAAATAATTTTTAGAAGTTAATAAAATATCCAAAATTCAAAATTAACATAATAATTTTCTACAATCTTAAATAAAATCAATATACTAAAAATAAATAACAATAATTACTTCAATTTACTAATTAAACTCAAATAAAATAAAATTCTATAAAATAAAAAAATCAAAATAATATACCAAAATTAGATTTAAACAAATAACTAGTTTAATTAACGAATTAACTTGGGATAATTAAAGTTTTAACACCTAAATCAACCTAAACTACTTGTGAACAATCTAAAAATAACTCAAAACAACAAGCTGCCTACCTCTATTTCTGTCGTCGAAAATGGTTGTAGCAACGAGGTAAGGTGCTGACTGTCGCCTGAGGAGGCAATGTAGGTGGAGGGAGCAACAAATAGCGTCGATCTAGTTCGGATAGGGACAAAGAAGCTTGAACCGAGAGAGAGACAAAGAGCAAGGGAGACGCCGGAGGGAAGAAGAAGGAAGGCAGTCAGGGGAGGGAGAAGACGCCGGAGGATGGTGGCAGTCTGACAGAAGGCTGGGAGGTGCAGTGAGGGTGGTGGTCCAGCTGGGTGACGAGGAGGAGAGGAAGGGGATGATATTTTTGGGTGTTTTAAGTGTTTATGTATGTATATATATATATATATATATACACACACACACACACACTCCTATATATATACATGCTCATACTAATATGATAAACATATATTTAATATAAACCCTAATAATATATAGTACATATAATAGCCTTGAAAATAACAAGGGTAATGTAGAATAAATTATACTTATGAAATAGTTAAATAATATTTACTACTATAGTAAATATAATTTCTTAAAATAATAATAACATAACCCTAATGTAAGCTTACTATCTTTTAAATTACGTATTTGCATAAAATGTCAATATATAAATCACAAATAATAGAATAATTTAAATATAAATTTTTTGAATTTATTAACACAGCATATCTCATATTAAAATTGATTAATTTAAAAATAGGTTCATAACAGAAATGCATGTATTTCACATTATATAAATATAAATATAAATATATTATTATATTGATGCCTGAATGCTTGTATTTTATAGTGCATGTATATATATAATAATAATTTACTCAGTGAGGTCTGACCCCCCTCAATTTTTTTTAGGACATTCTACTTCATCAGACCTCAATAGTAGACCCCTTCGCTAGTCTTTTTCAACCCCGGCTAGATTATGTGATTTTCATATTTGAACTTTTATTCATATTCTAGAAGCTGCAGTAGTAGTACTCGAGTGTTGTAGTGTTTAGTATTATTTTTATATTGGAGATTTGTATTTGAAGGATATTGTATTGTTATATTTTATTATATGATATAAGAATTTATGTAATATTATTTTAAGTTTTAAATTCTTTGATATTCTTATATTATATTTCCATGAGTTTTTATTTTTAAGGCTTATTACGGGTTCTGGATTTGAAAGAATTCTCGTTCCCTAGTGCCAGTCATGACTCCCTCATTTAGGTCATAACAAAGTTGGTATCAAAGCCTAGGTTTAGTATTGTATGACTTAGGTTGTAAGACTTGTGTTTTCTTTGAAACAACTGTAACAAATTATGTTTGATGATGTCTTTGATAAGTCTTCATTACTTTTTGAATTATACGTAATTGTTAGGGTATTTGTTTGTTATTTTTTTATCTGAATCTTGATTGGTTTTGTCTTTTTAGAATGAGGAGGCGAGCGAGTGTTACTCCACCAGTCGTTGAAGTTGAGGATGATGAGTCCTTTAAGAATGAGGTTCTGCCCCCAGAGCCACCAGTGAGGCACAGAGGTAGAGGTAGAGGTAGACCTCGAGGAGCGACAGGATGCCATAGGCAGAGAGAGCTACAGGATGAGGAACCTATAGAGCATGAGTATAAGGAAGCTGATATACCTCCAGTCGCACTGCAAATGCAGCCAATGCATTAGCAAGTTATGTCTAACCTAAAGGCAGCCCTATTCTACGCCAGAGTTAGTCGTATAGCTTTTGATGGGACTTCGGACTCGATAGACTTCCTACGTGCTATCTAGACTAGGACACAGATTGCTCATATAAAGTACTAGAGGATTATGATCATCGACTGTCTGTTGAGGGACTAGCCCTGGATTAGTTTATCTAGGTGATACAGCCGTATATGATGATGATGACCTAGGCACAGTTCAGAGAGAGATTTATAAGGAGATTATGCCTTGAGCCACTACGGATGAGCTATAGACTCAGATTGACCAACATTACTAGAGGAGATAGATTTGTCAAGGATTATACTAGGGAGTTCCTTATATTGGGTTGATATACTGTCACAACCCAAACCAGGAGTCATAACCGGCACGAAGGAACATGAATTCTTTCGAATATGGAAACTGTAGCAAGCCTTAGAAAATAAAAACATGTAATAAATAAATAAAATGCACCAAAATTAAAATCTTAGATTAATATAAGATAAATACTTGATGGCATATCATAAAATAAAATATTTGCATACAATATTCTACAGATACAAACTACAACTACTATTGCAGTTTCTAAAGAACAATAAAAGTCGAATAGATAATTTACATAAACTAGCCGAGGCTGAAGAAGTCCAGCGAATGGGCCTACTACTGAGGTCTGAGGAAGAAGAATCTCCTGTAAAATAACAACTAAGGGAAGTCAGACCTCACTGAGTGAATTATTATATTATATATACATGCACCTCCTAATGTCATATGTAATCAAGCATCAATATATATATAAATATATACAGAAATTTCACACAGATGCTGAAAACCACTTTTATATATAATAAATACTGAAAAACATTTATTTTAGTGAATGATAAAATAGAACCCTATTTGAATCACAACCTCAATCAATAATACCTCTAGCCATACATGCTTACTTAATTCCAAATTAATTCTCTTATTCCATTTGAATAGTAGACTGGCCCTGAAACATTAAGTCAACTAAGCTTCAATAGTCTGACTGTCAGTGTGATTGGCCTTGAGATACTAGGTCAATCGAGCTCCAACAACCACACTACTCAATCACATCAAATCTCAAAATCAATCAATCAAATCAAAGTCACCTCAAGTGATTCACAACTCAACCCTAAATCTATCGCATCGGTACGTACACGGTCCTAGTGCTGCCCACTAGGTAGCACGTTATATCGATATCCTTCAAATAAAATTCAATATACATATGGAAAAATAAATAATGCATATTTAAACATAACAACATTCAAAGCAATGAAATAAACCATATATACACCAGAAATATACCTAAAATATACTAAGCAATGAAATAAACCATATATACACCAGAAATATACCTAAAATATACTAAGTATATTTCAATTATATATATGCTAAATAAATTCAAAATCAACCATAAATATACCGGATGTAAACCATAAATATATCAAAAATATATTAAGTGTATTTTGAAAATATATCATGCATTTATAGTGAAATATACCAAAAATATACTAAAAATATACCTAATATATACTAAAACATTTAATAAAATAATTCATGAATAAATACATATTAAAACATGAATATTCTAAATCATGCATCTTATATGTGATATATATATAAGATAATAACTCACAATGTTACGTTCCGCGAGACTGCCTCGATGGGCTCAGTTCGATAGGCTTCAGTCTCGGCGCAACTAGAAAATAAAATAATTATGAATCTATTTAAATCTAACTTATATTTTTAAAGAGACTCGATCTAGGAATACAAAACTTAGACAAAATACGGAAACTTAGGATCGACCCGACATCATGTTTTACGAGAATTCTATCAAAAATTTGGCAGAACCTGCTCTATAAAATAGATATCTCTCTATTAAAAAGTAGAGTCGATCTTGCAAGAAAAATACACTTCTAGCACAGATGCACAACACCTCGGGTTGGGATCCCAAACTGCACAATTCCCAACCGAGGTTCACAAATTCACCAAAAATACATTTAAAATAATAAATATATTAAAAATCAATAAATTCCACAAATATCCTCAAAATATCAAAATATAATATATTTAAACAATAAAACACCAAATACAATTATTTTCATAATAATTAACTAAAAATCTCAAATAATAATATAATATTATTAAAAATCCAATTTTTCAATAATTCAACTAAAAATAGTAAAAATTCATATATTCAAATAGCTTAAATAGCTAAAAAAATATATTAAAATTAATTAAAAATCCATTTAATCACCAAAATAGTAAATAATATATTATTTGAATATAATTTTTGAAAATTAGTATTAATTAGTTAAAAATAGTAAATAATTTATAAAAAATCATTTGAATACCCTATATAATTCTAAAATCATTTAAAACATATTATTTAGCTATAATTTTCACAAATTACACAATTAACTCAATAAATCAAAATATACATAATATAATTAATATTCCTAAAAATTATTTAAATTCACCAAAAATCATTTTAAATATTCTAAAATTATTAACTCACATAATAAACACTAATTTAACTAAATTTCTATTAAAAATAATTAATTAACATAATTATCGAAAATTCAATAGTTAATATTAAAATAATAAAAAATTCAAATTAATTCAAAAAAATACACAAAAAATATATTTAAGAAGCTTAAGCTACTAAAATTAACATTTGTGAAGCAATTTTGAAAGAATCAAACACTATCAAGCTCAAAAAAAAAAAAAACCTTAAATCACATAAATTAAAAATTGAAGATAACTCACAAACTAGGAGGATTGAGCTAGAAAGGAGCTTAAAATTGTGATCACTAAAGTTTAGGGAGTCGAAAGAGACTGGTGATGCAAGCGGAGGTGACCTGATTCATCATCGGCGACCATGGGAGCTTCTCAGCTTATAGCGGCTTTTGGTGGTGGTCCGGCGAGTTCTAGACGGTCTGACAGCGTCAGGAAGGAGAGGGGAGAAGGAGGAAGAAGATGATGGCTAGAGGCAGTGATCAGGTGGTGCTTCGGTGTGCTGATGGGTGAGGCACAATGATGGTGCGGGAATGGGACAGAGAGCAAGGGAGAAGGTAATGTTTCTGTAAACATTTATATATATATATATATACACTTAACTTTAGTCAACAACCCACATGCATAAATATATTCAACATATGGGCACACACATGCACAAATAAAATAAAATAATATAATATTGACAATGATAAAAAAAATATTAATAATAATAATAGAACAATATAATAATAATAAAAATACTCATAATAATGATAAGTAACAAAAATAATAATAATAACACTTAACAATAACAATAATAGTAATAATACTATTGAAAATAACAACAATAATATAAAATAAAATTTAAAATTATTAATATTGCATATCCCAAAATAATATTATTTAATTTAAAATACAGGGTCATTAAATATACAGAGGACCTTATGAGAAATTAGTACTTCGTAGTCACGACATATGTCACCGGATTAGGGTTTGCATTTGCTAGAATGCCCACTTCTAGCCTAATTCTCGAGTCTGTGAGTCTGTGATCGAGTTAGCCAAAGAGATAGAGCTAAGACTGGTTAGGTAGGAACCTATATTATACTTTTATCAGATGGGAGGCCTATAGTTAGGAAGATTCCAAAGCACTCCGTACTCGACTTTTCATATTGGGTCTAATAGTTAACAAAGAGGCTCAATACAACAGGGCTAGAGGTAACAGTCGAGATACTATGGTAGTAGGAGACATGGCCGTAGTGGAGCTCACAGGATAGCGGGATTTGGGTTGGGTGCCACTAACAGTAGTAGTGGTCAGAGTTCTAGTTATGGCAGCTTGGAATCAATAGCTAGTGCTTGCTAGGCATGTGGTAGAGTCCATCAGGGACCCTACTATATGGCGCCATTGACATGTTTTCGATGTTGATAAACAGGGCATTTCACTAGATCATGCCCATGTTTTGGTTATCAGCAGTAGTTTCCGCAACAATCTATTACTAATATAGCTCCATCTCCTTACCAGCTACTGCCAGCTCAGTATCAAAGTACTTCTCAAATTTTTTTCTAGTAGGGGCGTGGTAGAGGAGGCAGAGGTAGTGCCAAAGGCTTCAATCAGGCTTCCACCAGCCAATAGAGAGGCAGAGCACCAACCAGAGTTTTCACCCTCACTCAGCAGGATGCTCATGCATCTAATATTATGGTAGCAAGTACACTTCTAGAGCACCAACCAAAGTTATGTTTGATTTTAGTGCTACCCACTTGTTCGTGTCTCATATTTTTGCTTCTAAATCTTGTTGGCAAGCTTTAAGGTTGGCAGTTCCTTTATCCATTACCACACCTCTAAGTGATTCATCGGACATTGATATTTTTCTTCCTGGGTATCCTATGTTAGTAGAGGGTAGAGAATTGCCAGCAGACTTAGTGTTGCTTGATGTGATGGAATTTGATATGATTCTAAGAATGGATTGGTTATCTCTGCACTATATAGTGGTTAATTATTGGAGTAAAGAGGTGATTTTCAGAATTCCTAGTGATGAAGAATTTAAGTTTATGGATGATAAGAGTTCTGTACCTCAGAATCTTATCTCCGCTATCACTATTAGGAAGATGCTAAAGAAGAGTTGTCAGGGATATTTAGTAGTGGTCAGAGACACTACAGTAGAGAAGACTTCTATTGTAGATGTCCTTGTAGCTTATGAGTTCCCAAATATCTTTCCTAATGAGTTGTCAAGTTTACCATGTCATAGAGAGATTGAATTTTGTATAGATGTGGTTTCGGGTATAACTCCTATTTTGATGTCGTCCTATAAAATGGCTCCTGCAGAGTTGAAGGAGTAATTGCAAGAGTTGTTGGACAAGGGTTTTATTAGACCCAACACTTCTCCTTAGGGTGCACCAGTCTTATTTGTAAAGAAGAAGAATGGTATACTCAGATTATACATTCATTACAAATAGCTAGATAAGGTGATAATTAAGAATAAGTATCCTCTTTTAAAGATAGATGATTGGTTTGATCAGCTTTAGGGTGCTCAATTCTTCTCCAAGATTGATTTGAGATCAGGCTATCATCAATTACGAATTAGAGAAGCTGATGTTCCTAAAATGGCATTCCATACTAGATATAGCCATTATGAGTTTCTGGTGATGTCATTTGGATTAACTAATGCCCCAACTGCTTTCATGGATATGATGAACAAGGTATTCAGACTATATGTGGAATAGTTTATGGTAGTCTTCATTGATGATATACTGGTGTATTCGAAGAGTATGGAGGAACATATATATCACTTGAGGATAGTACTACATACACTGAAAGAATATTAGCTTTATACAAAATTCTCAAAGTGTGATTTTTGGACTGAGAGTGTATCATTTCTTGGTCATATGGTGACTAAAAATGGTATCCAGGTTGATCCACAAAAGATTGAGGTAGTATCTGAGTGACCCAGATAGATGACAGTCATTGAGATTCAAAGTTTTCTAGGTTTGGCTAGGTATTATAGGAGCTTCGTTCAAGATTTCTCAAGAATTATAGCACCTATGACTCGTCTAACTCTAAAGAATGTGAACTTTGAGTGGTTAGATGCTTATGAGAATAGTTTTTAGTTATTAAAGGAGAAGTTGACCATAACTCCAGTGTTTACTTTATTGAATGGAGAAGACAAGTTCATTGTTTATTATGATGCCTTCAGAGTTGGTCTAGGTTATGTGTTGATGCAGAATGGTAAGGGTAGTTGTATATGCTTCCAAGTAGTTAAAGAAGCATGAATAGAATTATCCTACTCATGACCTAGAGATAGCAGTAGTGATCTTTACTCTCAAGATCTGGAGACACTACTTGTATGGAGTAACTTATGAGATCTTCACATATCATAAGAGCCTGAAGTACATTTTTTAGCAGAGGGATATGAATTTGAGATAAAAGAGATGGCTAGAACTCCTTAAGGATTATGATTACGATCTTCTTTATCATCCAGGCAAGGCTAATGTGGTAGTAGATGCCTTAAGTAGAACATCCTCAAGTAGTCTTGCTCACATTAATGTGGAGCGGAGACATTTGATCCAAGAGTTACACCAATTAATAGATCAGGGTTTGATGATGAAGATGAGCATATCAGGAGGATTATTGGCACAGTTCAAAGTCAGATCAGTACTGAGGGATAAAATCAAGGCAGCTCAAAGTTGAGATCCTGTTTTGGTTAAACTTGAGGAAAATGTGCGAGCAGGAAAATTCATTGATTTTACACTAGATGATAAAGGTATTTTATGGATCAGTAAAAGACTATATGTTCCTGATGTGGATAATCTAAGAGAGGAGATACCAGAAGAAGCACATTTTGCAGCTTATAGCATACATCCAAGTGCTACAAAGATGTACCACAGCATTAGGGATTTGTATTGGTGGGATGGTATGAATAAGGATGTAACTGATTATTTTGCTAAGTGTTTGACTTGTCAACAGGTGAACGTTAAACAATAAAAGCCTTCTAGGAAGCTTCAGCCTCTTTGTATTCTTGAGTAGAAAGGGGAGATACTTTTTATGGATTTTGTGGTAGGATTACCTCGTTCAAGGGATGGATATGATTCCATCTAGGTAATTGTGGACAGGTTAACCAAATCAGCTCACTTCTTACTAGTTAAAGCTACTTTTTATGTAGCCAAGTTAGCCAAGCTGTATGTTAAGCATATTATGTGTCTACATGGAGTACCTATGTCCATTATATTTGATAAAGGTTCTATGTTCACCTCTCAATTTTAGTAAAAGTTACAAGAAGCTATGGGCATTAGAGTTTACATTAATATTGCTTTTCACCCTCAGATCGATGGTCAAACTGAAAGGATGATGTAAACACTTGAGGATATGTTAAGAATGTGTGTGATGGATCTTAGAGGTAGTTGGGATGATCATTTACTATTGGAGAGTTTTCTTATAATAATGGCTACCACAGTAGTATTAAAATGGCACCATATGAGGCTTTGTATTGGAGGAAGTGTAGATCCCCTTTATATTGGAATAAAGTGGGAGAGAGACAACTTACTGGACCTGAGATTATCCAGGATGCAGTTGAGAAAGTTGCTTTGATTAGGAAAATATTAGAAACCATAATTAGAAAATAGAAGAGCTACACGGATTTGAAGCACAAAGATGTTGAGTTTCAGGTTAGGAATTATGTATTTCTGAAGGTGTCACTGATGAAGGGTGTGATGAGGTTTGACAAGAAGGGAAAATTAGCACCGAGATATATTGAACCGTTCGAGATTCTAGGGAGAGTTGGCATTATTGCATATCAATTGGCTTTGCCTTCAAATCTGTCATAAGTGCATCGAGTGTTCCATATCTCAATGTTGAGGAAGTATATTTCAGACCCTTCACAAATGTTATAGCCCTAGAGTGTGGAAGTGAACGAAGATCTGATGTACAAGGAAGAACCAATAACGATTGTGGATTCTCAAGTTCGTTAGCTACATTCGAAATAGATCCCGATGGTCAAAGTGTTATAGAAGAACAACAATTCGAAAGACTACACGTGGGAGACAAAAGTTGAGATGCAAACAATGTACCCCTATCTTTTTCCTCAATAATTTCTTGTATTCCTTTCTTTTATTCTAAAAATTTGAGGACGAATTTTTATAAGGAGGGAAGACTGTTATAACTCGATATTTTAAAAAAATTAAATTAAATTATTATTAAATTAATTTATGAGATATGTAGTGTTAATAAATATTTTATTAAATTTTTATATTATGATTATTTTGTGTAATTTAATTAAATTCTAGTGTTGGTATTTATTTTATTTTATTATGGTATTAATATTAAATTGAAATTTAAAAATTTAATTTATTGTTATATATTAATTAATTAATTAATTAATTAATAATATTATTATTATTAGTAATTGTGAATAGTATTAATTAGTGTATTTTAAATATTTTAATATTTTATGATGGATTTAATTAGAAAAATGAGCATTTAAAATTTAAATTATTATTTTACACTATTTTGTCTTTTTCTTAAAAAAAAAAAAGGTCAAAACGTCAATAGCTATTTCTTCTCTTCACCTTCTTATTTCTTTCTTTCTCTTGTCTTCTTTGTAACCATCCAAACCACTACACACCACCACCACCTAAACTGAACCTCAGTGCACCACCACCTCAACTCACCAAACCGCCACCAGCAACAACATCGGCAGTAGCACACAACAGCAATAGCAGGCACAGTGCAGATAACATTGTGTGAACAGTGCAGTCTAGTTGCCGACGAGGAAACTGATCGAGCTTGGGCTTGTTTCGTAGCTCACACTATGAGCTTCGAGAATACATAGTTAGTTTTGAGTAAATCAATCGGTAAGAACTCCGAAAATTCAATTTTATATTTTATATTTTAAATTTAATTTGATTTTTCTTATTGAATTTAATTTTATTTGGAGATGTGGTAGTCAGATAAATTGATTTTTTAGCTAAGATCTACCTAAAAATTATTTTTATTTATTTTTTTGAAATTATTTTTTTTGAAATTATTAAAAATATATATACATATTTTCGGGTTCAGTTACTATTCACACAGTCCCGAGTCAAAAAAATTTCTTATTTTTATTAAATTATATATATTATTTAGAGAAAGTTTCATTAAGGAAGTTTATTTAAATTATATACCAAATTTTTATTATGAATTTTGAATGATTATGTAAAAAAAAAAATAGAATTTTGATGAAATTAATATAAATAGGTAATTTTTATGTTTTAATTGAAATTATTGATAATTAATAGGTTTTGGATAGTTTTTCAGTGATAAGTGCCTTTAAAATAATTTTTATAAATTAATTACTATTTTTAGCTAATTAATGGTAATTTTTGAAAATAAATTTGAATAATAATTTTAATTATTATTTTTAAGCTTAAATAAGTTTTTAGGTATTTTTATTATATAATTGATTGTTTTAAATAATAATTGGTAATTTATGCTAATTAATTTTTAAAAATTTGAATAATTGATTTATTAATATTATTTAATTGTAAATTGGATTTTGTTATTTATTTTGGAAAATTAAACATCTTTTATGTTTTTATTATCTAAATAAAAGGATTTTTGGTATTTAATTGAATTTTTATAATTTTGGTGATTTATTAGTAATTATTATATTTTTTTGGAATTATTGTTGAAATTGGTTCTCGGTTGGGCAATATTTGAAGTTCGGGGGCCCAACCCGATGTTTGGTGATGTGAATTATGTAGAAGTGATTTTTCTGTGTAGGATCGGCTCTACTTTTAGTAGAGAGATATTTGTTTTACAGGGAAAACCCTACCCAATTTTTGGTAGATTTCTCATATAACGTGACAACCAGTCCAAGTATAATTTTGAAATTTTGGTCGAGTAGTGTTTAGATAGAGTCATTCTTAGAAATTTTAGAGTTGTTAAATTAGAAATTTTATTCAAATAATAAGATTATTATTTTTCTTTAGCTGTACTATGAGCTAGGCCGACCAGACCGAGCCAGTCAAATCAGAACAGCGGAGTGCAGTAGTACTATGACTTATCATTATATATATGCATTGCACGTAGAATAAATATTTTGTGAGCATCCATGATTTAAATAATGTGAATTTAAATATTAATTATTTATTTAAATGTTTAAATTTATATTTTATATATATTTGGTATATAAACGGTAAATTATTTGATGAATGGATGTTACCATGTTTTTAATTACGCATTTTATTATTTTTTTATATTTATAAGAATGATTTGGAGGATAATTGTAGAATGTGCCACCTAGTGGGCTACGCTAGGACTATTGTGCAACAATACGATAGATTTTAGGTAGAGAATTATAATTATTTGATTATGGAATCAAATATTGAGATTAATGGTTATTGGAAAAAAGTGGCTGCGAATCCTCAGTTGACCTAGTGTACTCGGGGCCAGTCCACTACCTTTAGTTGCATAAATAAATATTTTGAGTTATGGATAAGTCGGTTAGCTATTGGTTATGTAATCGAGATTGCAGACTATTTAAGGTTCTACTCCGATCCTCTACCTAAAAATATTTTTCTATATTTATTTATTAAAAGAAAAGTGATTTTGGCATGTTTATGAAATGCATGTATTTCACATTATATAAATATAAATATATTATTATACTAATGTCTGAATGCTTGTATTTTATAGTGCATATATATAAATAATAATAATTCACTCGGTGAGGTCTGACCCTCCCTCAATATTTTTTTTAGGACATTCTACTTTGTTAGACCTCAATAGTAAACCCCTTCATCGATCTTCTCCAGCTTCGGTTAGATTATGTAATTTTTATATCTAAACTTTTATTCATATTCTAGAAGTTGCAGTAGTAATACTCGAGTGTTGTAGTGTTTAGTATTATTTTTATATTAGAGATTTGTATTTGAAGGATATTGTATTGTTATATTTTATTATATAATATGAGAATTTATGTAATATTATCTTAAGTTTTAAATTCTTTGATATTCTTATATTATATTTCCACGTGTTTTTATTTTTAAGTCTTGTTACAAGTTCTGGATTCAAAAGAATTCTTATTTTCTAACGTCGGTCATAACTTCCCGGTTTGGGTCATAACACTACGTGACACTATCTCAGTTTTCTTCGTAAATTGTGCATGATTCCCATGAACATCCATGCTTTAGTCTTTCTAAGTCTATTTTGCATGATTATTTTGCTGTTTTGTTCAAATAAAGTCTAGGTATTTGTTTTTTTTATTGTTTTATTTTTATTAAACCGATTTATGAGCTAACTTTGTGATTCTTATGTAGGATCTTTATGCACCTTAGGAACTGACATTTTGTTTATTATAGGAATTTATCGGTGATTTCTAATCATCAAGTATTTATCTCATTAATTAGTTCTTGAGAGGTTTTATTTGTCTAATCCAAGTAGTTTATTTTCAGTTTACTTATGGTTTATTTTCCATTTATTTTACCTTTTTGTACAAAGTATTGTAATTCCTAATCGCTTCCTCATTCATTTGGAATGTATGGTTGTAAATTATTACTTGTTTTATTTTAATTGAATGTTAGGACTTAAAAGCATGAAATGGGATTAATGTGCAAATTCGAACCTTAACATAAAACTTGACCAATTGTTTGAAGGCAATTATAATTTGCATGTTAACAAAGAAATAATTGAATAATTAAAGGTGATAAATTACAAACACAAGCGAAGGCCAACTGCAAGATTGGGTGGGCGTTCCACAAGCCCATACTCAATTTTCAAACCCGATCTTTGATGACAGCTTCTGGAAACCTCAATGGAATCCAATTGCTATACAGTGTGTCCCTGCTTTTATCTGAGTGGCGACTCCATCTCCGATTAGGCTTGATGGCCTATTTTGTATTTGCTAGTGGGTCTCGAACCCACACAATGTTGTGGTCGCCAAACACTTGAGCACATACTAAGCTCTGCCACCTACACTATAACTGTGTTAAATATAATAAAAAGTTGTGTATTATTAATATTATTTTTATATTTTTGGATCATTTACTTTATTTAGATTAAAATAATTGATAAATAAATAGGAAATCGAACAAAGAGTTGGAATTCCAATAATCCATCATAATTATAACAGTTGAGCCTTTTTTTTATTAATAAATTGTCATTTAAAATTCAAATTATAAATTAAACTTATAACAAATTATAAATATTTGTTGCAATCCTAATGGTTCCATTGGAATTCGAACTTTTTGTTTGATTTCCTATTTATCTAGTAATTATTTTAATCTAAACCAAGAAAATATTCTAAAAATATAATAATAATAACAATCATATACAATTTTCTATTGTATTCAATACAATCAAAGTATTGATTATGATATTCTTGGTGAATATAATCTCTTCCTGTCCTGTGTTAAATAATTCTTGTTTTAAAACTCTCAAACTATTAGTATTAGACCAGTCAAATAAAAACAAATAATGGACAACACTCTATACATTGGAAGGCAAGGAAAAAATAAAAAAATATATGTTTATTTTATTTATAATTTTTAGAACCTATGAACTTATTTGTAAGAAAATAATCTTTTGGACTAAAAAAGTAATATTATAAAACTTTAGGGTTTAAAATTAAAAAAGACTACATTTAAAATAAAATGAAAGTTTGGTGATCAAAATTGAAGTTACCTTTTTGAAAAACTATTTAGTAACTATTCAAATAATTACTCCTGAATGGTTATCTAATATTAGTCCTAGTGCACTTAAGAGGTTAGATAAAAAAAAAAACATGGAATGAGCAAGTAAATGCCATATGGAGTGGAATGGAGTTTCACGGTATGAGATTTCAGAGGGGAAAGATAGGCACATAGTAAAACTGGAAAGTAGGAGTTGTACATGCAGGTCATGGGATTTAACTGGAACCTCATGCTCTCATGGAATATGCGCTTTGTATCATACTTGTAGATTATATAGACATTGGTATAGCAAGGATAAATATTTGGCATCATATGCATTCTCCATGGAACCTGTTAAAGGGAAAACCATGTGGCCCAAGGCAAACATTCCTCCACTGTTACCCCCAGATGTAAATAAAGGATCCAGATGAACCAAAGAAAATGGGAAAAATATCTAGAGCAGGGGCTATCACGACATGCAACTTATGTGGACAAAAAGGTATAGTAAATTGGGATGTCCACGGAAAGGAAAAAATGTGAGTTTTTTTTTTTTTTCATGCATAGCATCAAGTTACTAAGTCTATATGTTTTTGGTAATTTTTTTGACTGTGCATAATGTCTATCTGTAGGCAACAGTGTATAAAAACCAGAAACCATCAATTGATGCATGTGGACATGGTCTCAGAATTCCATAATTGAAATTTCAAGAAAATCAGTATTTTTTCTCATTTATGATGTCCATATATTTGTATAGCTTGTGGTGACATCGCTCACCATTTTCATATGCAGTCTTTATGGGATCAAAATAGTAGAGTCTTCAAATGCTAGTCAAAGTTTTGAACAAATTTTTCCTCTAGCTAGTGGCAAAGGGAAGCAAAAAGTTGTTGAACATCTCTCTGAAATTCAAATATTAGAACCTTAACCTGATACACAACCTCCCAAGTTTAATGTCAGTGAAGGCAACAACAAAGGAAAGAAGAAAAATATGTGTCAATTTAAAGTGCAGCAAATTTAAGAAACCTACTACTGGTTTTGGCAGATACTATGATGAGCACAGTGGACATGTCATATGGAATATAAGAATGCAGTTGTATTTTTTTTTTTTTAAAAAAAAAAAAATAGTATTTAACTTGTACATTTCTGTTTTTGTTTTGTGTTTAATAGCCTAAGGGTTGGATGAGAAATTATTACATAGCACCAATCCTGTTGCAAAAGAACATTAGAGGGGTTATCAAGACTTACCAACCACCTGAGCAATATTAAGGCAACCCAATCTATGGCGGTTTTCAAGCTTCAGGATTAATATGGCAGGGGAGAAAGAGTGTAAGTTCTAACAAACTACAAGAGGAGAAAGAGAAAAGAATAGGAATCTACAAAAGGAAAGAAAAGGTCTGAGTTCTTTTGAAACTCCAATTATTGAGCATAACCCAATCCCAATCTTTATTCCAAATGTACAAACTCAGCAATTTAATGTCTCCCATACTCAAACAATCCAAACAAAATCAAGCAACTTAGGCACCACAAGCAACACAGACATCTGAAGCACTTGCTCCAAAAATTCTAAATCCGCAGAAGCAATTGAAATTGAAGCAGCAAAAAACAAAGCCCATTTGAAGACCATGAAGGATAACAGCCTCTATCATGGGTGATGGAAATTTGGGTGTGCATGTATAAATATATATGTTTCTTGGTTATGCAAGTGGATATCAGATTGTTGTAATCATCTGATACAATACACCATTTGGTTATGCAGGGACTGTTTGAACCAACCCTAACATAATGCAGCGACTGTTTGAACCAACCCTAACATAAACCCAAAATTCCATACAATTAAACTCGATACAATCCCTCTCTCAAAAAAATAAAAAAAAAAACTCGATTCAATAATTTAGAGGGTAGAGATTTTAGAAATTTTCCAGTTAAGGTTTACCAAGTACAAGCCAATAAACTGTCCCGAAGTTTCAAGAATTAATGCGAATAGAATAAACTAATAAAAGCATCTGCATATAGCTCGATCCACCCTTTGACTCCATTTTCATCCATAGTTTCTTGAAATTGCATCACGTAAAAATTCACCAATGGGTTGACATTAAAATCAACTAGTTAAGGCATATAACAAGATTCATAGTTTTCTACTTCATCTCGGATGTAAAATGAGTATGATAAAAATTTTACAAATTTTTGGTGCAAAACAAAGTAGACTAACCAAATCTCATACAAGTTTCGGTGTTAGCTGCTTCGAAATATAAACACACATATTTCTATGCCCCATCTTGCTGGAAAGGATTAGCAATTTCATCTGTACCATCAGTAGGTGATACAAGCATCACAGCTGTTCCCCTGCATACCTGCAAAACAATAAAACCAATTCAATTGCACCCTAAGTATATTCTAGTTTTTAAACTCAAAACTTAACCAGAATGATGCAATAAGAAAAGACACTGGTTGCAGTTAAAACATGAACTATCCTTAAAATTTTATAGAAAGAGGAACAAGCTTCGGGGCAATTCACAACTACAGCTATGCCTCACATTCAGCCAAAGTACATTTTAAAATAACCATGCACCAATTTGAGGTTCACATCCGAGTTGCCTGTTTTCAGTAAATGCATAAATAGAATATTATATATAAACTGAAAGAAAATGTACTATTAGGCCAAGGCGCCTGGTTTGATCAGTGGTCTTCAAAGGATCATCGGAATCTGCAAACAAGTGAGAAGAAATCAAGATAATTTGGTCAAAACAAGATGTGTATGCACTATGCACAAAATAGAATCAACAAGAATGTCACCACTCAGACGGTGACTTCAGTAGCACAGTTTAACAGGAACAAAAAAAAAAAACACAATATTTATGAGAACATGGGCAACAGATCGAGGACAAATTTATGATGGTGCTCCTAAAATTGATACTAGACTAATACATAACACTAAATGATAATCCCTGAACAACCAAAAAAAAGGAAGACATATTCCTTTCTAATCTACAGTCCATCAACCTCACTCCAATTCCATTATATAATCAAATTATAGATCAAAGTAAGCATTATGAAATTACAAAAAAGAAAAACAAAAGAGGCCATTGTTGCACAAATTGCTCATCCAAATAAGAACATAGAAGAGCAAGCCATTGGGTATTGTTAATCTTTATTTTAGTCAAATTATAGGAATTTATGAATTAATGGCAGTAGGAAAAAGAGGCCCCCTGAAGATTCTGGACAATGATAGATTGTGGAAAAAGAAGTCCACATGAGATCAAACTTATGAAGTGGGATGTAATATGAAGCAGTATATGAGACCAGGTCCATCAGTCTAGAAATAGATTTCTAAATAAATGGAAACATAAATGTGAAAACAAAAAGGAATAATTCAAATTCAGAAAAGAGCATAACTGGAAGTTCTGGCCACAACTGGAACCATATTAACAATGTGCAACCACTAGGAATAGGTCAACATAGCTATCTAGCAAAATACAGTTCAAATATATGCAAAAATCAAAGCACTCACAAATATGCACAAATGCCAAAGAAAAGGTACCTCTCAGATATTCTACAGCTTCATCCAGGACAAGGTTTAGTAACTGATCGTATCCTTTTAGTGTCCCTGTGACTGAATGAAGAAGAGACAAAGATCATCAACTAGATAGAGCATATCATTACCGTGAATGCTTCATTTAACCAAAGACCTAAAAATCCCCTCTTATGCCACTCTCTTTCTCTTAACAAGAACATGTAATATAATTACAGATAATATACAGAAACAGCCCAGGACTAAATTTTTGTGAGAGAGATGGGGAGGAGAGAGAGGCAATGAAAATTTAAATAGCCATAAAATAATAACTAGCGCTATGATACAGTAAAAACTAGTGATTTTTGTGTGAACATTTCAGCTGTGCAAAGTTTAATAAAATCTTCAAATTTAAGCCCTCACTTTTTCGTTTGACTCCAAAATTTTATTAAGCACTTCAAAAAATATATATTTCTGGAAGTACACACTTATATGTATGAGTTCAACCTTATTTACATTATATAATATATATGAATAAATTTTGAACTGCCTTTTTGCTTCGACAGCTTTCATGATTGGGACTTGGGAATCAATATGTGCAAAATATACTAAAAAATTTGAGCTGAGATTTACACATGTATGTCCTGTTGAGGTGTATAAGTTCTACTCAGACGTTATCCAGCAATTAGTATTCAAGCAAGAACTTTTCATATATCCTAACTAAAATCATGGCTCAAACAACTTTTGATATATCCTATTTCATGAGCAACTGAAGGGGACGAGAGGTCACACTACAATTGCTCACATGCAACTACACAGAGATATAATTGCATGATTTTCCTCTCAACTCCTGACCATTGTACAAGACAACTTCCTACAACTTTCAGCTTCAAATTGAAGTCAATTCCCTCCTCCTTCAGCAGGTCTGTTTGTGCAATGGTTAGTACCTATAAGGAGCAGGAGGTAAAGGGTTTGATGCAGAATACTACCTTCATGATACTAGTCTTCTTGTTAATTAATTTTACTATATAGCTTAAGCAATTCTATGCACACATTATGTTATGTTATAATATGTGAAATGAAGTTCAACTCAACCCATATCACATGAGCAATATACGAACAGATCACAATGTTGAATATAAAGATGTACTTTTAAGAGACATCGAGCCCCCGTTTTTTATGGGTTTTTTATGGTTCTTGCAAATCATAATTCCTAGCAGTTAAAGACGATAAACTCAATGTTCATATTATGTATAATATGAAGATGCTGTGGCACCACACTGCATGCCAAATAAAATAACAAAAAGAAAGAAACTCCTACGAGCATGTCACAGCCATGCCTTCAACTCAATACCCAAATACTGCTTTTTGCATTTTGATATTTTACTGTGTAACAACAAGCCATTCCACATTATTTAGCAATCCCCAACACAAGAGAAGAAACAGTTAATTACCTTGTCTGCCGCCAGTGAGCTTGACTTGAACACCTTTGTCCACAAACTTTGCCAAATCAAGAACTGTTTCTTTCCTACCTGACTGCAACACAACACAATTATTACACATTAAGAAGAAACCCAAAAATTAAATTTGAAGAACCCACAAACACACACACACACACACACACACACACACACACACACACACACACATTAGAGAAACTTACCATCTTAGACAGAACTCTGAGAAACCACCCTTATGCTAAAATGGAGCAACAAGAAAAAGAAAATAAAAATAAAAAACGCAACAACTCAGTCTGTGCTTCGGGAGGAAAGTTGAATTTGGGCATTCTGGACTGTGCCCTACAACTCGCCTTGGTATTTTTCTTCTTGACAAGTATTTTATTGGATTGGACTCTCGTCCGTTCCTGCTTCGGCCCAGCGCTGAATGAAGCCAGGAATAATATATGGCCGAATAGTTAGGGTTAAAGCAGATCAATTCTTTGACCAAAAATAAAATATTTAAATAAAAATAATGGATAAATAAATTAAAAATAAAATATATCATATTAATTTTGTTTTTTTATTTTTGTTATCATAATTCTTTTAGTTATAATAAGATTAGTTTTTAAAATTAGTATATTAATATTATACTATATATATATAGTAGTGTTTTAAATATTAAATAATTATCATATTTTTAAAAAATATTTTAGTGATTTAAAGTAGAAAAATATATAGTTTATAAATATTTTTAGAATTTAAATGGTATTAAGATATGTATAATATTTTTTTAATTAAAAAATGTTTTATATTCAAAATTTTTAAAAAATTTAAATTTATTAGTGAACTAAGTGCAATTTCTAACCAAATTCTTCAAGATTGCACTCTTCAGCTCAAGCTAATTGGAAGTTTTAATTTTCTTTTTTGAATTTTATAGGGCAATAATTACATGTGATGCAATTAATTTTTTTTTTATTAATTTTGGTGTAATTTTAATCTATAGGGCAAAATGCAACATACTGGTTATTTTGATTTCAGTCTTTTAGGGATTGAATGTTTAGGCAAGTTATTTTCTATTGAGGAATTTTTTTTTTCATATGGTATTGTATATATATTTGTTTTAATGTTCTTTTGTTGATTTTATGATGAGGGTATATGTGTATTATAGATGCATTTTTGGAGTGTTTGAAAGAGGAGCTCAGTACTACACAAGTTGACACCACCAATAGGGGCAGAATTACGTTCATGGTTGAAGGTAGGGGTGAGCAATATTTGGCTAAACTCGAAATTTCAATATGATTTTTTACTTTGGTTTGGCTGTCAATATAGTGAATAAGTCGGTTCGGGTGGGTTAAGTGGGTTGATTTGGAAATCGAATGACAGGTCGGGGGAAGCATTTAATCTTTCGACCCGTCCAAATTTTTAATTTTTAATAATACAACTTAACGATACCGTTTAGTACTAATAGGGTTATATATATTGGTAAAATCCTAATTTTCATTTCACTTCTCTTCCTATAAGCTGCCTCTACTCTCTCTAACCCTAAAACGCTCTGTCCTCTCTCTTCTTCGCCCTCAATCTCGCCTGACCCTAACCCTATCCTTAATTCTTTGTCTTTCTGTATACTCTCTCGACCATTAGTTCTTCAATCTAATCTAAACCTACCCTCTTAATCTTTAATCTTCATCAATCAAATAATCTTTTGTTCTTTCAAAATCAAAATTAATTTCAATTTCAATCTCTCTTTTTTTTTCTTGATTTGCTATGATATTAAGCAGATCGCCATATCGATAGACAATTTGTTATTCAATGGTGATAGCAATAATAATATTTGTTTGATTGTTAATGGATTTTGCAATATTTAAATATTTTGCAAGTTTTTTTTAACACTGTGTTTATTTTTTAAAAATATAGAGTGTATAATTTTTTTCAAAAATAGTCTATATTGTTTTTGATTTATTGTTGATGTTAATGTATCTAAAATATATTTTTTTTATTTGATAAATGTTCTATATGTAAAGATATATATGATCTGTTTATAGATTTGTGTTAGAAAATATGTTTTTTGAAATTTTAGTTTATTTGATTAATGGTTTGCATGTAAAGATCTATATGATATGTTTATAGATCTGTGTCATCCTCAATATGTTTTAATGAATTTTTTTTATAAGGAAAGATTTTTCTACGTGATCTCTTTTAAATTAAGTGATTATGAAAAGTTTGTTAATAGATCTATAATTATTTTTTTGCTCTAGAATGATTATTATGTATTTATGTGTGATCTCATTGTGTACTAAGTTTAGATATAAAGTTTATTAATAGATCTAAATTTTTTCTGTGATCTATAAATATTTTGTGTAAAAAACTTTTTAGATCTATACTAATGAAATAATTTTTTTTAAATCTATAAATTTTTTTATGTAAATACTATATTTTTAAAATTATTCGGCTTTATCAAATGATTATATTTTTTATTTTTCTCCCCATTTGTTTGGTTCTTTGATTTGTGTTTATATTTTATGAACACAATGTTAATAACACAATGTTCATTTGTGTTACATAAATGATAAATGTTACATGTCATATGAATTTTTTTTATGTTTGTGATTTTTTTTTTAAATGTGTTATATAATCATGTTTGTGTTTTATTCTATGTACATCTATAAATAGAGTATAGAGACTAATCCTTGTGGAAGCTTAAAGTCATAAAATTAAACTTTCAAAAAAGGATGGAAGCTTAAAGTTATAACTTTATAAGTTTAAAAAGGGTGGAAGCTTAAAGTTATAACTTTATAAGTTCAAAAAGGGTGGAAGCTTTTTAAAGCATAAGCTTTCAAGCTGGTTTGCTTGGTGTCTCCGTCACTACAAGTTGAAATTTATTGAGCAGCCTAATACAAAGATATATACAATTAAATGTCTATTAATTAATTATTTTTTTTATTAATAAATGATTTGTAATGCTTGGTTGATTAAATTCCTTCTCTTTTCTTCTGTAGTTGGAAAATTCCAGTGGCATTACTAAAATTATTGGTTCTAATGATGAGGTGGAAGCCCCTCCTGTCCCTGATGTTGAGAAACAACTGCCTCAGCAGGATTCTCCTAAAAAAAGAAAGGAGACTGAATCAAAATCTGTTGTCTAGTAGTATTTTGAGAGAATAAAATATGAATTTAGTATCATTATTAAAGGTAAATGTATCTATTGTGCTGCTACATTTAACGCTTATTCAAAAAAACATGCCATATCTTCTTTGAAAAACCATGCATTGACATGCACTAAGTTTCCACATAGTAAAGATAGTAGGCAGTCTCTTTTGACTTTGAAACCTTATGGGGTGGAAGGACCTGATAGTAGTACATAGTCTGGTGTATTAGGAACTTGGAAGTTTAAGCAAGATGCTATCAGAAATGCACTTGCTCAAATGGTAATTCATTATGAGTTGCTTAAATTTGTTGAGGGTGGTGGGTTTGTTAAATTTATGTCTACAACTTATCGTCGTTTTAAAATACCCTCTAGGTGGACAATTAGTAAAGACTGTTATAATATTTTTATGTTTAAGAGGGGGAAGCTCAAAACCTTTATGAAGTCACACTGTTAAAGGATCAGTGTAACAACTGATTCTTGGACATCTAACCAACATATTAACTAGATATGTGTGATTGCCCATTTCATTAATGATGCTTTAAATTTACATAAGAAGATAATTTCTTTTGTTCCTGTGACATCTCACAAGGGGAAATATATTGCTAAGACTTTAGAGCATTGTTTGCTTGAATAAGGCATAAAAAAATATTTTTACAGTAACTGTTGATAAAGCCTCTTTAAATGACACTGCTATAGACTATTTTAAAAAGAAATTACTTAGTTAGGGTTCCTTTTTTATTAGAATTAAGTTTCTACACATGAGATGTATTACTCTGTTATAACTCGAGTTTTAGATTATTTTATTTTAAATCGGGATATGCAGTGTTAATAATTTTAAAACTATATTTGATTATTTTACTATTTTGTGAATAATTGTTATTACTTTTACGTTTAATTAAAAATTTTCTATGTAAATAATTATTTCAAAGCCTATTATTTTAGGAATTTATTTGCGTCATATTTAAGTACTAAGGTTATTTTATTTTAAAATGATGTTTATTTTTATCATAATTATTATTATTATTATTAAATACATTATTTTTGCATGATTATTTATTGTGATCTTATACATATATATATACACATATATATATTAGGATTAGTGTTATTTTATGTATGTGTTATATATATATATATATATATATATATATATATATATATATATATATATATAAACCTAAAATATAAAAAACCTACCCCCTTCTCTTTCTTCTTCCCGGAACCTACCCTCACCATCACCCTCATTGCTGCTATGCCAACTAGCTACCGTCGGTGTGCCTCCCGGACTTCCACCTCCTCCTCTAGCAGCTTCGCCGCCTCCAATCACCTTCCTCGGCGCCAGCAACAGCTAAACTTCCATTTTTTGGCCGAAAATCTTCACAACCACCGTTCAAGTCGATTCTGACCACCATTTTTGACACCACCGGTCTCATTCTCTTCCTCTCTTGCAAGTGAGTGTGAATCCAAGCTCCCTTTAGCTTAAAAACTCGTTTTGGTGAGGTGTTGATCAAGTTTTAGTTTCGATCACTATGAGTTTTTCGATTTTTTTGAACTTGATTCCTTGTGATTCATGAGAAGTACCTTCACAAAAGTTGATTCCTCTAGCTAATCTACATCCTAGAATTTTTGTGTGATTTTTGGAATTTATTTTGATTTTTGTGAATTTTTTATTATTTTATTATTTTTGTAAATTAATTAAATAAATTGTGAAATTGTGATTTTTAGTGTTTTTGGTGGTTGATATTAATTTTATAATTTAATTTATAATTTTTGTGTAATTTTTATAATTATTTTTAGTTTATGTTATTTTTGGAAATTTAGGTTAAATATATATTTTGTTAGTAATTATTGGTTAATTAAGTATATTTGTAGATTTTAGTGAATAATATGCTGAGAAAATAGTTTTTGAGTATTTATATAATTTTTATTGAATTTTTTAATATTATTAGTATTTTATGTGTATTTTTATATACTAGGGGTATTTTGGTAATTTGGTGATAATTTTAGTTAAATATTAAATTTAATTGGTTTTAATAATTATTTGAGGTATAAAAAGGATTTTTACAAATTATTTTCTAATTTTAACTAATTAATGTTATTTTTTCAAAAATTATTTTCAAATTATATATAATATACTATTTTTGTAAATAAATGAATTTTGAGTAATTTTTAATATGTTTTGGACTAATTAAGTAATTTAGATTTATAAAACAAAATTTTATTAATATTGGTGTATTTATTGAGAAATATAGATTTTTAATAATATTTTATTAATATTAGGGTTTTTAAGTAATTATGGGTAAAATAATTACTTTTGGTGTTTTTAATATTTAAATTGCTACATTTTGGTACTAAAAGGGCATTTTTGGTATTTATGAAATTTTAATATATTTTATTGTATTTGGTTGTGAATTGTGGACCTCGGTCGGTGGAAATTGCGGTTTGGATTCCAACCAAAGAGTTATGAGAATTTTATTAGAAGTGTATTTTTTTTACAGGACTGACTTTACTTTTTAAGTAGAGAGATGTCCATTTTACATAGGAGGTTCTGCCGAATTTTTGGTAGAATTCTTGTAAAATGTGACATTCAGTCAAATTCTCATTCTTTATTTGTGTTTAGAATTCTAGATCAAGTCTCTAGAAGTTAAGTTAGAATTATTCTGATTTTTGTGTTATTATTTTATTATTAGTTGCACCGAGACCGAGGCCTAGTGGACCAGGTTCGTCGGACCTATCTCGAGGAGCACACAACTGTGAGTTATTATGATATATATGCATTGCTTAGGTTGATTGTTTTAGAATTCTATGTTTTAAATATAAATTTTGCATAATTGCCTATTTGAATGTTTAAGTATATTTTAGGTATACTTTTAGTATATTTTCGGTATATTATGAAATAAATGCATGTTTTCCTTTTTAATTAAATCTAGCTTGTTTTCAAATTTATTATTAGTTTAATTTAATATATTCCATGATTTATTTGAGTTGATTATACGTATATATACCTGAAATATACTTAGTTTATTTTAGGTATATTTCTGGTATATATGGTTTATTTGTTTATTTTAAATGTCATTATGCATTATTTATTTTTCTGAATGTATGTTTTACTATAAATGAAGGGTATTGATAGAACGTGCTTCCTAGTGGGCAGCATTAGGACCGTGTACGTACCGGTGTGATAAATTAGAGTTAAGTGAAAATTAATTGTGGTAATTATGATTGATTGATATGATTGAGGTTAATGTGATTGAGAGTGTGATTGCTGGAGCTCGGTTGACCAAGTGTCTCGGGGCTAGTCACACTGACAGTCAGACTGCTGGAGCTCGGTCGACTTAGTGTCTCGAGATCAGTCTACTATCCATATGAATTAAGTGAATTTACCTAGATTTAAGTGAGCCTATATGGCTAGAGTACTTTCTATTGGTATTGAGGTTGCGATCATTTAGGGTTCTATTTGATCCTTCATAAACTGATGATTTTCAGTATTAAAATGATTTTCCTTGCATCTGTGTATATCTGCCTGTATATATATTTATTATATATATTTTCGAGTGTCTACATTTGACATTTAGCTATGCGTGTATATATATTATAATAATTCACTCAGTGAGGTCTAACTCCCCTCCGTTGATGTTTTTATAGGAGAGTCTTCATCTTCAGACCTCAACAGTAGACCTGTCCGCCGGATTTCTTCCACTCCGACTTTATTATGTAAATTGCTTACTTGAGTTTTACGTTGTACTCTAGACACTGTAGTAGTAGTTGTATTTGACTCTGTCAAGATTTGTTTTTTTATTTATGCATGTATGAGGATTTTACTTCAGAGTGTTTCTCTGAAGATTGTTTTAAAAGATTTCTATTTATGATATATATGATGTGATTTTATATTGTTAAAGGAAGTTGAGAATTTATTTTATTATTTGAGATTTAATTTCCGCTGAATAATATTTTATTTATTTTATTTTATTGCATGCTTTTATTTTAAGGCTTGCTACGGGTTCCGGATTCGAAAGAATTCCCGTTCCCTAACGCCGCTCATGACCCCCTATTTTGGGTCGTGATATGCTCACATCCTCAATCTCATTGCCACTGATGGGTTAAAAAAATTGAATTCTTCTATTAAAATGGTTAAGGAGGCAATTAGATACATTTATAACTCTCTTGCTAGGTTGAGGAAGTTTAGGGAAATTTCAGACCTTATTGGCATTGACTATAAATCTTCATTGTCTCTTAATGTCCCAACTAAGTGGAATTCTACCTACCGTATACTAAGAACTGCCTATTTTTATAAGAAAGCATTTGTGCAATATGAGGACACTGAATCTTCATTTAGAGTTGACTTGGGTGATGAAATTCCTGAGTTCATTCACTGGCAAAGTTGTAATCAAATGGTTCAAATGTTGAAGATTTTCTATGACATTACGCTAAGAATTGCTGGTTCATTATATGTCACTTCAAATGCATTCTTTGCTGAAATATCTTATTTGAGTTGCATGCTAATTGAGTTACGATCTTCTTGTGAGCTTTCTGTTATGAATATGGGCAATAATATGAAACAAAATTTTGACAAGTATTGGGGTGATCCATAAAAAATGAATTCTTTGATTTTTATTGCTAATATTTTAGATTCTCATTATAAAGTTAAGTTCATTCGATTCTCTGTTAAGTAAATATGGGATTGGTGGAAGCATATTGTTTAACAACATTAAAGCTGATATGAATCTCTTATTTGATGATTATATTTATATCTATAGGCCTTCTTCTACTACTTATGAGTATGGCTCTGGTAGTTAGACAAGCCAGAGTACATAGATAGAGCAGCCTAATCCTATGCCAATGTTTGGAAATTTTATCTTTTTAATGAAAGACAAATTCAAAAGGCATAAAATAGAATATGGATTGGGTGGTTTTAAATGATCTAATTTAGAAATTTATTTGAGTGAGTCTATTATTGAGGATGATACTACTTTTGATATTTTGAGATGGTGGAAGTTAAACTCTAAGAGGTTCCTTATTCTCTCATGTATGGCTAGAGATGTGTTGGTTGTTCCTATTAATATTGTGGCTTCTGAAGGTGCATTAAGTATTGGTGGCCATGTTCTTGATATGTTTAGGAATTCCTTAACTCTAAAAATTATGGAGGCTTTGATATGTGCTCATGATTGGTTTAGAAGGCCAAATTAGACAATTTCTGTTGAAGAAACATTGGAGGATTTAAAGTCCTTTAAGAAAGGTTGTGTTCATTTTCTATTTTCAATTTGTTTAATTTTCCTTGTTTATTTATTTAGCATTGCTTAAACACAATCTAATGTTTACGTTTGTTTCTTCTATCATAGATCTTAAACCAATGGGTAGTGGCCCCACAGTTAATTGAGTTCTCTATTTTTTCTTCTTGAATTTAGTGTTTAAATGCTTGGCATATATTGTTATGTCCCTTTACTAGCTTATAACCAACCAGTAGTGCCTCAGTTATATTATTTGAGGTGTCTATGTTAATGTTGTAGCAAGAATGAGGCAATGATGATGTTAAAAGTAAAAGGAATGCATGCTTAAGTTTCTTTAGTGGCTTTCATTTTAGATTAGCTATAAAAAATGTGGATACATTCTGGCTGTGCTTAAAACTATTTTAAACTGAGCCTCATCTGTTTGGTTTTTTTTGGCAATGATAATGCTTCCACCTTAAATTCCAACTGACTTGTATTAGAATTATTGCTTAATTTCACTAGGTGGCTCTTCAAAATTTATTTGTTGTTTGCTTTGCTGCCAGAGAAATAAAGTTAAATTCTAATTATGATTGACAAATAAAGCATCCTGAACCCCTTTATATGCCTATTGATTCCTTTTTTCCATAGTTTAACTTGTAATTAATTTGTTCTAACTAAAAATCTCTCTTTTCATCTTGATTCAATATGTAGGTGAATCACAAATGAATAGATGGATCTACAGTTTTATTTTTTTAGATATTTTATAGTCTTATGAATATAGGCTTCTAAGTTTATCAACTATGATTCACTTCTTTTTTTATATAATTTTGGGTCAATATAGGTGGATAGCGGAGCCTGAGCCTGCAGTGTTGCTTAATTTTTAGGAGGCAGTCTGTAACAAATTTTTTTGTATTAAGTGACTTAATTTTTTTTTTGTATCTAAAATTATGGCTTTAACAGAAAACTTACAATGATTGAAATTAATTAGGGCTTTAACATAAAGTTTAAAATGGTTGTAATTATTTTGAACGCAGTAAATATATGGGCTTGGCCCAAAATTATTAATGAAAACTATTTATCTTTTTATGTTTATTTTTTATGAGGTCTATTTATTATTAGGCCCAATCCAATATGAACCCAAACTGAAGTTCGAACTGACTAAACTTGAAAAAAATTCGGTTACCGATATTTCAGGTTTTTCTTCTAATTTGGTTTAGTTCGGCCTAGGAATTCCACCTGCCAAAATCAATTGGTTTCATGCCCAATACATCCGTTCCGACCTGATGCACATCCTTAGTTAAGGGGGCTAAAATTGATTTTTTTTCATAGAATTCAATGTTAGCTCCTGCAATTTTGTATATTTTTAGTTTAGCCTCTCATATTTTCATCTAAAAATCATCTTCACTATTTTATAATTTAGCTTTGGCCCCTCTAGACATTTGTTTCTAGTTTTGCCCTTGACCGCAAAGATATCCAATGAAATTAAGGCTTTTTGTTTACTACAAACTATATGGAAGGTCAAAATTCATAAACTACATTGTTAAAATTTATTTTTTCACATTACACATTTATGAATTTCTCTTGTTGATATAGTGTTTTTTTTTTTTTTTTGCAATTATGTGTTTTTAGATTGAGCTCAATTGGAAAATGATAAATATTCTTTAGATTATATGCCATCAAGGGTTAGTTCTTTTTTTTTTTTTAATTTTACCATGAAGGTAATTTGTAAACTTTGGTTAAAGCAACAATTGTAATTTTTATTATTGATTTACTTTTGCAATCACGCATGAAATTGAAGGGCATTGAAAGGGAATATCCTTATATGTATTTCCAATCATGTAAAATGGATAAAAGTTTTAATGCTATAATGAAAAAGAATACAGTATTTGCTTCTATGGTTTACGTTTCATACAACTCAATGTTTTTGTTATGCTAATAAAACTGTTGATAGCATTCATTATATATATGTCCATACAGTTTTATAGTATGTATTGTGTTAGAGATATATGCATTTGATAATTGATCTTGGATTCTTTAATATCTTTGTGATTGCATTAAGATTTTGAATACATAAATGGAAGATTTTTATAAGAAATATTTGTTATTTATAATAATATATTTGGCAAGTTGGGAGCAAGGGGGTAGGGGAGGGGGCTCAAAATTAACTTCTTTAGGTAACACATTATATGTTCATCTTTTTTTTTTTTAACAACTAAAGATTTTCATTAATAATGAAAATAAGTACAAAATAAGCCCATAATACAACAACTAAAGATTTAGTTTTAAAACCCATGGATCAAGAACAATTGAAAAAGCCCAATTGTAACCTTAATGTGTTGGTGGCTATAAAGGAAGTAGTTGCTTAGGTTAGAGCAACTGCTCAAACCGGTAAAGGGGGATTAGATCATCCCAATTTTTCCTTAATTTAAGGGAAGATAAATCCTTAGAGTGTTACAAAAAGTACAAACCAATCCATGAAGAATCTTTAGCATTTTCGGCAACTTTGACCATGATTTCTATCCAGATCTTCTTGAGCTTCCATAGAGAAGCTGATCTTTGTCGTAGACATAAGAAAAGAAAGATCCAAGCTATAAAAGAAAAAGCAAAATGGCAGAGCCAACTGCACAAAATGGCTATCAAAACACATATAAATATATACATAACTATAAAGCTAAAACCATAATTATTTAATAAACCTTAAAATAGAAAGAAAAGAGAGCAGTAGGGGATGATTACTGGTGAAAACTAGTAGCCATCCCCTTAAAAATAACGTTGTTTAAAGACTATGGTAGAATACTATTTATTGAGAGAAAAACGTTTGTGTTTTCTTATTTTGTCATTTTATGTTCATCTTTTTAACATAGTGCGAACACCTTTAATTTGATCAACTTTTAACAAAAGCTCGATAATGAGAAAGTATGGGTTTTGAATACAAAGGAAGCCCAAAACTTCTTTAAAATACTCTCGAAAGCCCAATCCTAAAACATTAAACCTAAGCCCAAGATTGAGCTTCTAAGCCTAATGCTATTACCTTTTGGCCCAAAGGCCCATACCTGGTCTAGGTGAAGATGTGATCGCCTTAAGAAGAGGCATCACCTCTTCATCCATTGATGCCTCATCAAAGAGGCAGTGCCTCTTCACACCCATTAATGCCAGTAGTTAAGGTCCACTACCTCTGATTTAAGGCATTTTTAGATGCCAAACAAATGCGAAAGTGTAAGAAAAAGAGAAAAGAGGCTTGGGGAATAATGAAAAGGATGGGGAGAGGGTGAGAGTGAATGAGTTTTAGGAATTAAAATAGGTAAAAAAGGTTGAAGAGGCTTAAAAGGGAAGAGTGTGGGCAAAAGGAAACGGAGGCCTTTTGGAAAAACTGAACTTTGGTCTTTGAAAAAAAAAAGAGAGAGAGGACATTCTTGGAAAAGAAAAGAGAGAGAAAAAAGGAGAAGAAAATGAAGAGGAGAAAAAGAAGAAGAAGAGGATTTTGGAGCAAAACACTTTATCTTCTTGAGAAGGAAAAACACTCTCTTGTATTAAAAGCCTTCAAACTAATAAACCAAGCTTTGAGGGTTTGGTTAGGAGCATCAACTTGTCCAAACTAATGAGAATTCCTATGTTCTTTATTTTATTAAAAGCTTTGATTTATTACTCTATTGATTGTTTTCTTGAGTTTTATTGCTTGTTTAATGTCATATGGAAGCATGAATATGTGAAACATTGAGTATTAATTGTTGTTCTTTAGGTATTTGTATCAATCTTTGCTTATGTGTCTTGATTTTTAGAAGATAAGAAATATAGTCTACTACATGGTCTGTTGAAAAGGTGATGTCTCTTCATAGAGGTATTGCCCCTTCTCATTGTGGCGATTTGATATTGCCTCTTAGTTAGGAGATAACGCCTCTTTGAAGAGACGTCACTACTTTATCAGGATCCTGTAATTCTACTTTGGTTTTTAATGCCTGTTTTGTATATTTTGCATGATTCTCATGTTTGTCTTTGTCATATATATTGACTTTATAGATGGTTACTATGTTGTTTAATATTATTATTGTATAATATTATTATGTTATTGTGGTCCATTTTGTGATTTTTTTTTATTTCCTATAAATCATACTTGTTAATTATTTTATGAATAATATTGTTATTTAATAAGAAAGGACTAATTTGTATTTATTACAAGGATTGTTTGGTAATTTTTAATCATCAAATAGTTATATGTTAATTAGTTATTGAGTGATTTTATTTGTCTAATTAACTAGTAATTTTTTGTTTATTTTTTATTTATTTTACATTTCTTTGAACAAAGTATTGTAATCCCTAATCCTTTCCCCATTCATTGGGAATGTATGTTTGTAAATTATTATTATTTGTTTCATTTATATTGAATGTCTGGCTATAAGCATGAAAATGGGACTAATGTGCAAACTCGGACTTAAATATAAAATTGGAAATGATTGCAATCCACATTAAAATAAGGAAATAATTTAATAATCAAAGGTAATAAAATACAAAACACACACAAAGGTGAACTGTAAGGTTGGGTGGGCATTCCAAAAGTCCATACCCAGTTTCTGAAGTTGATCTTTGATGACGGCTTCTGGGAACATCCATGGAATCCAGTTGTTGTATAGTGTGTCCCAGCTTTTATCAGAGTGGTGACTCCATCTCAATTTTGGGTCACAAGCCCATTTTGTACTTTCTAGTGGGCTCTGAGCTCACACAATGTTGTGGTCGCCAGACACTTGGGTGTGCACTTAACCTCACCGCCTACAGTGGCAACTCAACTAAGGCATATGAAAAACTGATTCCAAGTGTTTCATAATTTATCATCTTTGATTATTTCCTTATTTCATTTACAAATTCTTGCATTCACTACATGTTTCCACACAATATGCACACAAGTCCTAAATAAACTAATAATAGTCTTTGCTTTACTACCTCACTCATACTTGGTAGTGGAGTATTCGATTGTTATCACTTATTGCACGTACTTATCCATGTCGTATGGACCCTTGATTGGGGAGACATAATAGAGGTATATAGTTGTGAGAGCTAGAGGTTATTACCCAAGACTCAACTCATGTAATGATTTAGAAATTTCCATTAGAATTTTTCCCAAATGCATGTGTTTGATGCCATATGGTAATTCTTTAATAAAGCCCAAACCCGTTATAAGAAAACCTTAACAAAATGGATCTCTCATACCTATTTTAGCCCATTACAAATGGATCTTGACAAGGTGGCCTTTGATGTCATCCTTGGCCTATTAAAATGGGCTTTGGAATTATTTGAAGAAATTACTACTTCTTTGTACCATCTTGATAGTTATCTTGCATTCGTCGGTTTTATTATCCCTTATTGATAATTAGAACCCAAAATAGCAATCATACGACAAGAAACTCACCAGTGAATAATTATATGAGAGGAATAAGGGTGGAAGTAATCATGCCTAAATTCATTGCTTAGTTATTTATTTGTCTATTTCTGTTCACGTTATAAAAAAAATCTTACATTTCATGCATTCATGACATTCATTGCAACTTTCAAAAAAAAGCATTTTTCCTAGCCATAAGCCTCTTCTTGTTTGGAAGTAGATCAAGGGAATTTGGTCTACTAGTATCAAAGATCCAATCAGGCAATTGAGACCACTTAACAAGGGAGCACAATGGTAGGACCCTTTAATTTTGATGTTGAAGCTTTCAAGAAAGAACTATTGAAAGAGATCAGGGATGACATGCGATAAATGGTTAGGGACATATTTTCGAAAATGATAGGAAATATGCCTATGAATGGAAAAGACTTTGAAATTAAAACTGTTGGTGAGCCATTTAAAAAAAAATTAAAAGCGCAGGTAGATCCAATAGAGTTAGAATGGATGAAAGACATGTAAAGGCAAATCGATTAACTGCAAATTATATTGAAGAAGCATGGGCTCAATCCTAACCTTACTAACTTGGATCTGGATTTAGAGAAGGAAGAACCATTGCCCCTAAAGTATAAATTTTTGAATATGAAAAAATACTCTAGCATTGATAATCCTCATTTGCACCTGAAGTAGTATACCACTTACATGAAGGCCACTAGGTTGTTAAAAGCTCAGATTGTCAAGCACCTTCCATTATCCTTAGAAGGAGCTGCTATCAACTAGTATTACACTTTGGATGCATATGTCTAATAAGACTGGAAGGAGCTGTATCTAGTCTTTATCAAATAGTATGGGCTAAACTCTCAGTTCGAAGTGTCTTTTCATGAGTTATAAAATATAGTGCAAGGACTTAATGAGCCCTTCGTGAGCTTCTTAGATAGATAGAGAGAAAAGTTAGCCCAAATGAAGCACATACCTATAGAGTCTGGTCAGTTGGTAATAGCCATAAAAGCCTGCATTCTACCTCTGGCTGATAAATTGAAGGATATGGGCATAAGAGACTTGAAAGAGCTCTATCGCTTTGGAGTGCAAGTTGAAGGTGATTTGAATTTGAATATGCATGGATAATTACTATGGTTATAGTGGTTTTAAACAACGTTTTACTACAATATTGTCTTTAGTGCTAATGAATATTTTATTGTCTAAATTTGTATAAGTTTTGTTATATTTGTGCATGCAATCTTATGCTTGAATGAGAGAGAGATGATTTAAAAAAATCCATAAAATGAGAGGACTAAAATATCATAATTGATTTTTAAACTTTCCTTCGGGCACATTTAACCTTAGTTTTCCCTAAAATGAATTCCTTACATTCATCAAGAAAAAGAAAATGAAAAAGGAAAAAAAGAAGGAAATTATAGGGAAAGAAAAAAGGAAATCATTTTTTATGCCACCAACATTTGAAAAATCAATTTTGAGAAATCCTTAGAAAGTCCTTATTCTTAAATAAAACTCTCACCGATTATGAGCTGAAAAATAGTTAATTAGAAAACTCATAAAGGGCTGACCAATAATAAACATAATATGACATGCCTGATTATAATAGAGGAGTAATCATGTAAAGATAAACATGATTGACATATTGTTAGTATGTGAACTATTAGACATCAATGTCCAATTATTAGCAGCAAGAGCAGCCAGCAGCTAAAGTGACAATATGAACATCGAGCATCATAAAAGTGGTCGACTGTCACCATGAATTTGCAACCACCCAGCTAACTTGAAAACTCCTAGAAAAAGAGTGACCTAGGCAAAAGAGGGAAAATGAAAGGAAAAAAATGAAAGACCTAGCTAGGTTTAAAAACTTCTAGAAAAGGAGTGACCTAGGTAAAAAAGGGAATATAAAATAAAATTAGTTGCATTTTCATTCTAAAAAGAGCAGTTTAAGAGATTATAAGGTTCTACTTGGTGGTGCGAAAGTAGGGGAATATATCAAATCATTGACTAAAGGGGCAATTTTTGAGATGAGTTGAGCCTCATGAGTAATAAAGTTTTCAAATATAGTCTCTTCTACACAAAGGGTCAAGCACAACCGTTATATGACAACAAAGCATTCTAAGAAAGCAACTAAGCTGAGGGCATGTGTTATTATCATGATCCTAATTCAACCATAAGAGGGTCCTAATTTTTATTTCATTTGGATAGACTCAACTTTTAGATTCAGATTCTTTGATGGAAGAAGGACTAGTTCCCAAAGATTTACTTTAAATAGAAAAGGCATTTGGCTAAATCATTTAAGATTTATTATTTTATCTCGGCTTACACATACATAGAATTTTTGTAAGAATTATTTTGACATCTCATACATGTGTGCATTAGAATAATGCATGTCTTTTACAAATATTGCACACACTACATGAGCTTATGTTCTCACATTATTTTGAGGATTTCTAAAGACCACGATCATGCATACATCAGCATTAAATCTTTTGGATGCATTTTTAGCGTGGGCTACCTCTGATGCATAGCATGTAGTCTTGCTATGTTGATTTCGCCTGACGCCTGTGAGGCTACACAACTTGTCCTAAATTAATCTTATTCTAACTTGTTTATTTAATTATCTCCGCCTAACGCCCCAGAGGCTATATGGCACCTTTTATTTATCTTTGTTTAATGTATATTTTGTTTGTTGTCTGTTTAGCCTGATTCCCCTAAAGCTATAGTGGCATATTATGATTTGACCTGACACTCCAGATGCTACATTGGTTGATTTCGCTTGATGCCCATGCGGCTATATGGCCTGTTGTGATTTCATCTGCCTAATGCCTCAGAGGTTATATGGAGTTTTCTATTTAATATTATTTGATGCATGTTTTTGTTTGTTTGTTAGTCTTACCTGATGCCCCCAAGGCTATATGGTATTCATTATTATTGTTGTTTCTACGCTTGATGCCTGCGTGGCTATATGACTTTTCTTTATGGTTCCCACTTGACACCTACATGGCTATATGTCTTCTCTTGTATTTCATCTACTTGATGCCTGCATGGCTAAATGGATTTTATTATGTGTTTCTCTACCTAACACTTGCATGGTTAAATGGCTTTTATTGTGTATTCTCACTTGATGCCTATGTGGCTATATGGATTCTCTTGTATTTCTTTGCCTGACACCTGTGTGGCTATATGGCTTCCATTATTATTCTCTTCTTTTACCCCATGTTTGCTTATCAGAGTATTAATAAATGGCTAGTCGAGTTTGAATCCCCAAAGTCCACATTTTGAGATAATGTTTGGTTGGGTATGAATCCTCAAAGTGTGCAAAGAGCATCTAGTTAGGTTTGAATTCCTGAAGTGCACGGCGTAAAGAGTATCTGGTCGGGTTTAAATCCCTAAAGTGCATCTTCCTTTTAATGAGCATCTGGTCGGGTTTGAATCCCTGAAGGGCGCATCGTAAGGAATGTTTGGTTGGGTTCAAATCCCCGAAGTGCATCTTCCTTTACTGAGTGACTTCTCGAGCTAGAAAAACTTAGGAATCACGTTAAACTATAATAAATGGCTGATCGGGCCAAGAAGACTTGAGGATCACAGTCACATTTTCATCTTCCTTTATTGAGTGACTTCTCGAGCTAGGAAAACTTGGGAATTATGCCAAACTATAATGAGTGGCCGATCGGGCTAAGAAAACCCAAGGATCATGGTCACATTTTTATCTTCCTTTATTGAGTGACTTCTTGAGCTAAGATTTGTGGGAATCATGCTAAACTATAATGAGTGGTTGATCGGGCTAGGAAAAACTAAGGATCACGGTCACATTTTTATCTTTATTACTAAATAACTTCTCAAGCCAAGAAAACTTGAAAATCACGCCAAACTATAATAAGTGGCTAATCGGGCCAAAAAAACCTGAGGATCACGGTCACCTTTTCATTTTCTTTACTGAGTGACTTCTTGAGCCAGGAAAACTTGAGAATCACGCCAAACTATAATGAGTGGCTGATCGGATTAGGAAAACTTGAGGATCACGATCATATTTTTATCTTCTTTATTGAGTGACTTTTTGAGCTAGGAAAACTTGAGAATCATGCCAACTATAATGAGTGGTTGATTGGGCCAGGAAAACCCAATGATCATGGTCACATTTTCATCTTTTTTACTAAATGACTTCTCGAGCTAAGAAAACTAGAGAATCACACCGAACTATAATGAGTGGCTAATCGGACTAGGAAAACTTGAGGATCATGGTCATGTTTTCATCTTCTTTACTGAATGACTTCTCGAGCCAAAAAAACTTGGGAATCATGCAAAACTATAATGAGTAATTGATTAGCCTAGAAAAATCCGAAGAACATGGTTATGTTTTCATCTTTCTTTATTGAGTGACTTCTCGAGCTAGGAAAACTTGGGAATCACGTCAAACTATAATGAGTAACTAATTGGACCAGGAAAACTCGAGGAGCACATTTTCATATGTCTTCTACTGAGTGACTTCTTGAGTTAGAAAAACTTAAAAATCACGCTAAATTATAATGAGTGACTAATCCAGCCAGGAAAACCTAAAGATCACGATTAAGTTTTAAGTAAAAATTTAACCTCTTGGGTTTGAATTCTTAAGGCTAATGGCTCGAGTAAAGCTCGAAGGTCAGGTATGTCATTCTTATCCCTCAATGTTTTTATATCTATGTTGCTTTTTAAAAAAAATTATTTCTAGAAATTTAGTTTTTTGAAAAACTAAGAGGGTAAACTGTGGATCCCTTCAGTTTGATTGGCTTGCAACAAAAGTCCGATGATGAGAAAATATGAGTTTTGAATGTAAAAGAAGCCTAAAACCTCTCTAAAATAGACTCAAAAGCCTAAAACACTAAACTCAAGCCCAAAACACCAAGCTTAAGCCTAAGACTGAGCCTCTAAGCCCAACCCCATTGCCTTTTGGCCCAAAGGCCCAAACCTGGCCCGGGTGAAAAGGTGATCACCTCAATGAAGAGGCGTCGCCTCTTCATCCTGGGCATCGGTGAGGCAATGCCTCATTAAAGAGGTAGTGCCTTTTCATACCTACTCTCTGTAGCATTAAATGTCATTAATGGCAGTAGTTAAGGTCCACCTACCTCTAATTTGAGGCATTTTCAGATGCTAAAAAAAGGAGAAAAGGCAGGAAAAAGAGAAAAGGGGCATAGGGAATAATGAAAAGGATGGGGAGAGGGTGAGAGTGAATGGATTTTAGGAAATAAAAAAGGCAAAAAATATTGAAAAGGCTTACAAGGGAAGAGTATGGGCAAAAGGAAAGGGGGGACTTTTGGAAAGGCTGGACTTTAGTCTTTGAAAAAAGAGAGAGAGAGGACATTCCTATAAAAGAAAAGAGAGAGAAAAAAGGAGAAGAAAAAGAAGAGAAGAAGAAGAGGATTTTAGAGTAAAAGACTTGATCTTCTTGAGAAGGAAGAAGACTCTCTTGCATTCAAAGTCTTCAAACCAATAAACCAAACTCTGAGGGTCTAGTTGGAGCATCAACTTGTCCAAATCAGTGACAATCCCTATTTTCAAGCTTTAGGTTCTTCATTTTATTAAAAGCTTTGATTTATTACTTTCTTGCTTGTTTTCTTGAGTTTTATTACTTGTTTAATGTCATATGGAAGCATGAATATGTGAAACATTGAGTATTAATTGTTGATCTTTATGTATTTGTACTAGTCTTTTGTTTGTCTTGATTTTAAAGTTTCTTAAAAGTTAAAAAATGTAATATGATACATGGGGTTTGTTGAAGAAGCAACATCTCTTTATAAAGGCATTGCCCCTTCTCATTGTGGTGATCTGAGATCACCTCCTAGTCAGGAGGTGACGCCTCTTTGAAGAGATGTCGCCACTTTATTAGGATCTTGCAATTATGCTTTGGTTTTTAATGCTTATTTTGTATATTTTTATCACGACCTAAAACAGGGGCCATGACCGGCGCTAGAGAACGGGAATTCTTTCGAATCCGGAACCCGTAGCAAGCCTTAAAATAAATAAAAACATGCAGTAATAATAATAACATAATTAAAATATTCTGTAGCGGAAATAAAATCATAAATAATGAAATAATAATCCACCACGGGATTTAAATCAATAACTCACTCATACATATAAATAAACCTTTAATACAAATCCAGTTCAAATATTTAAAGTATATAACTCATATCAATATAATACAATATCCTTTTTCAATTTTTACAACTACTGCAGTGTTTAGATCATAAAAATAAAACTCAGGTAAACAAATTACATAATAAAGCCGCGGCAAAAGAAATCCGGCGTACAGGTCTGCTACTGAGGTCTGATGACGATGACTCTCCTGAAAAATAGTCAACGGAGCGGAGTCAAACCTCACTGAGTGAATTGTTATAATATATATACATGTACACTAAATGACAATGCACATAATCAATAGTATATATAATAAATATATATATAGGCAAATACACATAGATGCAGCAAAATCATTTTATATATATAATTTCTAAAAATCACCATTTATGAAGGATCAAATAGAACCTTATAAAATCGCAACCTCAAATAGTGTTAGACAACACTCTAGCCATACAGACTCACTTATTCCAAATAAATTCACCTGTTCCATTTGGATAGTAGACTGGCCCCGAGACACTTGGTCAACCGAGCTCCAAAAATCACACTCCCAAATCATACCTCACACATCAATTAATCAAATCCAATCAATATCCAAAAATGGTTAGTAATATAGCCTAAATGCTATTAGATAATGTCTCTAAATCTTGAGAGCAAAGATCACTGCAGCCATTTCAAGGTCATGTGTGGGATAGTTCTGCTCATGCTTCTTTAACTGTCTCGAAGCATAGGCTATCACCCTACGATTCTGCATCGACACAAAACCACGGCCAACTCTAGAGGCATCACAATAAACTGTGAACTTATCCACACTATTAGGCAAAGCTAGCATTGGGGTTATGGTCAATTTCTCCTTCAACAATTGAAAACTGTTCTCACAAGCTTCTGACCACTCAAATCCAACATTCTTCTGAGTCAAGCGAGTCATAGGGGCTGCAATTCTGGAAAAATCCTGTACAAATCGCCTATAATACTTGGTTAAACCCAGAAAACTCTGAATCTCAGTAACAGAAGTCGGTCCAGGCCATTCAGACACTACCTCAATCTTCTGTGGATCAATCTGGATACCTTCTTTAGACACCACGTGTCCAAGAAAAGAAACACTCACCATCCAGAAATCACACTTCGAGAATTTAGCATGAAGCTGATGATCTCTCAGTGTTTGCAGTACAGTCCTCAAGTGATATACATGCTCGTCCATACTCCTCGAATATACCAGTATATCATCAATGAAGACTACCACAAACTGATCCATATATGGTCTGCATACCCTGTTCATCAGGTCCATAAAAGCTGCTGGTGCATTAGTCAAACCAAAAGACATCATCAGAAACTCATAATGGCTATATCAAGTACGGAATGCCATTTTAGGAACATCGGCTTCACTAATCCGCAGTTGATGATAACCCGACCTCAGATTAATCTTGGAAAAGAATTATGCACCCTGTAGCTGATCAAACAAGTCATCTATCCTCGGGAGAGGATACTTATTCTTTACTGTCACCTTATTAAGCTCTTTGTAGTTAATGCACAGTCTCAGGGTACCATCCTTCTTCTTCACAAACAGGACTGGTGCACCCCAAGGAGAAACACTGGGTCTAATAAAAACTTTATCCAACAACTCTTGTAACTACTCCTTCAACTCTTTCAACTCTGTAGGAGCCATTCTGTAGGGTGGCATAGATATAGGAGTAGTACCTGGAACCACATCTATACAGAACTCAATCTCTCTATGAGGTGGTAAACTTGGCAACTCCTAAGGAAAAACATCAGGAAACTCACAGGCAACAGGAACATCTGTGAGTGATAACTTCTCTACTGAAGTATCCCTGACTAATGCCAAATATCCCTGACATCCTTTCCTCAGCAACTTCCTAGCCATAATAGCAGAAATAAGATTATGAGGTGCTGAACTCCTATCACCCATAAACTTAAATTCTTCTTCATCAGAAATTCTAAAAGTCACCTCTTTATTTCGATAATCTACCATGGTATAGTGTTGAGATAACCAATCCATACCCAGAATAACATCAAACTCCATCACATCCAATAGAATTAAATCAGTAGACAATTCTCTACCTCCCATAAGAACTGGATAACCAGAAAGAATAATATCGATGTCCAAAAAATCGCTCAGAGGAGTGGCAACAGACAAGGGAAAAGCCACTTGAAGCTTGCCAACAAGACTTGAAAGCAAAAATGGAAGAAACAAACGAATGCGTGGCACCCGGATCAAACAGAACCCATGCATCCAGGTAACAGACAGAAACAATACCTGCCACGATTGCATTAGATGCCTGAGCATCCTGCTGAGTGAGATGGAAGACTTTGGCCTGTCCTCGACCTCCCTGCTGACTGGTAGAAGCCTGGCTAACACCTCTGGCACCTCCTCTAGTACCTCTACCATGACTTTGTTGCGGAACAAGCTAAGTGGAACTCTAATGCTGGGCTGGAGGAAACTAAAATGGTACGAGTGCAGCACTAGCAATCGGCTGCTATGGAAATCGCAAAATCTGCGGCTGTTGATACCAGGAATAAGGACATGATCTGGCATAATGTCCTGTCTGCCCGCATCTGAAGCATGTCAGTGGTGTCAGGTAACACGATCCCTGATGGACTCTACCACAAGTCTGGCAAACACTGGAAGCTGATCCGGAACTGCGACCACTGCTGCTGCTCGAAGCACCTGACCCAAATCTAAATGATCTACGCTGACCTCCACGGCCATGTCTACTACTCCGATGCACTCGCTGCTGCTGCCTCTGGCTTTGCTGACTACTCAAACCAATATGAAAACTAGAGTACGGAGTAGTCTGCAATCCACTCGACTAAACTCCCAACTGGTAATAATCAGGCATCACACCCTGCCTAACTAGCCTCAGCTCAATCTCCTTGGCCAACTCAATCATAGACTCCAGAGTAAGGCCTGCTGTAGGCATACCAGCAAATGCAGAACCCAATCCGATGACGTAGGTAGTGACTGCGAAATACTGATCTCGCATCAGATCCTTTGCATATCTACCCAGCCGGAGGAACTCTCGGGTGTACTCCTCTACAGATCGATCACCATGAGAAATGTTGGTCAATCGGAGACGATAGCTCATGCGGAGAGGCTCTGGACAGAATCTCCTCATAAATCGCTCCTGAAACTGAGCCTAGGTCATCGTCATCATCATCATGTAGGGCTGAATCATCTGAATAAACCAGTCCAGGGTTGGTCCCTCGAGAGACAGCTCAAGATCATAATTCGCTGATACTCGGTGTGAGCAGTCCGAGTCTGAGTCTCAATCACATGTAGAAAGTCTAACGGATCGGAAGTCCTATCAAACGCAATCCTGCCAACTCTGGCATAGAACAAAGCTGCCTCAGGGTTAAACATACCCTACTGGTAGGTAGGCTGAACAACTGGAGGTACAGGACCCTCAAACTCAGGCTCAACAGGCTCCTCATCCTGTAACTCTCTCTGCCTACGGTGACTCTGCCACGACCTCTGCGTCTAACTGGCTACTCAAGAGGTAAAACCTCATCCTGAAAAGACTCATCATCTTTAGCCTCAACAACTAGTGGAGCGACATGCGCTCGTCTCCTTATTCTGAAAAGATAACAGAACGACTCAGACAAAATAGACAATGGAAGAATAACGCAGAAAACTAAAGCAAGGAATACTTATCAAGACATACTCAAACCTAATTCACTGTAGTAGTTTAACAGAAAAAACAACTTTGAAAACAAGGTCCACGACTCACACAACTAAGCCCTGACACAGAAAATCATGCTTTGATACCAACTTTGTCACGACCCAAAATAGGGGCCATGACCGGCGCTAGGGAACAAGAATTCTTTTGAATCCGAAACCCGTAGCAAGCCTTAAAATAAATAAAAACATGCAGTAATAATAATAACATAATTAAAATATTCTGCAGTGGAAATAAAATCATAAATAATGAAATAATAATCCACCATGGGATTTAAATCAATAACTCACTCATATATATAAATAAACCTTTAATATAAATCCAGTTCAAATATTTAAAGTATATAACTCATATTAATATAATACAATATCCTTTTTCAATTTTTACAACTACTGCAGTGTCTAGATCATAAAAATAAAACTCAGGTAAGCAGATTACATAATAAAGCCAGGGCAGAAGAAATCCAGCATGCGGGTCTGCTACTGAGGTCTGATGATGATGACTCTCCTGAAAAATAGTCAATGGAGGGGAGTCAGACCTCACTGAGTGAATTGTTATAATATATATACATGCATACTAAATGACAATGCACACAATCAATAGTATATATAATAAATATATATACAGGCAAATACATACAGATGCAGCAAAATCATTTTATTTATATAATTTCTAAAAATCACTGTTTATGAAGGATCAAATAGAACCCTAGAAAATGACAACCTCAAACAGTGTTAGACAACACTATAGCCATACAGGCTCACTTATTCCAAATAAATTCACTTGTTCCATTTGGACAGTAGACTGGCCCCGAAACACTAAGTCAATCGAGCTCCAGCAGTCTGACTGTCAGTGTGATTGGCCCCGAGACAATTGATCAACTGAGCTCCAGCAATCACACTCTTAAATCATACCTCACACATCAATTAATCAAATCCAATCAAAATCCACAAATGGTTAGTAATATAACCTAAATGCTATCAGCGTACCAGTACGTACTCGGTCCTAGTGCTGCCCATTAGGTAGCACGTTCTATTAATATCCTTCATTAAAATGTAAAACATACATTCATAAAAATAAATGATGCATGAATTTAATTAAAATGGCAACATAAACCCTATGTATAATAGAAATATACCAAAAGTAAACCAGGTATATTTCGAGTATATATACGTCAAATAAATCCAATTAAATCACAAAACAAACTAAAAATATATTCAAAAACATTTTAAACATAATTTATTAATAAAACATGCATATAGTTTAAAATATACAAAAAATAAACCAAAAATAAACTAAAAATAAAATTAAGTACTAATTAAATTATTATGCATATTTAATCAAAATAACACATATATTTCTGAAATCATGCATCCTAGAGCATATATATATAAAATAACAACTCACTATTTATTGCGCTCCTTGAGATGGGTCCAATGGGCTTGGTCCACTAGGCCGCGGTCTCAGCGCAACTAAACAAACAAACGACAACAAAAATCAGAATAAATCTAACAGAAGTTCTAAAGACTCGATTTAGAATACTAGACACAGAATTAAATTAGAATTCGATCAGACATCACGTTTTACGAGAATTCAATCGAAAATCCGGTATAACCTCTCCTGTAAAATGGAAATCTCTCTACTCAAAGAGTAGAGCCGGCCCTGCAAAGAAATACACTTTGAAAATAAACACAGAATTCACAATCAAAATCCCTCGGTCGAACTCCAAACTACAAATCACCGATCGAGGTTCACAATTCACGGAATATTACAGAAATACGAAAAATACCCTTATATAATAAAAATATATTTTATAAATTCAAATTACTTAATTAACCCTAAAACACATTAAAAACCAATAAAAACTCATTTTATTAGAAAAATCGTATAATATACATATAATTTGAAAATAATTTACGAAAAATAGTTTTAATTAGTTAAAAATACTAAATAATTTGTAGAAATAATTTTTATACCCTAAATAACTATTAAAACCGATTTAATTACATTTTTAGCCAATTTAATGTAAAATTACCAAAATACCCCTATATATATATAAATATACTAAAATTAATCCAAAAATTCACCAAAAATAATATAATTGCACAAAATGAATTTTCTCAACATATATTTCAATAATATCAATAAATATACTCAATTAACCAATTAATTTCAATTAAACACATAATTAACCTATTTTTCAAAATTACATAAACTAAATAAATTCAAAATAAATACATAATAATTCACAAAAATTACAAATAAACTTCTATAATACATTTCAACATCTATAATTACCATAAAACACAATTTCATAATTTAATTAATTAATTTTCGAAAATCAGAAAATATTAATAAAATAATCAAAAATACCCAAAAATCAAAATAAATTCCAAAAATTCTACAAAAATTCAAGCATGAATATTAAGCTACTAGGATCAAATTTTGTGAAGGAAGTTTTCATGAATCAATCCAATTAAAGCTAAAAAAAAATTAAGAACCCTAATAGGCCGAAATTGAAAAATCGAAACCTAGGGAAATCTAGACCATTTTAAGTAAAAAAAAGCTTGGAATCACACTCACCGGAGCCTAAGGAGAAGATAGAGACCGGCAGTGTCCAAAACGGTGGCTGGAATCGCTGTGATCAACGGTGAGAAGAGTTTCAATAACTCAAGCCTTTTCCGGCCAAACCACGACGGAATAGGGAGCTGCTGGCGGCGGGGATGGTTAAGGACAAAGGTGGCACACCGGGAGGCACACTGACGGGAAGAAAAAGGCGTGACAAGTGGAGGAATGGCGAGGAGGACGATCGTGTCACGACCCAAAACAGGGGCCATAATCGGCGCTAGGGAACGAGAATTCTTTCGAATCCGGAACCCGTAGCAAGCCTAAAAATAAAATAAAACATGCAATAGTAATAATAACGACACAATTGAGTGAAATATTATGTAGCGGAATAAAATCATAAATGTCAAAATAATAATTTTATCAAACGAAATTAAATCGAATTCTCATATCATATATAAATAAATCCTTTCATACAAGTTTCAGTTTAAATTCTTAAAATACATAACTCACACAAATATAATACATAAAACTCTCAATTATTTACAACTACTGCAGTGTCTAGATTGTAAAAATAAAACTCAAGACTCAGATAAGCAGTTTACATAAAGAAGCCGGGGCAGAAGAAATTTGGCGTACAGGCCTACTACTGAGGTCTGAAGATGATGACTCTCCTGAAAAATAGTCAATGGAGGGGAGTCAGACCTTACTGAGTGAATTACTATAATATATATACATGCATACTAAATGCCAATGCACACAGTCAATAGTATATATATAATAAGCATATATACAAGCAAATACACACAGGTGCAATAAAATCATTTTATATTTTTTTTATTGAAAATCACAGTTCATGAAGGATCAAATTGAACCCTAGAATATCACAACCTCAAACAGTGTTAGACAACACTCTAGCCATACAGGCTCACTTATTCCAATATATATTCACTTGTTCCATTTGGACAGTAGACTGGCCCCGAGACACTAAGTCAACCGAGCTCCAGCAGTCTGACTGTGAGTGTGATTGGCCCCGAGACACTTGGTCAACCGAGCTCCAGCAATCACACTCCCAAATCATTTCTCACACATCAAATAATCAAATCTCATCAATATCCTCAAACAGGTTAGTAATATAGCCTAAATGCTATAAGCGTACCGGTACGTACTCGATCCTAGTGCTGCCCACTAGGTAGCACGTTCTATCGATATCCTTCATTAAATATAAAGCATACATTCTTAAAAATAAATGATGCATGAACTTAAATACAATAGCAACATAAACCATATATATACTAGAAATATACCAAAAATAAACCAGGTATATTTCGAGTATATATATGTCAAATAAATCCAATATAAATACAAAATAAACTAACAATATACCAAGAATATACATAAAACATTTTAAGAATAATTTATTAATAAAACATGCATATAATTTGAAAATATACTGTCACGACCCAAAACAGGAGTCATGACCGGCGCTAGGGAACGGGAATTCTTTCGAATCCGGAACCCGTAGCAAGCCTAAAAAATAAAATAAAAATGCAATAATAACCATAAAATATATATATGTGCAGCGGAAAATAAAATCATAAATATCATAAATATTACAATATCATCCATCTCAACTGGATATAATTCAAAACTCATCACATCGCATATATAATCTCATAAATGTATAATCTTTATACAAATCCAGTTTTAACATAATACATCTCTTTAAAATAAAGTACATAAAATCCAATGCTGTAATTTACAGCTACTGCAGTGTCTAGATAAAATAAATCAGACTCAAGTAGACAATTTACATAAAGAAGCCGGGGCGGAAGAAATCCGGCGTATCGACCTGCTACTGAGGTCTGAGGAAGTTGACTCTCCTGAAAAATAGTCAACGGAGGGGAGTCAGACCTCACTGAGTGAATTACTATAGTATATATACATACACTCTAAGTGATAATGCAAACAGTCAACAGTATATGAGTAATATGTATATATACAGGCAAGTTCATACAGATGCAGAAAAATCATTTTATATATTTTGTCTGAAAATCAACTTTTATGAAGGATCACATAGAACCCTAGAATATCGCAACCTCAGAAAAATAGTGTTAAACAACACTCTAGCCATACAGGCTCACTAATTCCAAATATATCCACTTAATCCATATGGACAGTAGACTGGCCCCGAGACACTAAGTCAACCGAGCTCCAGCAGTCTGACTGCCAGTGTGATTGGCCCCGAGACACTTGGTCAACCGAGCTCCAGCAATCACACCCACAAACCACATCTCACACATCCAATAATCATAATCAAATCGATATCCACAAATAGTCAGTAATAAAGCCTAAATACTATAGGCGTACCGGTACGTACTCGGTCCTAGTGCTGCCCACTAGGTAGCACGTTCTATTGATATCCTTCAGTAATAAATAATAAAACATTCATTCACAAATACATGATGCATGAATTTAAATAAATCAACAATATAAACCATATATATACCGAAAATATACCAAACATAAACCAGGTATATTTTGAGTATATATACGTCAAATAAATTCAATCAAATCATGAATTAAACTAAAAATATATTTAAAAACATTTTAAATATATTTTATTAATAAAACATGTATATAATTTATTATATACCAAAAATATACCAAAAATATACTTGAATCATAAAAATACATTTCATACGTAGAAATTACATAATTAACCTTGAAACACTGTAAAAATCGATTAAAACTCATTTTATTTGAAAAACCGTATATTATATATATAATTGAAAATAATTCACGAAAAATAGTTTTAATTAGTTAAAAATACCAAATATTTTGTAGAAATCATTTTTATACCTTAAATAAATATTAAAACCAATTAAATTACATTTTTAGACAATTTAGGGTAAAATTACCAAAATACCCCTATATATACATATATACCTAATTTACTTCAAAAATTCACCAAAAATCATACAATTATCCAAAATTAATTTTCTCAACATATTTATCAATAATATCAATATTTAAACTCAATTAACCAATTAAATTCAATTTAAAACACAATTAACTTAATTTTACAAAATCACATAAACTTCAATAATTAACAATAAATACTTAGAAATTCATAAAAATTCCAAATAAATTCCTATAATTCATTTCAACACCTAATTCAACCATAAACTCCAATTTCATAATTTAAATAATTAATTTCCGAAAATTCGAAAATAATATTAAAATATTCAAAAATACCCAAAAATCCAAACAATCTCCAAAAATTCTACAAAAATTCATACATGAAGATTAAACTACCAGGAACAACATTTGTGAAGGAAGTTTCCATGAATCATCCAAATCGAAGCTCAAAAAAATCGAAAACCAAAAGTGGCCGAAATATTCAACTCAAAACCTAAGCAATTCTAGACCGTTTTAGCTTAAACAAAAGCTAGAATAACACTCACCGGAGCTCAAGGAGAAGATAGAGACCGGCGGTGTCGAAAACGGTGGCCGGAGGAGGGAGAAACGACGGTGGCAAAAATGGTGGTCCGGCGGCACCCACGGGAGAAGAAAGAAGAAGAAGAAGAAAAAGAAAAAGAAAGAAAAGGAAAGAGAAAAGAAAAGAAAAAGAAAGAAAAAGGAAAAGAAAAAGAAGAAAAAAAAAAAGAAAAAAAAAAAAGAAAAAAGAAAAAAAATAAATTTTAATAATTTAATAATAAATAAAATAATCAAATAATAATAAATAAATAATAAAATATTAGGGTAATAATAAACCCTAATTAAATAAATATACACACACAAGCTTTATTTATTAATTTAAAAATATGTATGAGTTCATGCAAACCCGTAAATACATTTAAAATAATTAATAATACATTGTTTACGTGGAAATTTCCCCGAAAATGAAAGTCCCGGGAAAATTTTACGTAAAATACTGAAAATAATAGACAGTAATTAAAATAGGTTTAAAATACATATTAACTCATAAAAATATCATATAAAATACAAAAATCACTGACACTGCATATCCCGGTACAGTGTAAAAATATTTTTAAAATTACGGGATATTACAGTCTTCCCCCCTTACAGGAATTCGTCCCCGAATTCTAAAAACAAGATTACAGAATCAGGAAGGAAAGAGATACGGGTAAGAAGCTCGCATCTCAGCTTCAGTCTCCCACGTATGTTCTTCAACTCTGTCGCTACGCCACAAAACCTTGACCATCGGAATCTGCTTCGATCGCAACTGTCGAACTTGAAAATCAACGATCGCCACAGGTTCTTCCACAAACGTCAAATCTTCACTCACTTCCACACTGTCAGGTTGCAACACATGTGAAGGATCTGAGATATACTTCCTCAACATCGAGATATGAAATACTGGATGCACCTGTGACATACTCGGAGGCAAATCCAACCGATATGCAACAGTGCCAACTCTCTCTAGAATCTCAAACGGTCCAATATATCTCGGTGCTAACTTACCCTTCCTACCAAATCTCATCACACCCTTCATCGGAGATACTTTCAGAAAAACGAAATCTCCAACCTGAAACTCCACATCTCTGCGCCTAGGATCCGCATAACTCTTCTGTCTGCTAACTGCGGTCTCTAATCTCCGCTTGATCACGGCGACTTTCTCTGCAGCATCCTGAACCATCTCTGGTCCAGTCAAAGCTCTCTCACCAATCTCATCCCAACTCAACGGGGATCTACACTTCCTTCCATACAACGCCTCATATGGTGCCATGCCAATACTGCTATGGTAGCTGTTATTATATGCAAACTCCACAAGCGATAAATGATCATCCCAGCTACCTCCCAAATCCAAGACACACATCCTCAACATATCTTCCAGTGTCTGGATCGTCCTCTCAGACTGACCATCTGTCTGAGGATGAAAAGCAGTACTGAAATCCAACCTAGTGCCCATCGCTTCTTGCAACTTCTGCCAGAAACGAGAAGTAAACACTGAACCTCTATCTGACACAATGGACACAGGTACTCCATGAAGGCACACAATATGCTTCACATACAACTTCGCCAATCTAGCAACTGAATATGTGGCTTTCACAGGCAAGAAATGTGCAGACTTCGTCAATCTGTCTACAATCACCCAGATGGAATCGTATCCATCCTTCGAACGAGGTAAACCGACCACAAAATCCATAGCTATCCTTTCCCACTTCCACTCGGGAATAGGAAGAGGCTGAAGCTTCCCAGAAGGCTTCTGATGTTCGGCTTTCACTTGCTGACAAGTCAAGCACTTAGCAACATAATCAGCAACATCCTTCTTCAATCCATCCCACCAGTATAAATCTCTGATACTGTGGTACATCTTAGTAACACCAGGATGAACGCTGTAAGCTGTAGAATGTGCTTCCTCTAGGATCTCTTCTCTCAAATCATCCACATCAGGAACACACAATCTACCACTGATCCACAACACACCATCATCATCAAGTGTGAAATCAGTGAACTTCCCTGCTCTGACATTCTCTGCAAGCTCTTCCAGAATAGGATCTCGGCTCTGAGCTGCTTTAATCCTATCCCTTAGTACAGATCGTACTTTAAACTGAGCTAACAGTCCACCTGATCTACTGATCTTCATCATCAGACCTTGATCCACCATCAGATGCAACTCCTGGATCAATGGTCTCCTCTCCACACCGATGTGAGCAAGACTACCTGAGGACTTCCTACTCAAGGCATCTGCTACCACATTAGCTTTACCCGGATGGTAAAGAATCTCGCAATCATAATCCTTCAACAGTTCCAACCATCTCCTCTGCCTCAAATTCAGATCTCGCTGCTGGAAAATGTACTTAAGGCTCTTGTGATCAGTAAATATCTCACAAGTCACCCCGTACAAATAATGTCTCCAAATCTTCAAAGCAAAGATCACTGCAGCCATCTCAAGATCATGTGTGGGATAGTTCTGCTCATGCTTCTTCAACTGCCTCGAAGCATAGGCTATCACCCTTCCATTCTGCATCAACACACAACCAAGACCAATTCTAGAGGCATCACAGTAAACTGTGAACTTATCCACACTATTAGGCAAAGCTAATACTGGCGCTGTGGTCAACTTCTCCTTCAACAACTGAAAACTATTCTCACAAGCTTCTGACCACTCGAATCTAACATTCTTCTGAGTCAAGCGAGTCATAGGGGCTGCTATCCTGGAAAAATCCTGCACAAACCGCCTATAATACCCGGCTAAACCCAGAAAACTCCGAATCTCAGTAACTGAAGTAGGTCTAGGCCACTCAGATACTGCCTCAACCTTCTGTGGATCAACCTGAATACCTTCTTTAGACACTACGTGTCCAAGAAAAGAAACACTCTCCATCCAGAAATCACACTTCGAGAATTTAGCATAAAGCTGATGATCTCTCAGTGTCTGTAGTACAATCCTCAAATGATATACATGCTCTTCCATACTCCTTGAATATATCAGTATATCATCAATGAAGACTACCACAAACTGATCCACATACGGTCGGAATACTCTGTTCATCAGATCCATAAAAGCTGCTGGTGCATTAGTCAAACCAAAAGACATCACCAGAAACTCATAATGACCATATCTAGTGCGGAAAGCTGTCTTAGGAATATCAGCTTCACTGATCCGCAGCTGATGATAACCCGACCTCAAGTCAACCTTAGAAAAGAATTGTGCACCCTGGAGCTGATCAAACAAATCATCTATCCTCGGGAGAGGATACTTGTTCTTCACTGTCACCTTATTCAACTCTCTGTAGTCAATGCACAGTCTCAGGGTACCATCCTTCTTCTTCACAAACAGGACTGGTGCACCCCAAGGAGAAACACTAGGTCTGATAAAACCCTTATCCAATAACTCTTGCAACTGCTCCTTCAACTCTCTCAACTCTGCAGGAGCCATACGATAGGGTGTCATAGATATAGGAGTAATACCTGGAACCACATCAATACAGAACTCAATCTCTCTATGAGGTGGTAAACCTGGCAACTCCTCGGGAAAAACATCAGGAAACTCACAAGCAACAGGAACATCTGTGAGTGACAACTTCTCCACTGACATATCCCTAACCAATGCCAAAAACCCCTGACAACCTTTCCTCAACAACTTCCTAGCAGAAATAACAGAAATAAGATTCTGAGGTGCTGAACTCCTATCACCAACAAACTTAAAATCTTCTTCACCAGGAATTCTAAAAATCACCTCCTTATTCCTGCAATCAACCACGGCAAAGTGCTGAGACAACCAATCCATTCCCAAAATAACATCGAACTCCATCACATCCAACAAAATCAAATCAACGGGTAATTCTCTATCTCCCACGAGAACTGGACAACCAGAAAGAACAATATCGGCGTCCAAGGAATCACTCAGAGGAGTGGCAACAGACAAAGGAAAAGCCATCCTCGAAGCTTGCCAACAAGATTTAGAAGCAAAAATAGGAGAAACAAACGAATGCGTGGCACCCGGATCAAACAAAACCAAAGCATCCAGGTAACAAACAGAAAGAATACCTGCCACGACTGCATTAGATGCCTGAGCATCCTGCTGAGTCAGATGAAAAACTCTGGCCTGGCCTCGACCTCCCTGCTGACTGGTAGAAGCCTGGCCAACGCCTCTGGCACCTCCTCTAGTACCTCTACCACGACTCTGCTGTGGAACAAACTGAGTAGAACTCTGATGCTGAGCTGGTGGTAACTGAAATGGCATAGGTGCAGCACTAGCAATCGACTGCTGTGGGAATCGCGGAATCTGCTGCTGCTGATACCCGGGGTAAGGACACGATCTGGCAAAATGTCCTGTCTGCCCGCATCTGAAGCATGTCAACGGTGTCAGATAACACGGTCCCTGATGGACTCTACCACAAGTCTGACAAACACTGGTCGCTGATCCAGAACTACGACCACTGCTGCTGCTCGAAGCACCTGACCCAAATCTGAATGATCTACGCTGACCTCCACGACCATGTCTACTGCTCCGATGCACTCGCTGCTGCTGTCTCTGACTCTGCTGAGTCGAACCTCGCTGCTGACTACTCGAACCAACATGAAAACTCGAATACGGAGTAGTCTGCGATCCACTCGACTGAACTCCCAACTGGTAATAATCAGGCATCGCTCCCTGCCTAACTAACCTCAGCTCGATCTCCTTAGCTAGCTCAATCACAGACTCCAGAGTAAGACCTGCTGTGGGCATACCAGCAAAAGCTGAACCCAAACCAGTAACATAGGTAGTAACAGCAAAATACTGATCTCGCATCAGATCCTCAGCATATCTACCCAGACGAAGGAACTCTCGGGTATACTCCTCTACTGATCGATCTCCACGAGAAATACTGGTCAGACGAAGACGATAGCTCAAACGAAGAGGCTCTGGATAAAATCTCCTCATGAATCGCTCTCGAAACTGAGCCCATGTCATCGTCATCATATAAGGCTGGATCATCTGAATAAACCAATCCAAGGCTGGTCCTTCGACAGACAATTCAACGATCATGATCCTCTGGTACTCGGTATGAGCAGTCCGAGTCCTAGTCTCAATCGCATGCAGAAAATCTAAAGGATCAGAAGTCCCATCAAAAGCAATCCTGCCAACTCTGGCATAGAACAAAGCTGCCTCAGGGTCAGACATACCCTGCTGATAGGCAGGCTGAACAGGCTGAACAACTGGAGGAACAGGAATATCAAATTCAGGCTCAACAGGCTCCTCGTCCTGTAACTCTCTCTGCCTACGGCGACCTGCCGCTCCTCGAGGTCTACCCCTGCCACGACCTCTACGTCTAACTGGCGGCTCAGGAGGTAAAACCTCATCCTGAAAAGACTCATCATCCTCGGCCTCAACGACCGGTGGAGCGACACGCGCTCGCCTCCTCATTCTGAAAAGACAAACGGAAAGATTCAGACAAAACAGACAACGGAGGAATAACGCTGAAAACTACAGCAAGGAATACTCATTAAGACATACTCGAACCTAATACACTGCAGTAGTCCAACAGAAAACACAACTTTAAAACTAGGGCCACAACTCACAAAACTAAGCCCTGACACAGAACTCCACTCTGAAACGAACCTGGCTCTGATACCAACTTTGTCACGACCCAAAACAGGAGTCATGACCGGCGCTAGGGAACGGGAATTCTTTCGAATCCGGAACCCGTAGCAAGCCTAAAAAATAAAATAAAAATGCAATAATAACCATAAAATATATATATGTGCAGCGGAAAATAAAATCATAAATATCATAAATATTACAATATCATCCATCTCAACTGGATATAATTCAAAACTCATCACATCGCATATATAATCTCATAAATGTATAATCTTTATACAAATCCAGTTTTAACATAATACATCTCTTTAAAATAAAGTACATAAAATCCAATGCTGTAATTTACAGCTACTGCAGTGTCTAGATAAAATAAATCAGACTCAAGTAGACAATTTACATAAAGAAGCCGGGGCGGAAGAAATCCGGCGTATCGACCTGCTACTGAGGTCTGAGGAAGTTGACTCTCCTGAAAAATAGTCAACGGAGGGGAGTCAGACCTCACTGAGTGAATTACTATAGTATATATACATACACTCTAAGTGATAATGCAAACAGTCAACAGTATATGAGTAATATGTATATATACAGGCAAGTTCATACAGATGCAGAAAAATCATTTTATATATTTTGTCTGAAAATCAACTTTTATGAAGGATCACATAGAACCCTAGAATATCGCAACCTCAGAAAAATAGTGTTAAACAACACTCTAGCCATACAGGCTCACTAATTCCAAATATATCCACTTAATCCATATGGACAGTAGACTGGCCCCGAGACACTAAGTCAACCGAGCTCCAGCAGTCTGACTGCCAGTGTGATTGGCCCCGAGACACTTGGTCAACCGAGCTCCAGCAATCACACCCACAAACCACATCTCACACATCCAATAATCATAATCAAATCGATATCCACAAATAGTCAGTAATAAAGCCTAAATACTATAGGCGTACCGGTACGTACTCGGTCCTAGTGCTGCCCACTAGGTAGCACGTTCTATTGATATCCTTCAGTAATAAATAATAAAACATTCATTCACAAATACATGATGCATGAATTTAAATAAATCAACAATATAAACCATATATATACCGAAAATATACCAAACATAAACCAGGTATATTTTGAGTATATATACGTCAAATAAATTCAATCAAATCATGAATTAAACTAAAAATATATTTAAAAACATTTTAAATATATTTTATTAATAAAACATGTATATAATTTATTATATACCAAAAATATACCAAAAATATACTTGAATCATAAAAATACATTTCATATGTAGAAATTACATAATTAACCTTGAAACACTGTAAAAATCGATTAAAACTCATTTTATTTGAAAAACCGTATATTATATATATAATTGAAAATAATTCACGAAAAATAGTTTTAATTAGTTAAAAATACCAAATATTTTGTAGAAATCATTTTTATACCTTAAATAAATATTAAAACCAATTAAATTACATTTTTAGACAATTTAGGGTAAAATTACCAAAATACCCCTATATATACATATATACCTAATTTACTTCAAAAATTCACCAAAAATCATACAATTATCCAAAATTAATTTTCTCAACATATTTATCAATAATATCAATATTTAAACTCAATTAACCAATTAAATTCAATTTAAAACACAATTAACTTAATTTTACAAAATCACATAAACTTCAATAATTAACAATAAATACTTAGAAATTCATAAAAATTCCAAATAAATTCCTATAATTCATTTCAACACCTAATTCAACCATAAACTCCAATTTCATAATTTAAATAATTAATTTCCGAAAATTCGAAAATAATATTAAAATATTCAAAAATACCCAAAAATCCAAACAATCTCCAAAAATTCTACAAAAATTCATACATGAAGATTAAACTACCAGGAACAACATTTGTGAAGGAAGTTTCCATGAATCATCCAAATCGAAGCTCAAAAAAATCGAAAACCAAAAGTGGCCGAAATATTCAACTCAAAACCTAAGCAATTCTAGACCGTTTTAGCTCAAACAAAAGCTAGAATAACACTCACCGGAGCTCAAGGAGAAGATAGAGACCGGCGGTGTCGAAAACGGTGGCCGGAGGAGGGAGAAACGACGGTGGCAAAAATGGTGGTCCGGCGGCACCCACGGGAGAAGAAAGAAGAAGAAGAAGAAAAAGAAAAAGAAAGAAAAGGAAAGAGAAAAGAAAAGAAAAAGAAAGAAAAAGGAAAAGAAAAAGAAGAAAAAAAAAAAAGAAAAAAAAAAAAGAAAAAAGAAAAAAAATAAATTTTAATAATTTAATAATAAATAAAATAATCAAATAATAATAAATAAATAATAAAATATTAGGGTAATAATAAACCCTAATTAAATAAATATACACACACAAGCTTTATTTATTAATTTAAAAATATGTATGAGTTCATGCAAACCCGTAAATACATTTAAAATAATTAATAATACATTGTTTACGTGGAAATTTCCCCGAAAATGAAAGTCCCGGGAAAATTTTACGTAAAATACTGAAAATAATAGACAGTAATTAAAATAGGTTTAAAATACATATTAACTCATAAAAATATCATATAAAATACAAAAATCACTGACACTGCATATCCCGGTACAGTGTAAAAATATTTTTAAAATTACGGGATATTACATATACCAAAATATACCGAATATAAACGAAAGATAAACTTAAAAACCAAATGAATTATTTATGCATAATTAATCAAAATAACATACATTTCTAAATCATGCACCCTAAAGCATATACATATATATAGAATAGTAACTCACACTTAGTGCGCTCCTCAAGATAGGTCCGACGGGCCTGGTCCACTAGGCCTCGATCTCGGCACAACTAAGCAAACAAAAACTAACAGACATCAGAATAAACCTAACAGAAAGTCCTAGAAACTCGATCTAGAATATTGGACACAGAATCAGAATTAGGGTTCGACCGGACATCACGTTTATGAGAATTCTACCAAAAATCCGACCGAACCTCCCCTGTAAAACGGACATCTCTCTACTCAAAGAGTAGAGTCGACCCTGCAAAGAAACACACTTCGAAAAGCAAACACAGAAACACATCCACAACCCCTCGGTCAGACTCCAAACTACAGTCTACCGACCGGAGTTCACAATCACATAATAATTATGGAAATACCAAAAATACCCTTATATCACAGAAATACATTTAATAAGTAGAAATTACATTATTAGCCTTAAAACACATTAAAAACCGCTAAAACTCATTTTATTTAGAAAAATCGTATATTATATATATATAATTGAAAATAATTCATGAAAAATAGTTTTAATTAATTAAAAATACTAATTAATTTGTAGAAATCATTTTTATACCTTAAATAACTATTAAAACCAATTTAATTATATTTTTAGCCAACTTAGGGTAAAATTACCAAAATACCCCTATATATATAAATATAATAAAATTACTCCAAAAATTCACCAAAAATAATATAATTGCACAAAATTTATTTTCTCAACATATTTATCAATAATATCAATAATTAAACTCAATTAACTAATTAATTTCAATTAAAAACACAATTAACCCTATTTTCTCAAAATTACATAAACTAATTAAATTCAAAATAAATACATAGAAATTCATAAAAATTCCAAATAAATTTCTATAATTCATTTCAACACCTATATTTATCATAAAAATCAATTTCATTATTTATTTAATTAATTTTCAAAAATTAATTAAATAAATATTAAAATATTCAAAAATACCCAAAAATCAAAATAATTCCCAAAAATTCTACAAAAATTCACACATGTAGATTAAGCTAAGGGAAACAACATTTTGGAAGGAATTTTTCATGAATCAATCAATTCAAAGTTTAAAAAAATCAAGAACCCTAAAATGGCCGAATTACCAAAATCGAAACCTAAGCAAATCAAGACCATTTTAAGTGAAACAAAGCTTGGAATCACACTCACCGGAGCTCATGGAGAAGAAAGAGACCGACGGTGTCGAAAACGGTGGCCGGAATCATGTCGATCGACGTTAGCTTCCACTTTCGGCTTTCCGGCAAAAAACGGGCTTCCCGACGCCGGAAACAGCTGCAGCAGGCCGTGGGGAAGGCTGGGGAAGGAGGTGGCCCGCTGAGAGGCACACCGATGGTGAGGAAACGGGATGGAAAATGGTGGTTGGTGATCGGGCGTGCGTCGGGGAAGGAGAAGAAGAAGTTGGGGCAAAATGGTAATTTGGCTATAAATTTTGATTTTGACAATAATATGTATATATATATACTTTACATTATATATTAAAATAATATAAAATCACACAAATTAAATATACACCACACACATATAATTTAATATTTTAAAATTTAATATACTTAAAAATAATTAAATAATATTAAAACTAATTAATAAATAATAAAATATTAGGGTAATTAATTAAACCTTAATTAAATAAATAAGTACACATACATACATTATTTAGTACTTCAAAAATATATATGAGTTCTTGCAAGTCCGAAAATCTATTTAATATAATTAATAATAAATAATTTACGTGAAAATTTCTCCGAAAATAGTATTCTCAGGAAAATTTTACGTAAAACACTTAAAATAATATACAATAATTAAAATAAGTTTTAAATACATATCAACTCGTAAAAATATCATAATTATATATAAAATTATTAACACTGTATATCCCGATGTAGTATTAAAATATTTAAAAACTCGGCATATTACAATCTCCCCCCCTTACAAGAATTCGTACCCAAATTTCAGAAAGAAAATGATCACAAGATCAGGAAGGGAAGAGATACGGGTAAGAAGCTCACATCTCAGCTTCAGTCTCCCACGTATGCTCTTCAACTCTGTTGTTATGCCACAGAACCTTGACCATAGAAATCTGCTTCGAACGCAACTGTCGAACTTGATAATCAACGATCGCCACAAGTTCTTCCACAAACGTCAAATGTTCACTTACTTCTACACTATCAAGCTGCAACACATGTGAAGGGTCTGAGACATACTTCCTCAGCATCGAGATATGAAATACTGGATGCACCTGTGACATACTCGGAGGCAAATCCAACCAATATGCAACAGTGCCTACTCTCTCCAAAATCTCAAATAGTCCGATATATCTCGGTGCCAACTTACCCTTCCTACCAAATCTCATAACACCCTTTATCGGAGATACCTTCAGAAAAATAAAATCTCCAACCTGAAACTCCACATCTCTACGCCTAGGATCCGCATAACTCTTCTGTCTGCTAACTGCGGTCTCTAATCTTCGCTTAATCACGGTGACTTTCTCTGCAGCATCCTGAACCATCTCAGGTCCAGTCAAAGCTCTCTCACTAATCTCATCCTAACTCAAAAGGGATCTACACTTCCTCTCATATAACGCCTCATATGGTGCCATACCAATACTGCTATGGTAGCTGTTATTATATGCAAACTCTACGAGTGGCAAATGATCATCCCAGCTACCTCCCAAATCTAGGACACACATCCTCAACATATCTTTCAGTGTTTGGATCGTCCTCTCAGACTGACCATCTGTCTGAGGATGAAAAGCAGTACTGAAATCCAACCTAGTGCCCATCGCTTCCTGCAACTTCTGCCAAAAACGAGAAGTAAACACCGAACCTTTATTTGATACAATGGACACAGGTACTCCATGAAGGCATACGATATGCTTCACATACAGCTTTGCCAATCTAGCTACAGAATAGGTGGCTTTCATAGGTAAGAAATGTGCAGACTTTGTCAACCTGTCTACAATCACCCAGATGGAATCGTATCCATCCTTCGAACGAGGGAAACCGACCACAAAATCCATAGCTATCCTTTCCCACTTCCACTCGGGAATAAGAAGAGGTTGAATCTTCCCAGAAGGCTTCTGATGTTCAGCTTTCACTTGCTGACATGTCAGGCACTTAGTAACATAATCAGCGACATCCTTCTTCATTCCATCCCACCAGTATAGATCTTTGATATCGTGGTACATCTTAGTGACACCCAGATGTACGCTATAGGCTGTAGAATGTGCTTCCTCTAGGATCTCTTCTCTCAAGTCATCCACATCAGGAACACACAATCTACCACTGATCCACAACACACCATCATCATCGAGTGTGAAATCAGTGAACTTCCCTGCTCTGACATTCTCTGCAAGCTCTTCTAGAATAGGATCTCGGCTCTGAGCTGCTTTAATCCTATCCCTTAGTACAGATCGCACCTTAAATTGAGCTAGCAGTCCACCTGACCTACTGATCTTCATCATCAGACCTTGATCCACCATCAAATGCAACTCCTGGATCAACGGTCTCCTCTCAACACTGATGTGAGCAAGACTGCCTGAGGACTTTCTACCCAAGGCATCTGCTACTGCATTAGCTTTACCCGGATGATATAAAATCTCACAGTCATAATCCTTTAATAATTCCAACCATCTCCTCTGCCTCAGATTCAGATCTCGCTACTAGAAAATGTACTTAAGGCTCTTGTGATCAGTAAATATCTCACAAGTCACCCCATACAAATAATGTCTCCAAATCTTCAGAGCAAAGATCACTGCAGCCATCTTAAGGTCATGTGTAGGATAGTTCTGCTCATGCTTCTTCAACTGCCTTGAAGCATAGGCTATCACCCTTCCATTCTACATTAACACATAACCAAGGCCAACTCTAGACGCATCACAATAAACTGTGAACTTATCCACACTATTAGGCAAAGCTAACACTGGCGCTGTGGTCAACTTCTCCTTTAACAACTGAAAACTGTTCTCACAAGCTTCTGACCACTCGAATCTAGCATTCTTCTGAGTCAAGCGAGTTATAGGGGTTGCAATTCTGGAAAAATCTTGCACAAACTGCCTATAATACCCGGCTAAACCCAGAAAACTTCGAATCTCAGTAATAGAAGTCGGTCTAGGCCACTCAGACACTACTTCAAACTTCTGTGGATCAACCTAGATACCTTCTTTAGACACCACATGTCTAAGAAAAGAAACACTCTCCATCCAGAAATCACACTTCGAGAATTTAGCATAAAGCTAATGATCTCTCAGTCTGCAGTACAATCCTCAAGTGATATACATGCTCCTCCATACTCCTCGAATAAACCAGTATATCATCGATGAAGACTACCACAAATTGGTCCATATATGGTCTGAATACCCTGTTCATCAGGTCCATAAAAGCTGCTGGTGCATTAGTTAAACCAAAAGACATCACCAGAAACTCATAATGGCCATATCGAATATGGAATGCCATTTTAGGAACATCGGCTTCACTAATCCGTAGCTGATGATAACCCGACCTCAAGTCAATCTTAGAAAAGAACTGTGCACCCTGTAGCTGATCAAACAAGTCATCTATCCTCGGGAGAGGATACTTGTTCTTCACTGTCACCTTGTTCAGCTCTCTGTAGTCAATGCACAGTCTCAGGGTACCATCATTCTTCTTCACAAACAGGACTGGTGCACCCTAAAGAGAAACACTGGGTCTGATAAAACCCTTATCCAACAACTCTTGCAACTGCTCCTTCAACTCTTTCAACTCTGCAAGAGCCATTCTATATGGTGGCATAGATATAGGAGTAGTACCTGGAACCACATCCATACATAACTCAATCTCTTTGTGAGGTGGTAAACCCGGTAACTCCCCAAGAAAAACATCAGGAAACTCACAAGCAACAGGAACATCTGTGAGTGACAACTTCTCCACTGAAGTATCCCTGACTAATGCTAAATATCCCTGACAACCTTTCCTCAACAACTTCCTAGCCGTAATAGCAGAAATAAGATTCTGAGGTGCTGAACTCCTATCACCCACAAACTTAAACTCTTTTTCATTAGGAATTCTGAACATCACCTCTTTATTCCTGTAATCTACTATGATATAGTGCTGAGATAACCAGTCCATTTCTAGAATAACATCAAACTCCATCACATCCAACAAGATCAAATCAGTGGGTAATTCTCTATCTCCCACGAGAACTGGACAACCAGAACAATATCGGTGTCCAAGGAATTACTCAGAGGAGTGGCAACAGACAAAGAAAAAGCCATCCTCGAAGCTTGCCAATAAGACTTGGAAGTAAAAATGGGAGAAACAAACGAATGCGTGACACCCGAATCAAACAAAACCCATGCATCCAGGTAACAAACAGAAATAATACTTGCCACAACTACATTAGATGCCTGAGCATCCTGCTGAGCGAGATGAAAAACTCTGGCCTATCCTCGACCTCCCTGCTGACTGGTAGAAGCCTGGCCAACACCTCTGGCACCTCCTCTAGTACCTCTACCATGACTCTGCTATGGAACAAACTGAGTGGAACTCTGATGCTGGGCTGGAGGTAACTGAAATGGCATGGGTGCAGCACTAGCAATCGACTGCTGTGGGAATCACGGAATCTGCGGCTGTTGATACCCGAAATAAGGACACGATCTGGCAAAATGTCCTGTTTGCCCGCATCTGAAGCATGTCAATGGTGTCAGATAACACGGTCCCTGATGGACTCTACCACAGGTCTGGCATACACTGGCAGCTGATCTATAACTATGACCACTACTGCTGCTCAAAGCACCTGATCCAAATTTGAACGGTTTACGCTGACCTCCACGGCCATGTCTACTGCTCCGATGCACTCGCTGTTGCAGCCTCTGACTCTGCTGAGTCTGACCTCGTAGCTGACTACTCAAACCAATATGAAAACTCGAATATGGTGTAGTCCGTAATCCACTCGACTGAACTCCCAGTTGGTAAAAATCAGGCATCGCTCCCTGCCTAATTAGCCTCAGTTCAATCTCCTTGGCCAACTCAATCACAGACTCCAGAGTAAGGCCTGCTGTAGGCATACCAGTAAATGTTGAACCTAATCCGGTGACATATGTAGTGACTGTGAAATACTGATCTCGTATCAGATCCTCTACATATCTACCCAATCGAAGAAACTCCCAGGTGTACTCCTCTACTGATCGATCATCGTGAGAAATGCTGGTCAATCGGAGATGATAGCTCATACAGAGAGGCTCTGGACAGAATCTCCTCATAAACCGCTCTCGAAACTGAGCCCAGGTCGTCGCCATCATATAAGGCTAGATCATCTGAATAAACCAGTCTAAGGCTGGTCCCTCGACAGACAACTCGATGATTATAATTCGTTGGTACTCGATATGAGCAGTCTGAGTCCGAGTCTCGATCGCGTGCAGAAATTCTAAAGGATCAGAAGTCCCATCGAATGCAATCCTGCCAACTCGGGCATAGAAGAAAGCTGCCTCAGGGTCAGACATACCCTGTTGATAGGCAGGCTGAACAGGCTAAACAACTGGAGGTACAGGAATATCCTCAAACTCAGGCTCTACGGGCTCCTCATCCTGTAACTCTCTCTGCCTACGGTGACCTGCCGCTCCTCGAGGTCTACCTCTGCCACGACCTCTACGTCTAACTGGCTGCTCAAGAGGTAAAACCTCATCCTGAAAAGACTCATCATCCTCGGCCTCAACGACCGGTGGAGCGACACACGCTCACCTCCTCATTCTGAAAAGAAAAATGGAAAGATTCAAACAAAACAGACAACGGAGGGTTAACACAGAAAACTAAATCAAGGAATACTTATCAAGACATACTAGAACCTAATTCACTGTAGTAGTCACCAAAAGAAAACACAACTTGAAAACTAGGGCCACAACTCACATAACTAAGCCCTGACACAGAACTCCACTCTGATACCAACTTTGTCACAACCCAAAACAGGGGCCATGACAGGCGCTAGGGAACGGGAATTCTTTCGAATCAGGAACCCGTAGCAAGCCTAAAAATAAAATAAAACATGCAACAATAATAATAACGACATAATTGAGTGAAATATTGTGCAGCGGAATAAAATCATAAATGTCAAAATAATAATTTCGTCAAACGAAATTAAATCGAATTCTCATATCATATATAAATAAATCCTTTGATACAAGTTTCAGTTTAAATTCTTAAAATACATAACTCACACAAATATAATACATAAAACTCTTAATTATTTACAACTACTGCATTGTCTAGATTGTAAAAATAAAACTCAAGACTCAGATAAGCAGTTTATATAAAGAAGTCGGGGCAGAAGAAATCTGGCGTACAGGCCTGCTACTGAGGTCTGAAGACGATGACTCTCCTGAAAAATAGTCAACAGAGGGGAGTCAGACCTCACTGAGTGAATTACTATAATATATATACATGCATACTAAATGCCAATGCACACAGTCAATAGTATATATATAATAAGCATATATACAAGCAAATACACACAGGTGCAATAAAATCATTTTATATTTTTTATTAAAAATCACAGTTCATGAAGGATCAAATTGAACCCTAGAATATCACAACCTCAAACAGTGTTAGACAACACTATAGCCATACAGGCTCACTTATTCCAATATATATTCACTTGTTCCATTTGGACAATAGACTGGCCCTGAGACACTAAGTCAACCGAGCTCCAGCAGTCTGACTATCAGTGTGATTGGCCCCGAGACACTTGGTCAACCGAGCTCCAGCAATCACACTCCCAAATCATTTCTCACACATCAAATAATCAAATCTCATCAATATCCTCAAACAGGTTAGTAATATAGCCTAAATGCTATAAGCGTACCGGTACATACTCGGTCCTAGTGCTGCCCACTAGGTAGCACGTTCTATCGATATCCTTCATTAAAATATAAAGCATACATTCTTAAAAACAAATGATGCATGAACTTAAATACAATAGCAACATAAACCATATATATACTAGAAATATACCAAAAATAAACCAGGTATATTTCGAGTATATATACATCAAATAAATCCAATATAAATACAAAATAAACTAATAATATACTAAGAATATACATAAAACATTTTAAGAATAATTTATTAATAAAACATGTATATAATTTGAAAATATACCAAAATATACCGAATATAAACTAAAGATAAACTTAAATACCAAATGAATTATTTATGCATAATTAATCAAAATAACATACATTTCTAAATCATGCATCCTAAAGCATATATATATATATATAGAATAGTAATTCACACTTAGTGCGCTCCTCGAGATAGGTCCGACGAGCCTGGTCCATTAGGCCTCGGTCTCGACGCAACTAAACAAACAAAAATTAACAGACATCAAAATAAACCTAACAGAAAATCCTAGAAACTCGATCTAGAATATTGGACACAGAATCAGAATTAGGGTTCGATCTGACATCACGTTTTACGAGAATTCTACCGAAAATCCGGCAGAACCTCCCCTGTAAAATGGAAATCTCTCTACTCAAAGAGTAGAGCCGGCCCTACAAAGAAACACACTTCGAAAAGCAAACACAGAAACACATCCACAACCCCTCGGTCGGACTCCAAACTACAGTCTACCGATCGGGATCCACAATCACAGAATAATTATGGAATTACCAAAAATACCCTTATATCACAGAAATACATTTAATAAGTAGAAATTACATAATTAGCCTTAAAACACATTAAAAACCGATAAAAATCATTTTATTTAGAAAAATCGTATATTATATATATATAATTGAAAATAACTCACGAAAAATAGTTTTAATTAATTAAAAATACTAATTAATTTGTAGAAATCATTTTTATACCTTAAATAACTATTAAAACCAATTTAATTACATTTTTAGCCAACTTAAGGTTAAATTACCAAAATACCCCTATATATATAAATATACTAAAATTACTCCAAAAATTCACCAAAAATAATATAGTTGTACAAAATTTATTTTCTCAACATATTTATCAATAATATTAATAATTAAACTCAATTAACTAATTAATTTCAATTAAAAACACAATTAACCCTATTTTCTCAAAATTACATAAACTAATTAAATTCAAAATAAATACATAGAAATTCATAAAAATTCCAAATAAATTTCTATAATTCATTTAAACACCTATATTTATCATAAAACACAATTTCATAATTTATTTAATTAATTTTCGAAAATTAGAAAATAATATTAAAATATTCAAAAATACCCAAAAATCAAAATAATTCCCAAAAATTCTACAAAAATTCACACATGTAGATTAAGCTAATGGGAACAACATTTTGGAAGGAATTTTTCATGAATCAATCAATTCTAAGTTCAAAAAAATCAAGAACCCTAAAATGGCCGAATTACCAAAATCGAAACCTAAGCAAATCAAGACCATTTTAAGTGAAACAAAGCTTGGAATCACACTCATCGGAGCTCAAGGAGAAGAAAGAGACCATCGGTGTCGGAAACGGTGGTCGGAATCACGTCGATCGATGTTAGCTTCCACTTTCGGCTTTCCGGCCAAAAACGGGCTTCCCGACACCGGAAACAATTGCAGCAGGCGGTGGGGAAGGTTGGGGAAGGAGGTTGCACACCAGGAGGCACACCGACGGTGAGGAAACAGGATGGCAGATGGTGGTTGGTGATCGGGCGTGCGTTGGGGAAGGAGAAGAAGAAGTTGGGGCAAAATGGTAATTTGGCTATAAATTTTGATTTTGACAATAATATGTATATATATATACTTTACACTATATATTAAAATAATATAAAATCACACACATTAAATATACACCACATATAATTTAATATTTTAAAATTTAATACACTTAAAAATAATTAAATAATATTAAAACTAATTAATAAATAATAAAATATTAGGGTAATTAATTAAACCCTAATTAAATAAATAAGTACACATATATACGTTATTTAGTACTTCAAAAATATATATGAGTTCATGCAAGTCCGAAAATCTATTTAATATAATTAATAATAAATAATTTACGTGAAAATTTCCCCGAAAATAGTATTCTCGAGAAAATTTTACGTAAAGCACTTAAAATAATATACAATAATTAAAATAAGTTTTAAATACATATCAACTCGTAAAAATATCATAATTATATACAAAATTATTAACACTGCATATCCCGATACAGTATTAAAATATTTAAAAACTCGGGATATTACAATTCGGGAGGGAGAGGGTGAAGTCAAGGGCAAAGTTGTAAATAACGTGAACTTTATATTTTTGATAATTATTTATGTATATATGTATATATATATATATATATATTCACACTATATATTATAATAATATAAAATCTCACACACACATTAAATATACACCACACACATATTTTAATATATTGAATAATTTATACACTTAAAAATATTTAATTAATATTAAAACTAAATAATAAAAATTAGGGAAATTAATTAAACCCTAGTTTAATTTAAATAAATACACATATATACACTTTATTTTAGCACTTTAAAAATATATATGAGTTCATGCAAATTCATAAAACTAGTCAAAATAATTAGTATTAAATTATTTACGTGTCAATTTTCCCGAAAATATAATTCCCGGGAAAATTTTACATAAAGCACTTAAAATAATATAAAACAGTTAAAATTAGTTTTAATTAAATAACAAACTCATAAAAATATCACAATTATATACAAAATTATTAACACTGCATATCCCGATGCAGTATAAAAATATTTAAAAACTCGGGATATTACAATTTTGCATGATTCTCATGTTAGTGATATGCACTAGGTCCATCATTTGTGATTATGTATTGACTTTATTATTTTATTAATAAAGAGGTATTATATTATCATTTGATTTTATGATAATTACATGAATGGTTAATTCTTACTAAGGTCATCAAGTATGTGACTTGATAGTAAAACCCTTAGATTAAAATAAGAGTTCTATTCTAATTATCCCTAGCCATTTATTCATTATATGAATATTAAAGTATTAAGGCTAGTATGATGTTGACTGATGGTTATGTTTTACTAATCATAAATATGAGATATTAAGTCAACTCATAGGTACATGATGAGAGATCATGTACTGGATTGACCCACTATGAGAATACTACATAGATTATTGTCATAAGTACTTCTTATCACAGTAATTTTATTTCGATCCTTTGACCTTGAAATCATCATGGATTTCTACATAGCTATTTTATGTTTTGACACATTCTAACATTGTCTTTAACCAGATGATTAAAAGAATGTTGTTGGATATAAAATTAGTTATGTGAGGAATGTGAGTGATTTAGACGGAATTTATCCCTCATTAATATGAGAAAGATATCTAGAGGCCCCTTGATGAGATAGACTGAATGAAAATGCATGGCCATGCTGAAATGAATTGATAAAGAGTTATCATTTTCAGTCTACTTGGAATCAAGTCATAATATTGAACTATATAAGGATGACATTCTATGCCTTATGTTCAATTAAGATATCATGTGATAAAGGGACAATAAAATTCACTGTAATTAGGTTATGTCGGATTATTAACTTCACATGACTTGGGTAGTCATAATGTCTTGCTAGAGGCCACTTATGACTTGTAGGCCTAAATAGAGATTTAGGCCCACTGCCAATGTTATGTGAACCTACAGGGTCACACACTTAGAACAAGCCCAAAACGGATATGGGTTTAATAAGCCCAAAATAAACTCTGTGGAAATAAATAATTAAAGTGTTTTATTTATTTATTTATTTATTTAAGATAAATGTTATTTTAAATAAATAAATAAGATATTATTTTTGATTTGTTTTTAAAACAAAATCAGAATATAATAAATGGAAAATTATCAAAAGGTTATTGGTAAGTGAAACCCTAACTTGGAGTCTATAAATATGTTATATTCTCTAGGGTTTCACACACTTGTTTTTGCCTCCAAATTCGTTTTCTTTCCTCTTAGAAAACAAAAACAGAGTTTTTCCTTTTGTTCTTGATTTGTGAGACAGTCAAAAGGTTGCTAGCACACACACTCAAATTCGTTTTGTGAAGGGCTGTTCGTGTGGATACCTATAGAGGACGCATCCTTTTGGAGACGTCTTGATCCGAACAACCAAGCCAAAAAGCTCGAGGTAAGGTGTCACCGGTGTGAACCTCCTCTCACCCTTCCAGAGAATCTTGCCTCTTCTGCGTTTTGGTAAGATTATTAAAAACCCTAGATTTAATCAATTAGTCGAATTACATGGATCCTGGCTTGGGAACATGATAAAATTTTAATTTTTCCGCTGCGTTTGCATCACGGAACCCAACATCTCATGTTTGTCTTGTCATATATATTGACTTTATACATTATTACTATGTTGTTTAATATTATTTTTGTATAATATTATTACGTTATTTGTGGACCATTTTGTGATTTTAATTCTATTTCCTATAAATCTTTCTTGTTAGTTATTTTATGAATAATATTGTTATTTTGTGAGAAATGACTAATTTGTGCTTATTGCAAGGATTGTTTGGTGATTTTTAATCATTAAATAGTTATATGTTAATTAGTTCTTGAGAGGTTTTATTTGTCTAATTAACTTGTTATATCCCTAGTTTTTTTTTAATTGTTTTAATATTTAATAGGATATGTAGTGCTAATAAAGTTTAAAACTATATTTGATTATTTTACTATTTTATGAATAATCATTATTATTTTAAGTTTAATTATAATTTTCTATGTAAATGTGTATATTGAAGTTTATTATTTTGGATAATATTGTTTTAATAATATTTAATTTAGTGTATTAATATTTTAATATTATTATTTTAATAAATTACATTATTGAATGGTACTTTATGTGTTAATATATATATATATATATATATATATATATATATATATATATATATGCACATATATATATTAGGGTTTATCATTAATATTATGCATATATATTAATTATTTTTGTGTGTTATATATACATATATGTGTGTGTGTGTGTGTATATATATATATATATATATGTGTGTGTGTGTGTGTGTGTGTGAATAATATATATGTGTGGTGTGTGAATTTAGTGTAATATTATAATATAAAGTTATTAAATTATAATATAAAGTATTATGTATAATATATACTTACAAAATAAAACAAAAGCAACTTCCCCTCCTTCTTCCACCTGCGACCCCTACCTTCACAGCGCCTCCCGGAGTAGCACACCGGACGGCCTTCACCGCCAACCTCCTCCCCCTTTTTCCCTCTCCCTCCTCGACGTGGTCCGATTGCTAGAAGCCCGCCGAATAGCTGGAAAATGCAACAACAACGTGTGGAGGTTTTTGGCCGTTAATTGCTTTTTCGGCTACCATTCTTCACATTTCCGGTGCTGTTCGACTCCTAGAGCTCCAGGGAACTTGATTCTAGCCTTGGTTTGAGCTCTAAATCCTCTATTTTTGTTGTATCTCGATTTTTCTATTTCGGCTGTTTTTGGATTTTTGATTTTTTTGGGGAATTTTTGGTTGATTCATGGAAAATTCCTTCACAAAAGTTGATCCCCCTAACTCAAGCTACGTCCCTGAATTTCTTTTGTGATTTTTGGGAATTATTTTGATTTTTGTGAATTTTTGAATATTTTATTATTATTTTATTAATTTTCTTAAATTAATTATATAAATTATGAAATTGTGATCTTTGGTGTTATTAGTGGTTATTATTAATTTTAGAGTTGATTTTATAATTTTTTTAAATTTTTTGTAATTTTTATAATTATTTTTAGATTTTGTCAATTTTGAAAATATAGGTTAAATACATATTTTGTAGAAATAGTTGGTTATTTATATGTATTTGTTGATATTAATGAGAAATATGTTGAGAAAATAATTTTTTTGTATTTATATAATTTTTATTAAATTTTTGAGTATTATTAGTATTTTATGTGTATTTTTAAATATTAAGGTTAATTTGGTAATTTGGTGGTAATTTTAGTTAAATATTATCCTTAATTCGTTTTAATATTATGTGAGGTATAAAAATGATTTTTACAAATTATTTATTAATTTTAATTAATTAATACTAATTTTCAAAAATTATTTTCAAATAATATATAATATACTATTTTTGTAATAAAATGGATTTTTAGTAATTTTTAATTTGTATTTAGACTAATTAGGCTATTTGAATTAGTAAAGTGAATTTTTATTAAATTATATTGATTTATCGAGAAAATGGATTTTTTAATAATATTATATTATTAATTAGGATTTTTAAGTAATTATTAGGAAAACAATTATTTTTGGTGTTTTAATGTAAAATATGTTATATTTTGATATTTGGAGGTCATTTATGGTATTTATTGATTTTTAATATATTTTATTGTATTATTGAATTTATGGTGAATTGTGGACCTCAGTTGGGAAATTTTTGTAGTTCGGGATCCCAAACGAGGGTTGTTTGAATCCTGGAATTAGAAATGTGTTTTTCTTGCAGGACCGACT